>JAWWTY010000037.1:35548724-35645606 GCA_035222235.1 Margarornis squamiger | reverse complement strand
GCCCGGCCCCGCCGCACTGACCTGCCGCTGCCGCTGCCGCTGCCGCCCCGGCCCGCCGGCAGCGCCCGCACCAGCACGGCCCGCACCGCCCGGCCCCGCCCCGAGCATGCGCCGCACGGCGCCCGCACAGACAGACAGACAGACAGACAGACAGACGCACACACGCACGGGGACACTGACACACAGACACAGCCCGGCTGGGACCGACCGAGCGAGCGAACGAGCGAGAGGCAGCGGGAGAGGCGGAGGGGGAGCGGCCGGGCCCGGTGCGGTGCCCTCGGCGCTGCCCCCTGCCCGCAGCTCTCCCCGCCCGCCACGGTAGGGCCGCGTCCCCCCGCCAGCACAGGGCCAGTTCGCCAGACAGACCCGGGAACGACCCTCCGGAGAAAAGCGTGAGATCTGCTGGAAGTTAGTGGTGACAGTGAGTATCTGGATGAGGTTTTAAACTTGCTGGAACGCTGCAAAGTTCATTAACACCAGAAGAAAGAGGCTTGAAGCCGTTCCTAAAGTTGGCTTGGGATGAAAACATGCCGAACCTGCCTGATGGCTTTTCTTGGAGCACGCCAGAGTTACTCTCAAAACACTCAAGTTGTAAATAAGCTGACATGAGCTACAGAGACACATCAGGGGCTTTGTCAGCACAGCACAGAAAGATGTGAAACCACAACTTTTCAAAAACCCATCGTTTTGAGACAGCAGCCTCGCAATACACAAGAAATAAGAAAGAAATGAAATAACCAAGACTTTAGGCATCACAGAAGATAATGTTGAATATTCAGGGGAAGGTAGACCCAAACCTTCAAGTTTATAAACACTGGTACAGATTAGTCACCTCATGAACGTCACTAAACCTGAGGTGCTTTCTTGGTTATGGACTTGTAGCAGCAGAATAAAACATTTATTTAAGTGTTCAGTGAGAGGCAGAATAATAGGGAAAAGGGAAGTAAGAGATCTTTTATATACAATAGGAATAGTTTTTAAACTAGAAAATTCAAGGAAATAAGAGTTGGCAATTTTCTTACTGAATTTAAGATTTCTGGCTTGTTGGTAGCCATTTATCTTTGAGGCATATTCTGTTATTTTTTCAGTCAGCATCTGGAGTAGGTTTCTAGCAGGATGTGAGCACAGTCCAGGTTGTGGAGTCTTTTGCAACAGAAACTTCAATATATTTTTATGTTGTTATTAAAGAAATACTCAGTTATCACTCAGAGCTGCTTCTTCAGATGTTATCTAAACTAAGAACCATATTCTGTGCAGATTTACAGATACCTGGTTTTAGGTGAAGACAGTAGGCCTATTCCAAAGGTAAAAGTTAACTCCTGGGTGTTTACAATGCATTTTCTCCAGGCAATTAGAACCAAAATTTGGAACAGGTGCCTTAGACAAGGCTTTATCTTATTTTCTCCTGTATTTATTGATAACAAAGACTGGTAACACCCAAATTTTATCTGAACTAGAGATCCCTAAAACATTAATGTAGCAGGACTGACTTTTGGTGTATGTAGTCTTCCTTCTAACTTCGCAAATTTTTATGAAACCTCCATCTGAGCTCTGAATTTGATATCTAAGAATCAGGAACTCAGTAACTGGGCTGCTTTGTAAGAACAGGACACTTTTCAGAGCGTAACACTGACATGACATCACTTAGATGCTCCTGCCAAAATCTAAGTACTCAAAATTTTCAACCAGAACAAGATCAACTCTACTTAGACTGCTGGCTGAACAAGCAGCTACTTGTTCAGGTGTAACCAACTCCCAGAAACTTACTCATTCAAATACACCTTTAATTGCAATAAATTGTTTTATTTAATTTATTCCTTACTTTTTGTGTTCTAAACTGTAATGGACTGATACTGGAATTTCTGGTGGAGAAACAAAGGTTCCTGCAGGAATCCTACAACCCTGGTTATTATCTGTGAGACTGTACAAGTGCGGGACCATGATTAATGATAACACACAAGCTGGTGTGAAGAGGGGAGCTCCAAAGGACCCTTCAGCTTCCTTCATAAATCCCATACCCATGGGAAGTAGCACTTGGAGCTGATTTAGGAATATGCCAGACTATTGCACTGGCTCCTCCACAGACCTTGCATCTTGGTTTAAAGCCAAAGGTGTGGCTGCTGCTGGAGCTTACCTGAGTGAGAAAACTAAAAGGGAGTACTGGTCTCCACAGCTGGTGTAAAAAAGGAAATTAAATGGACATGAAATTTGTAACAACCATGGCATGAATAATGTTGGCTTTGACTCCTTTTTCAGCTGAGTCTTTTGTTAAATGTGACTTCATCCCTCTTCCAGTGTTTTTAATTGCCAACAAATTTACCTGCAGTAACTCAGTACACATTAAATGTTACAAGTAGATTAGAAAACCAAAAAGAAAGGAACCCAAAGTTAGACTTCTTTCTATATTTAGAAACTGAAAAAAGTAGCTATAGTTTTGAAAGTAATGTCTACAGCAGTTACTGTAATTGGCCCAAATACTGCGTTTAAAGTCATTATCATCATCATCATCAACAACAACAACAACTATTACAACACTTAATAGACAAAAGTTGGGGCTTTTAAAAATTTAAATGGCCGTCTAGATGCTTGCAATAATGTGAATTCAGAATTAATGTATATAAAAAGCCTTCCCAAATCAGTAAGAAAAATATTATATGTATTTAATATATGCAATACATACGTTTTATAATCAATTTTTGCTTATTAAAAACCCCATATTTCTCATTCACACCTTATAATATTCATAAGCTTGAGAATTAAAAAAATGGCAAGTAACAGTTGCTTGAGAGAAACAGACCTGAAAGCTTTTTCTTACACTTTCCCCTACAAATCCATATTTTGAATAATAAAAATCTGAGAAATTAAAAAAAAAAGTCATAGCTATAAGCTGCTAAATATTTAGAAGAAGAGTTTCTTCTTACCTTTTACCTAAATGTATAGGATGCAAAGCATGACCAGTGCAGTGCAGAAGTAAAAATAATTATGACTTAATAGGAAATAGGAATGTGAGATGATTAAACACAGCATGAAAAAATGAAGATAATAACATGCTGCTGTTCAGAGCATGCTAATCACTGTTTTACATTCATTCTTTTCCCAGGAGTATATTAGAATTTAGTAGATTTGCCATAATACAGCATAACATTTCCAAGTTTTCATGAAAATATGAAGAGTTTAGAAATAGACTTCTTGGTTTGAGGGTTTTTTGTTGTTTTGTTGTTTTTTTTAACCTCTGAGATCATACTTTCCATTTCTCTTCACTGCTTAAAACATTCTATTTGTGCTTGAAAGAATGCAATGTTAATCTTACAGATTGAAAGTGAAATACTAATTTAAACATCTTTTATTCTCCATTGTTAAACTTGTCTTTTCAACTGAAGACAAAATACTGTTAAATACATGAAATTAAAAATGTAAATATTTACTAAGTATAGCTGTTCGCAATGGTCTTGAATAATATTCACATTCATAGAAAAGACAAAATATTAAGACTGTAAAATTTTATGCTGATAGTATCATTAGATAGTTACAGAAAACAGAAGGGAAAAAGTAATACTGCAGATAAATATTCGCCTTAAATAGAGCATCCATAATTAGTAGTAGCCTGTGAAAATACCAACCAAATTGCAAACAGTAATTTTCATACCAGAGGAGTTGCTATACAGATGCATTCGTAACATTTTTGAGGTAGTCCAAAATGTCAGTAATTAGCACTATAGGGAAACTATTCATAGCAGGATTTGTGGACTATAAAGCAGCAAAGGAAGAGTAAGTATACAACTTCCTCACCAAAAAAGAACAGAACACATAATGAAGCTTTAAATATTAAATTCATTTAATACGTGTGGTTAGGCTTTAGCTTTGTGTCAAATCAGTTTATCCAAGGACAATGACACCAATTAAATTTATGCATAGTAGCCTAAAATGTTTTGACATTTTGAGAGGGTCCAAAGTATTACTCTGCCTTTCAAAATTGATTCAGTATTTCAATGGGCATGCCCAATTTTTGAAAAAAACCACGTATCCGTTTTAAGTTAAGCATTTTGTACAACATGTTGTCAACATTATTCTCATATGAAATCCAAAACACAAGAGCGTACCAGCTACTAAGAAGATAACTAGTTCTATCCCACACAAACCCAGAACACTGTTCCATTTATTTCAGTTCCTTTTGAGTAAAATAAAGCAATTCTGTAGTCTTTTCTCTTTGAGATTCTGGGATACTTTCAGAGATAGAAGTCCATCCCTTCTGGTCTCTCATTTTCTCAGTTGGAAATACTTCATGATGGCATTATGTACCCTGAGATTGCCCAGAAAAGTTTTCTGATGAGGAAAGATTGTCTTTTTTCTGGTCATTTACTACACATGACCTACCTTTTTACTATGTGTTTATACTGTATTTTTCTACTTCAGCAAGAAAATTGGGAAAGGACCAATATATTGAAAGTAGTGTGTGTTCTGGCTTCTCATATCTCTAGTATATTTTCACTCTACACAGGAGGGAAAAAGAGATTGATCTAGAATGTAAATAAGGTAATTAAAATAAAAGGTTCAGCGATGGGTAACTCAGTAATGGGGAAGAGTAACAGTAAGGTAAGGTAAGGCAGGTAAAGATCCGAAAGGACTGTGCACAAGGAATCTTCAGTCATAGGCATGCCAAGATGGTAAAGAGGCTTTAAACTAAAGCCGCTGGGAGAGGGGAACTTCCATCCATTTCACTGCTACCAGTTTGATGCCAGTGCCAGGAAGAGATGCCCAGAGCCTGGAGAAGGATCATAGGTCATCATGAGAACACCTGAAGAGCAGCACAAATTTCCAACCGCTCCAGCTGGAGAGTTAGCTTCATCAAGGGGTCCAGCATAAGTGGCTTCATGCAAATGCTCACAGCATGAGGAATAAACAGGAGGAATTAGAGACGGGCCCTTGCCTGCAGGGCTAGTCTTACTGGAACTGTGGAGATATGGTGGGAATGGTCCCATGACCGGAGTGTTGGAATGGAAGGATACAGGCTCTTTTGGAAGGACAGATAGGGGATAGGAGGTGGTGTTGCCCTCTGTGTCAATGACCAGTTGGAGTGCATGGAGCTCCACCTGTGGATGGATGAGGAGGTGAGTGAGAGCTTATGGGTCAGGATTAAAGGGAAAGCAAGGACAGATGACATTATAGTTGGGGTCTGCTACAGGCCATCTGACCAGGAAGACTGAGTAGATGCATCTCTCCATAGACAGATAGGAGTGACCTCATGTTCATGGGTGACTTTAACCATTCCAGTATCTCCTAGAAGGACATCACAGCAGGGCATAAGCAATACAGGAGGTTCCTGAACTGTGTTGATAACTTCCTTCTCCAGGTGATAAGAGGAGCCACCAAGGAGAGGTGCTTTGCTGGACTTTGTTCTTACAAACAGGGAGGGGCTGATGGAGCACATGAAGCTCAAGGGCAGCCTTTGCTGCAGTGGCCATGAAACAGTGGCATTCAAGATCCTTAGGGCTGTGAGGAGAGTACACAGCAAACTCACTGCTCTGGACTTCAGGAGCAGACTTTGGCCTCTTCAGGGATCTCTTTGGCGGTGCCACTGACATCAAAGCTGCATCTTTGCTCTGTATCACTGTATTAGGTGGAGCACAGTCTATGCTGGCAGAATAATAGCTATGCAAGGGAACAGGATTGACTGGCTTTTAGAGTTAGATAACTTTTAAATTATTCAGAATTGTAAATTACATACATTTTCATCTTGTGAAAACACATGTCCTTCCACATCTGCCTCAATTCACATGGGTGTAACTTGTCATACATAATTATTCAAATCAGTAGTTTGACCTGTTTAGGTGGACTGAGAAGAAGTGATGGAACAATGCAAATATATATTTTTTCCACACAGATCATAGTTACATTTTAGGATCTTCTTGTGGTTTAAATCCACCTGGCAATTAAGAACCATGCAGCCACTTGCTTACTGCCCCCCACCCCAGTAGAATGGGGAGGAGAATCCAAGGCAAAACTTTCAGGTTGAAATAAGCACAGTTTAATAATTGAAACAAAGTAAAATATATTAATAAATAAAAATAATAAAAAGTAAAAACAAGTTACGCACAATACAATTGCTCACCACCTGGTGACCAATGCCAGACCTGATCCCCAAACCTTGACTGGCCCCCCTTCCAGGTAACTCCCCCAGTTTATACACTGGGCATGATGGTATATGGTGTGCAGCATATGGCCAGTTCAGGTCATCTGACCTGACTATGGTCCCTGCCAAGTGTTTTCTGTTGCATACCTCCTCACTGGCAGAGCATGAGACACAAAAAAAGTCCTTGGATAAACAACTTAGGAATAATCAAAGCACCAGTGTGTTATCAACATTATTCTCATACTGAATCCAAAACACAGCACTGCATCAGCTACCGAGAATTAACTCTATCCCAGCCTAAACCAGGACAGATCTTCACCAAAAGAACTATGTCACATGTAGCTTTAGGGTGTTAGCAGATGATTCTGGTAAATACTAATAAGATTTAAGATGACTAACTTTTACTGTGTTTAAAATAGTTTGTAAGAAATCCTGGGAGCAAAGGGGTCAGCCAGAGCTAAATCTAGATATAGAATAAAGTCGTAATAAAAAATACTGCCTCCAGGTTATTAGTGACCAGGCTTGGATTCTTACAGGCTTGCTAAGCTTTTTTGTTTTGTCCTCTTGTCAGCAAGATCAAATGTAATGCACTCAAAAAGAGAGAGTTTTGGCTGCAGACATGATTATTTTATCAATGACATGTAGAAGACCAATGTTTACCAGTTTGACTTGTCTGAACTAAGCAGAACAAGGATTGAAATTGGGTTTACTATTTTTAAGTGACTACTCCAACCAGCAGACTAATGGCTTTTCTAAGGAATGTCTATATTAACAAGAGTTTTGTTCATGTTCTGTCATGACTTTAAGAGCTTTCCAAAAAGTTAGTCAAAACTGATATATTTTGATATTAGCTCAGCAGCACTTCCCAAAAGGGAAGTGTAATATTCCTAATAATTTCTTCCAGATAGAGAAACCATGTCAGTAGGTTATCAAGTCCTTGCTTTTGTAACAAAACAGACTTACCAAAGCATTCTGGCATGAGCCCTTTTTGACTGTACAGTGCTGCAATGCCATGCAAGTCAAGGAAGATGTGGTGATACTATGTGCAGATTGACCAAAAAACCCAAGGTAGATGATGATAACGCCATCAAACAGATGATTGAAAATATCTGATGAATACTGATGGGCCCCTGCTAGTTCTGACAGGAGAAATACAGTAATCATCACTTCATCCATTATTGAATGTAGTCTTCATTTGTTTGTTTCAGTTGATTAAGATTAGAGGCACCACAGAGGTTACTGTGTATGTACTTAATTCAGTTCTAACTAGGGAAGTATAGAAAAATAGCTGTCACAACTCTTTTCTGCAGTTATGTTTCTTAGTTTAAATTTATAATCTAGTATACAAAATCTACTGAAGCATGCAAAATGCCTCTTAAATCAACTGCAGCTTTAGTTTACTTTTTTATGTAACTAAAAGCATGGGATAGCTGAAAGTGAAATATCAAAAGTACTATGAATTTTAAACTGAATAAAGGTGCTATGAGTGTTACATTATGGCTGGATGTTATTATATACAGCTGAGAGGCAGAATCATCAACTATGAAGACACAGCTTAACTACTGAGTGTATTGCATCTCTCTGAATTAGCAACATGTACATTGCATTTCAATAGCAGTTCAATCATAAAAGGTAAAAAAAACTTCACAAATGGGCAAAGTTTAAGAAAGGAAAGTAATATTGGTAAACACCTTATTCCAGGCCACATGGGAAACTTTAATAAAGAACAACATGAAACCAGATGATCTACCTGGTCTTCTATACACAATGAAACATTATATTAAACATTTCATTAAACATTTGTAAAAGTTCCTTTGAGCCCCAAGCAGAGTCTCTGGATCCTATAATAAAATAAATGATGGAAGCACAGAACCACAGAATATGCTGAGCTGGAAGGGACTCACAAGGATTATCGAGTCCAGCTCTTAATCCTGCAGAGGATAAAATCATCCTTCAATGGTTACCTGCATAACTACCAAAGAAACTCTAAGGAAAGTTCACGAGGGAATTACCCACTGTGGGGTGTAAGCAAATTTAAATCCACAACACAGGGGGACCTTCCACATTTGATACAATGTAGAAGCCCTGCAGTGATTTGGTCTCAGGCCACAGAAGACCCTACACATCAGTAGTAGCCTAAAAACTACTAGAGACAGAAATAATGTCTTGTGTTTTTGAAGAGAATTATTTTTCTTACCTACATTGCAGTATTAATATGAAACTTATAATTAAAAGCCATGATTCTTAGATTTACTGTAGTTTGTAAATTTGTACTTGTAAGGTTGTATCTGAAAAATTATATGTTGCATAGTACCTGTAGTACCTGGGTAGATGTTCAGTGTTCTGTTAAACCAGATAAACATTATTTCCTTGGAGATATGTATATTAGAGGATGACACACTTGCTATGTGCCCTACAGATTTAGCTACATTTTGCAGATAGACAAAAGCAGCAAGTTCTCTGTGACCAATAAGCTGGATTTTGGGAGACTTGCTTTTTAATAAAGAACAATTTTTGTATCATTAAATACTTACTAAATCAATACATTTACTCATGCAAATACAATACTTTGATTTTGGCAATACAGAATTTTGGTCCTGTTTCTCCCAGGGCAAATACCTGCACAACTAACTTCAAACACTGCTAAAGAACTGAAGACTTTTTCACTTTAGCAGCTGAATAGTTGAGTATGAAATGTGACGACATCCTGGGAAAACTACAGAGTAAGGAAGGAAAGTTTTACCTAAAAGAGGTAGCTATAACAGTGTGAGCTCAAAAGTTAAGCAGAAATATCCCTTACCTTTGTGTTCAGTCCACATCAGCAGAACTGGTGCAGAGAAAATATTTCAAAAGTACGACGAGTTTAAGTCCTACAACAAAGAATTGCAGATTCCCAATGTTTTCAGCAATTAAAGTTTCTCATCAGAAGGAATATTTCACTGCCTATTCTGCTTTGACCATGATAATTTATTCCCATTCCTTCGGTTGACAAGTGATGCCACAGGAAATCATTCTGTCATGAAGCAGATTAAAAATGGAGAAATCAAGACACAAACAGGGTGGAGCCCGATCCACTCTTCTCATGCCAAAACAGTGTTAGTTAAAGATTTATTTTCTTGTTCTCCTGACTTTAGAGATCCACCCAGTGTCATAACTGGGTATTGAAGCCCCAGAACACCTTGGCATTGTACACAACATTCTAAGGTAGCACCAGTGTTTTAATATCTGAAAAAAAAGTTTTGACTAGCTGTGGGAGGAGTGGGGGGAAAACATTCTTAATCGGTGAATCTTCATTTATTCCCTAGCATGGTCATAACAAACATAAACAAAACTTGGTGCTCTGCTTTTCCAGATAAATATGCGATCCTTCAGTTTTGGGAAATCCGGGACATCACTATAACAACAAGAGGCTTTCTCCCAGCTGCCAAGTCTTGCTACATTTGTTGTATTTTCTTGATAACATTGACCATGGGTAATGTGGATGCAGGAACAAGAATGACTTGGATTCAAGCAAAATCTTTCCAGAAGAAATCTAAAGAAATAATAAAAAGTGAACATTTTTAATATCCATGATTATTTTAGTAGAATGGATCATGATTTTTTTAAACATATTTTGCACTCTTCTGTCATGAGACTTCACCAGTCTCCTTCTATGTTCAGTATTTGAAACTTTCATCTGTAAATCTGTTCAACTATCTGGAATTCATCTTATATGTTTAATTTCTCTTATGTCAGCCACTGATTTAGATGTAAGCCTTAGGCATGCTGGAACTGTTCCAGTCCTTGTGAGCAAAGTACTTGCATTAACAACACCCTTTTTCCCCCCAAAAGAACTTTTGTCAATGGCTTTGGAAACGAGAAACTCAAGAATTCTTCCAGAATCAATACTGACACATGGGCAGCTTCTGAATTTGTTAACTGATCTGACTGTTCCACTAGGAAATGCTCACATCCAAAACACAACTAGTAATGAAAAGTTCTCTGTAAAATAATCAGGCCACTAGTAGTTGCTGGCTGATGTAAGGTACTGAAACTTTTGCAGAAATGTCTCATGGCATGATGTTCAAGGATTCATTGTCTTAGGACACTTGTATATATAAAAGTTAAGTTGAGCCTATAGAAGTCACTGTCCTCCTATTAATTAATACAAGGAGATTTCTGCAATGTGTCCCCTGCCTCTGAAGGCAATCGATATTAAGGAAACTGAAACAACTAGGGAAGAAATTTTTCTTTCTCTGTTAATTAAGAGAGAAGACTTTGATGATAAATTTATATTGCTAAATAAAAAAAATAAATAGCAGCTGGATGCAGATGAAGCACTGACCTCTCAGTAATTGACATTGCTTAATTATAAACTTCATTTCCAGATGTATTTGGGCTGCTCCAAGGAGATGTTTCCAGGAACTCCCTAGAGAGTGGGCTAGTCCCTAAGCACCAGCTGGCCTTGAGGGATTGGATCCAAGCCCACTTACTTAGCAGCACAGCCAAAGTCAAATATTCTTCTACAGAAACCAGACATAATCCTCCTAATAGATAGGTCCTGTCCCTGTGGCTCCACAGGGCATCCATAGAATCATAGAATGGTTTGCTTTGGAAGGGACTTTAAAGATCATCTACTTTGAACTCCCCCACCACAGGCAGGGACACCTTTCACAAAATCAGGTTTCCCAGAGCCTCAAGGCCAACATGGCAGTGCCAGGGATGGGACATCCACAGCTTCTCTGGGCAACCTGTTCCAGTGCCTCACCACCCTCACAGCAAAAAATTTCTTCCTGGTATCCAATCTAAACCTACCTTTTTTCCTCTTAAAGCCAGTCCCCCTTGTCCTGTCACTACATGCCCTTGTAAAAAGTCCCTCTCCAGCTCTCTTGTCAGCCCTAGGTACTGGAAGGTGCTATAAGGCCTCCCTGGACCCTTCTCTTCTCCAGGCTGAACAATCCCACCTCTCTCAGTCAGTCTCCATTGGAGAGGTGCTCTAGCTCTGTGATCCAGCTTCAGGGTGTGCTGTCTGTACTTCCACTGAAAGTGTGGAAGTTTATTATTGCCAACCATGTCTCCAATACAAATTGCAGAACTTGCTGTCCTGACTCACACCTCCATCATTGCACAAAAGCCATCGGTTTTCCTTAGCCCTCTGTGTTGTGCTGATTACTGATATGCCTTTGGGGCCATACACAGCTGTGGGTAACTTTGAAAACAACTCAGCTTCTTAACATCCCTTGGCACTCTTATGCAAGTGACTTGCTGCTACGTTGAAGGTCTTCTGCAAGCATTACTATTCCCTGCTCTTCTAGCAATAGTAAAATGCTAAACTCATGTTTTCCTTATGATGATACCACATGAGAAAACGCCTTAATTAATCACTCAGCAAGGACAGTAGGCCTTTCTGGCTGGCACACTCCTGAATATGCTCTCATCAGCCTTTCCACAGAGCAGTCACTGCTTGCTTCTCTTTCAGAACTGTGTTCTACAGGACCCAGCCCCAGGAGATGAAAATGTCAGGGCTGCTAGTTACACCTTGATTCCTTATGACCTTCCTGAGATGGTCACCTTGTTGCACCTCAGGTTCTCCTCCCTTATCTTGCTGGTGTGACCCACCGGGGAGGATTATTGTAGCAGTGTAACAAGCTTGGTTTGCCCCTAATTTTCTCTAAGAGCACAACAATACTGCATCACTTGTCCAATTTATTTGGTCCATAACATCAGATGAAGGGTCAAAACCAAAGCTGCAGCACATGCAGGCCCAAGGGGATTTTATGGAGATGTCCAAATGATGTAACTACAAATACACTTCTGTAATCATAAACATTTTCTCAGGATGGGTAGAGGTCTGCTCATGTAGAAGCACAGATGCTACTACTGTCACCAACGAACTTTTGAGAGAATACATAATTTTGATTCCCTACAGTGAAATACTCCTGGTACCACACAGTGACCAGGGGACTCAATTCACAGGACAAGTTGTCCAGGGTTTCTGTAAAGCCCTACAAATCAAACAGCATTTACACTTTGGAGCTGTTGAAAGGAAGAAATCTGTCTAAGAAATATACTGGCTGAAATTTGCAAAGAAACTGGCCTAAAAGGGCTAAATGCTTTTTCTTTGGCCCTACAGTACATCAAGATCACTGTGAATAAAAAGACACGCTACATCCATATGAATTTGTATTGGGTAAACCCATAAGGTTACTACTGTGTACCCCACCTAAGCCACAACATAGATCCAAGCTACAGGTGACTGATGAGGTTATGTTGAATTACTGCAGGGCTTTAATATTGGGAAGATTATTCACTCACAGGCGAAAAAAAAATAAATAAAAATCCTTGCAGAACTTGCCTCTGAATGTGCCACTGTTGGGGACCATAGACCTGACTCTAAACTGAAGTGCCACACAGATGACTCAAGATAGACAGCATGGAATCCATAAAGCTGCTCTGTTCTCAAATAGTTGAAAGTCTTTTTATCTTCTATTAGAATAGCTTTCTTCAGTTGGCCTACCATTATGCTAAAGACTTACACATTTCAAAATGTTGGGTGTGTTCCCATATCCCTCTTCACTCTACTGAAGGTGCCATTGTGCTTCCCACAGTATGTAATTTGTCAGTAAAACAACAAATTTGTCATCCCCTGAGGACAGAAATTCCTTGTCCAAGGTCATCTTCACTGACAACAAATGGGAACTGATCTGAGTTGATCCAACACAGATATGCATGAAGCTCCAGTTCCTGCCCACCTGGGATTATTTGCACCTGGGAACACTTGTTACTTGAAAGCAAATGCAACAAGCCACCTGGGCCAGAGTAATTCTCAAAACTGCAGGACATGATAGGATATTGCTTCTATATGTTTCTAAAGTGTTTTTAACCAAAAGAATGGTACTGTACCTTTCATACATAGATGACAGTGCTACAGTACAATTTCACGCTCCTCATCAAAAAAAAAAACCCCAAAACAGTCGCATGAAATTAATGTGAAATTAAAGTCTATTTTTTCAGTTTTTCGTCTTCCAACATTCTTCATGGAACCAAACCCATTGCATTATTTACCTGTCAAACAGAATAACAATTGTTTATTATTTTAAATCATGTTAATTTAAGGTTTGAGTTTAGATTTTACATTTTAAGGAATATTTGAAGTATTTAAAAAGCATTGAGGAAAAAACATGACAATATCAAAATAATGGAAAGTGTTGCACTTAATCTTCTATATATGTACTTGCATACCTAAGTGTAAAAAATTACCACAGACATTTGATCTGTTAAATATCTCTAACTTGGCTGTAGCACCCACACGCTACAGCCAAATACACGCTAAATAGCTATAATCAACCATGCACAAAACTTGAAGAATTAAGAAACACAAATCATCCCATCAAAGGGCAAAAAAAGCATTACACAGTCACCACAGTCTTTGGGTTAACCTTGGGCTAGGTGTCCAATACAAGTACAAACTCAACTACAATACAAACTTAACAGAAAAAGCCTACAGTCTTCTTTGCCTTAAAGAGGGCACTAGTTCTGTGGCTCAATTTCTGACCTTTGTTGTTTACTTCTCCTCAACATTGGACCATTCACTTCTAGGGGTCCTTACTGAAAGCTCTGTGTAGAGTCTCAAGTACCAATGCAAGATCCTCTGTTGAAAACCCTTGGGGATAAAGGAAAGGGTGCTGAGATTCCCTAGAGGAAACTGCTGTTCTTTTTAGCAACATCTAACAGGAGGAAGTTAACTGCTACTTGAGTGTGTTCCATCTAAAGTTATCTAGAGCAATTATTTTATGTTCCTAAAAATAAAGCCTCTTCCAAAAGAAAAAGCTTCTTGTAGACACTTTAGGAAAGACAGAACTCTCAGCTCTTTCATCAGACTATTAATACCTTATGTGAAAATCTAAAATCATATTTCAATATCTTCCAGATTTTAAAATAGTCTACTTTAGGAACTAATAGGTACTGAATAATTGAACAGTCATAAAAAGGAGATTTTTCACTGAGTGAATGTCTGAGCATATCAATGTGACTGATTCATATTTTATCATTAACTCACCATAAATACCAAAGTAAAGATTACAGACTACTCCTTTTATTTGAAAAGCTTGTATAAATAGTCTTCTTCAAAGTATCTCATTTTAATCTCCTATCTCATATAAATGTCTCATGTTTAGATCTTGTATTTTTAACTCATCCAAGGGAATATTCCTTAAGGCATGTAATATAATTTGCTCAGATATATCTCTTGGTGAAATATTATTTGATTTTCAGCATCTCCTGAGGCAACTCTGTCATTTATTGTGCAGCTCTGCCTCAGTTTGAATGTGATTCTTCATTCTTTTTTTCAAAGTTGCTGTCTCTTCTAATTTTTACTTCTTTTTACTTTCATATGTCTTTTGAAGACAATTAACTATGTTCTGTAGGAAGTTGTTTATACTTAATGTTTATTTTAAAGTTGGATGTTCCTTCTTGGATAGAAACTGCTTTCTTCTTTGGAAGATTTCACACAGGTTTTTGTTAAAAAAAATAGGGCCTGATGCCTTAAAGAGTGAAGAAAAAAACTCCAGGCAAATTTAGCAGGAGATTAGATAAGTGAGCAGAAGCTTTAAGGAGCCTCTAGGCTCCAGAAACACATTTACACAGGATCCCCCCCTCTGACTTAGGTTCCAAGATTTTATAATAATGTCCATCCAATCCCACTCTGTTATTCCCCCCCATCCCGCCCCGTTCTGCCTTTGGCATACCCTGTCAGGAATTGAGTCTGGGGGCTTGGGACCCCCTCTTTCATCATCATTGTCTTCTTCACAGCATGTCAGGTTCTTGGAGGCCTTCCAAAGCTCCAGATTTGGAGGTCCTTCTGTCTGTGTCTTTATCTTCTGGTGCAGGCTTCGTGGCGCTTCTCTGCAATTCTACCTTGAAATAGAGAGTAAACAGCTGCTGGAGTTTTGAGGGATTGATACAGGATGGGGTTGGTATGTGTAAACATTAAGCTACTGAAGTTATTTTACTGGTACATTAAATCTACAACAACTTCTAAATAACTTCTAAAATCTATAAAATTGAAAAATCAAAAATCAAAGAAACCCTTAGGGATCAGGCCAAAAAAAATCCAGAAGAAATGAGTTAAGAAATGGAACAATAAAATTATATGAAATTGAGCAACTACTACCATAGTGTCAAATTATGGATTAAATGAACATTGTGTCAGCTGTCACAGGCAGAACACAGGAAGAAATGCAAAGGATACATTTATTTTTGTTCCCTTCCCACCTGGGGGAACCTGCCCTGAACCTATGATTGCAATTGACACTTGCAAAGCAGGAGAAACAAAAACAATCATACAATTAGCTTCAGCCAAACATTATAGTATCAAAAGATACTGAAAGTCTTTTATATTCTGAAATGTGGCCTAGTCTTGATAACTCAGACTGTGCTTCCGTAAAAACAAAGTTCACTTTACTTCTTATAATTGAATTGAATTTACGTGGTAAATGTGTTAGTAATTTTCTGCCTCAGACTTTGAAACAAATCAAATTTCATACTCCAGTATGAAAACATATATTTGCCTATTTTTTTAATTATTCCATTTATACTTTACTGCAGAAATTTTCAGTGTTTAATACAAAATTTTTTTCTCCAGAAGCAATATAATGTTTCAAGGACATGAAGTCAAATGCAGCTATTATAAATTTTTTTTCTCTTAAATTCACACATTGCAATGAAACTTTAAATAATTTTTTTTGTCTACTACCCATGCCATGAGCAAGAAAGTTTCTTAATGTTTTCTGTTTGAATGGCAGCTCCCTTGCAGTTTTTAAGTTATGGCCTCAGTTCACGTGTAGGTTCCAAAACCATCAAAAAACCCACATTCTTTTTACATGAGCCATTTTATTCCCTTTATAGAAAAGAATTTAACACTATCAATTTTTCTGTTTATTAACTATGATTAATCTGCTTCCTCCTGAAAATTTAGAATTATTTGCCTGATAACCCTAGATGATAGCAAAAAGCAGACAGTATCAGATGACTGAAATAAAAGAAGGGACATATGATACCACAGGATATGCAAAACCACTGGAAGATTTTCAGGACCTTCTTCTACCAATGGTTAAATGTCTCAGAGAGAAATTTATAGTGCAGATCATATAGCACTGTTGAATAATTCAGCACACTTGTTGGATGAACAGTATGCAAACATACAGTAACAATGAATAGAGTGGCAATACTCACATCAGGTTAATTTCCCATAAAACAGCTGCTGTTTTGCAAATACCTTACAGTTCTATAAACATTTTCCTGCCCAGTCTAAGATACTAATTTCCTACTGGTGCATGAAAACACTTAGAAATAAAAGTAACTCTACAAAGGAAACTGGAATCAGATATAGGCAAAGCTCTGAGATGCCCAAGTAAGCAAATGTGTGCTGGAAGGGAAATTATTGCAGCTTACATGTAGTGATACTGAAGCTTCTTTGTAACTACAGTGGATTAGATTTCAGACATGGACATAGGCACCTAGAAAAGTTTAGGAAGCCTGCTTGACCTCCAGCTGCTACTTCAGAAAGTTTTCAGTAGGTCTTGTGTCATATTTGCATATTTTTTTAGTACTGTGGGATATGTAAAATAGCACAAGCCTGATTCCTAGAGATACAAATTATTTGACCAGAAGTACTGACGCAAATAACACACTACTGTAGAATGATGGATACCTGGGGAATGGGGAAGCATCAAACTTTGGCCTTGCTGCATTCTTCCCTGTACATTTCTTCACAGAATCTACACTGTTTTAAACAGAGGACATTAGAGAAATTTAGATCATGATATACACATTCCATTACTCTACCCTATTTCATATGAAGTTAAGTCACTGGAATGGTATCTATTCTAAGTCATAGTTTATCCAGCTAGGTCAAAAAAGAGGGTGAAAAGTGTTTTGAGGGAAAAAAAATAATCTTGTTTGGCACAACATTTTGGACTGTACAAAGCATATGCATTATCCACTCTCTCTATTCTTGTTGGACCTAAAAATCTAGAGAGAAAGGCAAAGAAGAAAAATTTTATTTTGGTGCTTGTGATTTTATAGCATGTTACTAAAAAAAACCCCAACAAAGCACCTTAATAATTCACCTTCAGGAAAACAAGAAAGAGGCAGCTGTCTTTCTCCAAGTTTGAGAATCATGACAGATCTGCAAAGACATTTAGCATGTATGACAATTGAAAAGAAACTCTCCGGGACTGAGCTAGAAGTGTATAATCCAACCAATCCAACTTAGAAAGGCTTTTTTGCCTTTTTTTTTTTTTTTTAAATTAGGTTTCTCCTTCTGCCCCAAAAAGCCATCACTGCTTACCAGTCAGCACCCTAGTGGGATGCTGCATCCCTAAACAACCAACAAGGTAGCGTTGCTTAAAATTGGCAGTTAAAATGAACATCTAAGACTCAGTTTGTACGTTTTAGCAGGCAGGCATTCTTTTACTAAAATGTGCTGGATGATTTCAGTGCACCAGGTGCACTGGTGAACATTTCACCAACGTGCACACTGAGGTATCTTCACTGCAGCTTACATGTCAGTATGACACGATTATTCATTTTTGTTCCCTGCATTCTTGTTACACATTCACAACTTTTGCCAATACTTACTAGCACATATACATATCTTTATAAGGTCTCTGAGGGGCTTCAGTGAGGGTCTCTGGACCATCAAGTGACCACCTTATGAACTTCTTTAAGGCAATAGAGCTGGTTACAGAGTGACTCGTTGTTGCCTGCCTGCCTGCTTCGGTTCGCTTCTTCATTGTTTATTTTGCCTTGCTGGTTTCTTTAAATGGAGGCTTTGGTTACACGCATGATACATTTCTGTTCCAAGCAGTACTAGTTCTAAAATTTCTGCATCAGGAACAACAGAAAGCTACTTTGAGATGTGAAAATAAAACAAATGATTGAAGTTGCTTGTGTAATTGCTGTACCCTCTCCGATGCTCACTTGTCACTTCTGTCACAAAAGCCATTAGGCTCAGTCTGAGTTTCCAAGCGATGACAGGTCTGGAGAGTTTCACAGAAAACTCCTTAAAAATTTTAACAGCAGTTTAGCTGCTGAGAGGGCGCTGGGGAGTTAATGCCTGAACACCATTGCTTTTCCCGTGTACTGTTTGGGGCGGGGGGCAGCAGGGCCCGAGCCCCACCGACAGAGCAAGTCGGTTAACCCTCGGTTAGCACGGAGGATGCCCCAGCCCCCGAAGCACCGTGGCTGGGGCAGCGCGGACGGCGCTAAGGGGAGCTGCCAATGACACTCGTGTGGCGTGGCAGGGCGGAGGGCAGCACAGCCGGCGGCCATGCAGGCTCTCCGTGCCCGCACAGCCTGCTGCCCATCACCGACATGGCGGCGCGCCCCCGCCTCCTTCCCCAAGATGGCGAGCCGCGCCCCCATTGGCTCCCGCCTTCCGCCGCCGCCACGCTATAGGCCGAGCCACCGGCTTGCCCCGCCCCCGGCGGCCTCTCTCCGCGCCGAGAACTACATTACCCGGGATGCCCCGCGCCGGCGCACTGCCCCTCCTCCTTCCTTACGCGGTGCTGTGCCCCAGGCGGGGCGTAGTCTCGCGAGAGTCGGCGCGTGCCGGGCGGAGGGGCGCGGGCACCGTTGCGGTGGGCCCATGGCGGCCGCGGAGGCGACGGCCGCGCCCGACCCCAGCGGGCTCTCCCCGAAGGAGGAAGGGGAGCTGGAAGACGGCGAGATCAGCGACGATGACAACAACGGCTTCAGGCCCGGCGGGGGCGGCGGCTCCGAGTCCGGCGGCGGCTTCGGCGGCGGCGGCGGCGGCGGCAGCAGGCCGTACTCGAGGCGCCGGCCGCCCCCCGGGCTCCACGGGAGCGGCTCCGTGTCCGCCTCCCCCGGGCGGCCCTTCCCGCGCTCGCGGCACCAGCCGCCGCCCGAGGCGGGCCACGGGCACGGGCACGGCGGGTACCGGCCCAAGGACTCGTTCCGCTCCCACCCGCCCCCGCCGCGCCTGCCCGGCCCGCACCCCGACACCGGCCCCCGCCTCTCCTTCTGGGAGCGCAGCCACAACGCCCTCGACCGGTTCCGCTTCCGAGGCCGGCCCTACCGCGGCGGTGGGCGCTGGGGCCGCAGCCGAGACGGCAGCGACCGGGCAGGCAACCCTCCGGGAAGGCCACCCGGAGGGGGAGGCGGCGCCGGGTTCAGCAGCTGCCAGGGCTGGAGGGAGCCCTCGCCTCGGAAATGTATCCTTGAGACGGGAGCGCGGCGGTGGGCCCGGGTGTGGCGGTGCGGCGCAACGTGGCCGGGAGCGCTGGCGGGGGGACTCGCACAGCCACAGCGGGGAGGGAGGCTCCCACGCCTATTCCCGGGGTTTCCTGGGGCAGCCGGCACTGCTGCTCGAGGAGAGGCCGCTAGGAAGCGGATTATTGGCGTGACCTGGCTGGCGACTTTGGCCCATCGGTCCCGTGTAGCCTGACAGGAAGCATAGCCTGAGAGGGAGCCTTTGTCCATTGGTTCCTGGGCCGCTGCTTTTCTAGCCCGAAGTGCAGATATTGTGAAGCGGGGTCAGTCTTTGGTGCAGCAGTTTTATTGTATATAATTAGTGTCACAGCTGTAAAGCTAAAACCCTAAGCTTGTTAATTTCCCATACTGGGCAATGAAGGAATCTTCTGTTTTTTCGTTTTTGCTTCCAGCCCTTCAGAGACTGTTGCACCTTCAGTCAGTTTTAGCTAAGTTCAACTGGGTCTGCAAACAAAAAATATGCTTTATATGAATGTTCAAAGGAAAGCTATACCCAGCATTCCTTGTAAGATATTCTCCACTGATTGTTCTTACAGTTGTTTAGGTGAATTTTAGTAGAGTTCTGATATTTTCTCCTGTTATGAGTAGGAATTGTGAAAGTGGTGGGAAGAACTCCCCTAATTTTTCTTGTTTGCTATAGGAAGAAACATAAAGAACTGATGCCGAGTGTAGCTTGGGGCAGCCTGGTTACTTGATGTAACTTTTTTACCTAACTGAAAATGTAGGCTACTGTGAAAAAACAGAGGGTCGTTAAATCTTATTCTCTAGAATGTTAGTGTTTTATTGTTCTCCATACCTATAGTCAAAGGATGTGCTTTAGTCAAAGCTTTAAAAGCTGCTCCTTGGATCCTTGTGTTCTTTCAGATACAAGATTATTATTATTTTATTATTTACCCATGTAATTAATTTTTTTAATTTGTTTAAATGTGAGTAGAATATATAGTAATAGAGATGCTTTTATTTAATCTGGTAAAGTTACAGCATTACTGAAGTCTTCATTGGAAATCTTCGTTCAAGGAGGTTGTCTTGAGCAGCAGTGATTGAAGAAGTGAGTCGCACAGTAAGACATTTCTAGTGCTGAAAATAGATTTTAAGGCTCTTAATTTGCAGTGTTGCTGAAGATGGTTACTCTGCTGCCTAAGGAGTAATTTTCAGGGACAATGTATTGATCGTTCTAAACAGACCCTACAATGTTTGTTAATAGTCATAGTGAGTCTCCTTCTCTTCTCCCTTTGAAACCAGTAATTCCATTTTAAAGCTGAAAGTAGAAATTGAGGAAGTCTGAAGTATTCCTGACACTTAAGATGCACTCTTCTGTTTAAATGTGGTAGAGCATGTTTTAACACTCTTGTTCTTCACTAAGTGAATGTTCAGTTATTTATGGATCATACAGTTAAAGAAGATCCATGATTTTCTCTCATTATAAGATGTTTTCTGTATTTTTTGTATCCTTGCCACCTAAAAGTCATTTCAGAATTCCTGTGTATTGATGTTCCTAATATTAATGGAGTAGGAGTGTAGCTTATTGTGACTTCAGAAGAGACTTTCATATCAACTTATACAAGGAGGCTTGTGGGTTGGAATGGTATTTGGAATTCCTCCAGGAAAGTAAAATATTTAAAAGTCTTGAGTCCTGGTTTTGACTAGGATAGACTTAAGTTTCTTAGTAGCTAGTATAGCGCTATGTTTTGGATTTAGTATGAAAATAACATTGATAACACAGCGATGTTTTAGTTGTTGCTCAGTAGTGCCTACACTAAATCAAGGGCTTTTAGTGTCCTGTGATCTGCCAGTGAGGAGGTGCACAAGCAGATGGCAGTGAGCAAAACTGAGACCCAGACTTGGCCAAAGTTGTATTCCATACCTGAAAATGTCATGCCCAGTGTATAAACTGGGGGAAGCTGGTGGGGAACCAGCAGCTGCTGCCTGGGGATGGACTGGGCATCTGTCAGTAGGTGGTGAGCAATTGTACTGCGTTTCTTGGGCTTTATTCCACTCTCCTTTTTTTTTTTAAGCTCCCTTTTATTTATTATTTTACTTGATTTCCATTATTAAACAGTTCTTTTCTCAACCCACTTTACCTCAACCCACGTTACCTTTTTCTGAGTCCCCAGCATGGAGGGGAGTGGGGGAGAGTGAGAGAGTGGCTGCATGGTAATGAGTTGCCGGCCCGGGTTAAACCACAACAGTTTGCTAAGACAGAGATTGCTTACTTACTTTATCCTTGGAAGTAGTGCTTTGCACAATATTTTGTAGGAATATATATGTAAGTGGAGTAAAGGACACAGAACACTTAAAGAATTCTTCTTACTTTTTTTTTGTGTTAGCTTTTAATAGGCTTTTCTCTTTTAATTCCTGTCAACTTGAATGTGAAGCTGTTAGGTAATCATTCTGCAGGAATTCGTGCATGGAGAATTGGGGCCTTTGAGTCTGAAATATTGAACCAAAATGGAACTTTCTGTTTCCATTGAATACTGAACTCTTAACAGTGTACATTTTTTTTCATTTCTAGCTCCCCCAGTTTCTTCAGTTAGTCCCTTTTTTTGATTGTAGGATGAAGTTTCTCTTGAGTTGATTGAAACACAATTGTTGTTTTAATATCTCTATGCCTGTCTGCTTTTCACAGCACTCCACGGAGTCTTGTATTTTTGTGTAGAACCACATAGAAAAAAAAGTTTCTACATATGCGAACCACAGAATTTCTGGTTAACACCGTAGTGGGAGCTCTAGTGATTGTATTATCCTGAGCACAGGAAATATCTCAACATTTTGTCTTGTTACCCAACTCTAGATGACTTTAGAAGCTATTGAAGTCTTTCAGTATCAAAAAGTAGTGACTTATTTTTATAAATGTTGTTAAGTCACTTAATTAGCTTCAGAATTTCTTGTGACTTGCAAAGTCACTAATGTAGCTGGCTTGTTGGAAGTGAATTTGGCAAATACGCCTATTGCATAATTTGGTGTTATACTGCACACAGCTTTTAGTATTTTCAAAATATTTATAGACTGATTGCTTTCTGGATTTTTTTTTTTAGTTTTTCTTTGCTAGATTCTGCTTTTTGTGCTGATACTTGAGGAAGCATTGTATAGCAAACATTTCCCGGTATTACAGAAGTTGCTTTTGTAGGATACATATCAATATTCTTCATACTTGTGTTAGAACTTAACATAGCAAAACATCCAAGTAGTTGATGCATGTTGTGAGCAGAAAAGAAATGCAAAGTTTATTTCCTCTGTATTCAATTGTATTCAATGTGTCTGACATCTATTTCAGCTTTCAGTTTTACTCCATTTATTGTTTTAAAGGATGACATTGATGAGAAAGCATTTTGGGTGACTGGGTGTGAGTCAGCTGTTATCACAGTGGGGTTGATAATGAAGTTGAATGAGTTAAACCTGACTTGGTATCCTAAAAGATTTCCTTTTGAGCATGATTATTTTTCAAGGGTCAGGTTAAGGTAAGAGGAATTGAACTCTAATATTGAGAACTTTTATTCTGGAAAGAGTTGCTTAAGGATATTTCCATTGCCTGCCTTGGACAGCATGTTGTCAAGAAAGTATCCCTTGGGCATGCATGGGTAACCTTTTCTGAGTAATTAGTAATTCACAGTCCTCTATAGCATTTTTGAATGTTTTCATCGCAAGTCTCTTCTTAAAATTCCCATCAGTTGTTGATTGATCCTTTTGTGCTTTTGCTGAGCTGCATTTATTGCAGTGTGTCATTGTGCTATGGCCAGACATAGCATTTTAGGATAGGATAAAGAAAGGATAAAATGAGTGAGAATTTAACCTGTCTTTTTCAGAATATCAGTTGGGGTGTCAATACTTGAGTTGTGAACTCTGGAAGTCTGACTTTGTGTGACAGGGAACAATCTCAGCATTATAGCTGTTGTTTCTGGGAGGATAGTGTGAGTAAAAAGAAGACTTCTCAGCAATTTATGACCTTCTTGTCATAAGTAGGATATTTGAAATTGTTGGTTTGAGAAAATGTTTATTTAAGGTGTCAGTCTATACACTAATGATTACATCTTTTGCATGCTGCTGGTATTTATAAAGGATATTTTTCAAGCTAGCCTTAAGGTAAAATAATAGTATAATAGAATGATCTTAAGTTACACTTGTCTTAATTTAGTCTTCACTGGTGCTATTGCCACTGTTTTAAGGTTATTCAAGTGCTTGTCTTAAATTTCTTGACTGATAATTCAGCGAAAACTTTTGGAAGGTCCCCATCTAGAAAGCAGAACTACTGTTCTAAAACTGAAAGCTCTGTGGAAGAAAGTTTTGAGGATTTGCTCTTGAAGTATAAGCAGATACAATTAGAACTTGAACACATTAATAAAGATGAAAGACTGGCTTTGAGCAACCGGGAAGAAAATGAACAGCAAGATGATGGTAAAACAGTGGACACTGAGGACCAAAAAACTGTACAAAATGACAGTATTAAAACAGATGTTGTAAAAGAAGTACCTCCTGAGGAGAAAAATCCGGTTATGGGCTTTCAGGCATTTGAACTGAAACCTCTGAGACAAAAGCTGCCTACTCCAGCTGAGAGGAGCAGATTAAAAAAAGGCAAAGAAGGAACGAAACAGTCCTTGCAAAAATCTGAAGTTACAGAATCCGGCCAAGGTAAATACTTGTAAAGTTATTTTAGCTTGTAAAGTTCTATTTGCTTGCTGTTATCATTGTATATTTTAGGTGTTGGGGAAAATTTTACTTTAATTAAAATGTTAAAAATTGCAAGTTAAAGGTTTAATGTACTTTTGTGCTTTTTAATTCCTTCAATTACCTAAATATGCTTGCAGGCATGTTCTTGGTTTTGTTTTTGTGCTTTAAAAAGTGTGTTTTCTTGGACTGGTAGTTTGGTGGAAAACAGGAGCACAAGACTTAAAGGTTTTAATTGCTGTTCACAGCAGAAATCATTGGCATTTCACTTCAAGTTTTACTTCTGCTTTTCCCTTGTTTTTTTCTGCAGAAGCAATATGTGGTTATTTTTTAGTTGAAAAAAGAACATTTAGAGACCTCTTTTTCTGCATTTCACCTTCTCTGCTTTCTTCACTCTTAAGAAATCTTAATAAGATATTTTCACCAGGATTATTTTGATCATTATTGATATTTGTGAATAATGAAGTAATCATAGGCCGGGGATAGAAGGGATTTGTATAAGAAATGCTGCCAAAGAATAGAATAAGTGTCTTGTCAAAGACAGTCCTGGACTGCAGACCAAAAAGAGTGTAATTGCTCAGATGCATTAGTCAGTGAGAAACAAGTGGTCGTGTCCAGCTGACCTGTGGGAAAAGTCCTTGAGCTTACTACTAAATCTGCAACAAAATAAGGCAGGTGATTTAGGCTTCCTACTCTAAGGCTTTGTGTAGTTCTAGTAAGTGTTTGCTGTGGTTGAGGGTGGTGCTTGTGGATATCGCTTGTCATCTAATGTTAGCTAATTTGTCAGTGTGTGTAAACTACCAATTTGAGTGGGAAGAGACAAAGTAGCGAATGAATGGATTAAGAGCACTGATGAGTAATTAGGAATGTGAAGAAAAGTAGGACTAGAGCACTGAAAGAATGATTTATGTGTAACTTTAGAATGAGAATTTGGAAGCCAAAGCCTATAAAGACAACAAAAAGAGAACTGATAGTCAAACCACCTCATTCTATGTAATTATTCCCCTTTGTGTCTTTCCCATTAATAAAAAGAAAAAATAATTCTTGTGTTCTTTAACAGCTAATATAGTTTTTATTGGCAGACAGGAAGAAAACCAATGAATTTTGGCCACTAGTAGTCTGTGGGGAGACACCATAGCAGGACAGGAGTAAAACAGCTATTTAGAAAGCAAAACAGTGAAAAAAAAATCCAACTTCAAAACTTAGAAGCACTGAAGTTGAGACTACAGTTCATACGGCAGTGAAAATAGATGCTATAGTATATATAGATAATATATATACACTATACCATATGACTACTATATACTGTAATAGATGCATATTAAGAGCATTTAATTTTTGCATGCCACTCAAACGTATAACACATGAATGATCTGAAAGCACAGATTTATGTATGAGTCCCAGTTTATGACAGTGTAATACAGGTTTCCAAAGAAAAACCCAGCTGACCTGAGTTATTGCAAATTCTTGTGTATAAAATGAGTGTATACTATATGATTATGCATGTATTGGGAAATCAGCATAATTTGGTTTTCCTGGTTTTTTATTTTTAAATTATGTAGTGGATGTTTCTACAGACCTGTAAAAGTTGAAGAACTTGTCTTAAAACTCAGGGAGAAGTTTGAGTCTCGTTCTAGAATTAATTCTCTGTGGCTGAGCTGCTCTGGCAGGCTTGACAGTATTCCCTCCTTTACTTCCCATGTTGTGCATTAGCCTGTTGTGTCTGTGTTGTCCCCTTCTGGTTTGAAAGAGCATTTGGGTTTGTATGGAATGTCCCTGCATATGCTTGCATCCCAGGAGCTACTGTGCCATCGATATCTTCCTACTTCCATTATGTGGACTGGATGGTTAAGGATCATTGCTTAGTACAGTAAATTTTGAATTTTTGTTGCTAATTCTTATGGGTATTAGATATTGTCTTTCTTCCTTTTGTATGTGTGTCTTTTTAAAGAAATGCATGTGCAAGCAGGAAGACCTTTAGCATTTTTTAAGTTTCATTTTTGTTTAGGTGTAATGTCTTTGTATATTTTAAACAGTGCCTTTCTGAATGTGACTTTCATTAACTACTAGGGAGAGTAAACACTGTACAGACTGCAAGATTTATTTTCTACCAAGCGGAATTGTGGAAAGGAATCTCTGAAGAAAAGACTTAATATAGGAGAAGAACTCCAAACTTCTCCAAATGTTTATTTCTTTCCTCTGATGCATATGAGCGCCTATATATATGTGGTTATACAAAAATTGTGTAATTATATTTGCGCCATAAATGAATAATTATTGGCTATAATAATTAAATTATATAACATTACAATATATACAGCGTTACATATATTATATATAAAATGTAGTATGTTAATCTGTGTGTACCATCACACTACAATAATCAGATGGTTGTATTGTGGGCAGTCTAACAAATTAATATGTCAATACCAAAATTATTTAGTGGGAAGTCATTACTATTTACTACTCATTTCTGTAGGAGAACTTTTTTCTGTTTTCCTTTGGTGTGAAATGGAACAAGTGTGTTCATACTGCAGCTTTGGGCCTTTATATTTAATTCTCCAAAAGAAGGACCAGTTACTCAAAATAGCTGCCAGTGGAATATGAGATGCTCAGGACAGCAGCTGATATGAGATGGTAGTATAAAACAGAAGTCTTCTTTTCCTTATCTCCAAACTGGTTTTTCTCTACTTCTTGGGGAAGTACATACCAACCTTAAGACAGAAAATTATTAAGAGATGACAAATCTTGCTTTGGGCTTATGGTGTAATGATGATGTGAATTTCATCGGATTTGCCCAGTTCATATGAATGTTTTTCATGTGATCTTGCATGTACAGCTGCTATTCTGTTTTAGACTGTGTATCAATGATACCGATAAAATAGTTTTGCATAGATTAAATTTTGCATATTGTTTTAATGTGGCTTTGTCTCTTGAAAAATAGCTTGCTCAAAAATATGGTATTTTTTTTCTCTTGGAAGGTACAGAGGACAAAGAACAAACATCAGTGCGAAAGCTTAGCAGTTCGGATGTTCCATCTGAAAAGGTAAGGAAGTATTCCTCCGTAGGTGAGGCATGATTGCACTGTGATACTCTGATAGCTTTCTCCAAATGACAGTCCAGAAACGTTTCAGTAATGGAAACAGTAAATTTTTAATAAGTTACACTTACCAAAAAAGTAGGATTTTTAAGCCTTCTTTTGGTAAGAACATTTGGGAAAGACTTTCAAAAGATCTTGTAAAGAAAAAGTTATTAAATGATGTTTCTTAACTTTTTATCTTGTCCTTTCTTCTGTTTTCTTCTCAAGAAGCTGCTTGATGATGAGGAGGAGATGTCTGAATTGCAGCTTAGGCTTCTTGCACTTCAGTCTGCTAGTAAAAAATGGCAACAAAAAGAACAGCAGGTGATGAAGGAAAGCAAGGAAAAATTAACAAAAACGAAAAGTGTAACACAGAAAGTCAAAGCCAGTACAAAAGCACATTCAACAAAAAAACCTAGCGCTACAGGTAATAAGTTTAATGTTACTGAAATGGCGATCAATGACATGGCCTCCAAAAAAGAGGTTTACCTGAAACCTTGAGCAATGAGCCTTTAGTTGTTCTAAACCCCCATATATCTACTCAAAATTCTTCACGCATCTAGGATTAAGTGGAATCAATTAGATAAGGTGAAGTTAATCACATATTTTTTTTATTTAAAGGCAAACAAACTTTGAGGAAACAACAGACAAAGACATCGAAGAAGATACAACAGCAAAAGGAACTAGACAGGCGTCAGAAAGAGGAAGACCAGAGAAAACAAGAAGAAGAGGAGGAGAGAAGAAAGAGAGAAGAAGAAATCAGAAAAATTAGGGACCTTTCAAATCAAGAAGAGCAGTACAATCGATTTATGAAGCTAGTTGGAGGAAAGAGGAGATCAAGAAGCAGGGTAACAAATTTGTTATATGGTGTTAGGTGATACATTTAGGATACATGAATGATTTCTGTCTTGCCCTATGTGGTTCTGTGTCACCACCCTGTCTGCATCATCCCCTATTGTTCTAGCCACTTCCCCTGCCGCTAGAATAGCCAAAACAAAACTACCAAAGAAAAGCTCAAAGTATTTCAATATTCAGTGTTTTAATCCCATGCTAGACAGGCATTTCCTTTGGGTTTGGAAAATCAGTTTTGTATAACCTGTACATTGGCAAGTCCATGATAAAGCATGTTTCTCCTAGACACATTTTGAATGTTGTGACTAAAGACCAGTCTGTAATTTAACCAATCAGTGAAACTGTCTGGGCTCTCTACTCTTTAGATTGCAGGTTTTTTTCTCCACATTTTCAAACTTTTTCTGCCTATACAACTTCAGTGGCCTGCTTCTTTCAAAAAGTCATTTGAGGGTTTGGTTTCTCTCTAGTATTTTTAATAGTAGTATTTAAGTTATCAAGGCACAATATATGCTTAGACACAAAAGATAATTAATTATTTTAGCCCCACTACAGGATGACAGAACTGTGTCAAATTTATGAAGTATCAGTTACTGTCATGGTTGTCATGCCGCACTGGTAGGCTGTTCTCATTCTCTCATTTTGAGATTAGCAAAAGGCACTTGAGTTACTAATGTTCTGTCTCTAGAACATTGGTACATTACAGGAGAAATGACAATGTTACTTCAGCGTTAATTCTTTAAGGATGGAAGCAGTACTGCTGCTGTAGCTAGATGTTTCAAGTGCTTGGAGCTGCTGATGCTGTAAGAAGAAATGAAACAGCATCTAAGGGAATTGGGGCTCCCTGTTTGAGATCATGTTATAGAAGTCTTTTATTGTAATAATACTGAGTGGAAAATTGAGACTAAAAATGTTTGACTGTTAACAGTAGAAATTCTAAAAGCTACCAGACTGTCTTCTGTATGCCTCTGAAAGATACAAGTTGAGGAGTCTAAGAAAGTCATACTTAAGTATTCTGGATATTTTCAGTTCCGAACATTGATTGGCATCCATACAGTGTTAGGAGTTGTTTAAATAATCTGATTTATCAGTTGACAGTCTCTGGGCTTGTCTCAAGGTGATATATGGCTCCTTCTGGGACAATAAAAGGATTCTTCACCTGAGAATTGTTTCTAGCAAGGGTAGCTCAAGTGTTCTTGGTAGTTGCCATGACAGATTAACAGAAATAATAAAGTATTTAATTCTCTTGCAGTGTTTCAGAAATATATAACAATGAAAATTTACCAGATACATAATTACTTCATAGGTATTTAAAAATTCCTTCTTTAGAAACTCCTCACCCTATCATCATGGAAGAGATCCAGTTTTAAAACTGCCTGTTAATTTGTCTAGTCACTACCTACAATAGATTTGATTAAAATGTAATATTCAGTTCACTCTTTTTGTACAAGATAAGTAAATTGTATTTATTAAGCAATTAAAATCGTAAGGGCCTGTTTCCAAAATATGCTTAGTGGTTTGCTCTGAAATAATACTGTAAGACCAGCTAAATAAATACTTTTTTTGTGTGTTTAGTCTTCAGATACAGATTTGAGATGGTCTTTGGATAAGCCGTCTACAGAGAGTGCAGGAGGCATATATCAGTATGATAATTATGATGAAGTTGCTATGGATACAGATAGTGAAACTAACTCACCAGGTAAGGCGTATTCACAGTTTTCTTACGTGGTGATCGGTTAGAAGAGGTGAAAAGTAGAAAATAAGCCATTCTTTTAGAAAGAAAATACTTGTTTTGAAGTTCAGTTCTAGAACTAACATGTTAAGGTGAGCTCTTCTGTTCTAACATTGACTCTTTCCATCTCTGCTGTAGTGCTGTTTTTAAGGTCTTCAGGTTTACACTGTTCTCATTGCCATACTGTGGGTTTTATTCTTTTATGGTCCCAAGCAGCTTTTGCAGGAAGTGAGGGCCCCAGGGTGTTGGCTGGATAGACAGCAGCTTTGCAGGAATGGGCTGGACATTGAGTGACACGTGGGTCAGCAGTGAGGCTTTGGGTGATAGAGGGGAATGGTCGCCTGCATTGTAGCTCTGTGACTGTCAGGGGTCAGCTGTTGGAGGAGGCTGTTAAATTCCAATGAGACTGTGTCAGCTTTTTGGTTTCACAGGAGGAGAAAGTGACATACTAGAAAGACTAGTAATGGTTTTGTCTAAAGGAAACTGTTTCAGGCCTGTTTTTCATAAAGTTTATTGTGAAACTGGAACACTTGACTTACGGAGAGACCTGAATTTGTGTTGCAAAGGCTTAGGAAGGCTTTTGCTCCTGTCTTCAACTACTTAGTGGGCAGTTACAGAGAAGGCAGAGCCAAACTGTTCCATGGAGTGGGCAACAGAAGTACAAAGAGCAACACTTGAATTGTAACAAAATAAATTTGGGTTAGATATACAGGAAAACCGCACAGAAGGTCGTCACGCACTAGAACAGGTTTACTGGAAATGTTGTGGAATCTCCGTCCTCAAATATACTTGGAACTTGAGAAGTCCCTTAGCAATCTGACTTTGGGGGCAGCAGTCCTTTGAGCACTTGAGCTGGGGCATAGCTTCAAGAAGTCTCCTCCAGCCTAAATCATGTATTGACTCCTGAGTTTGAGGGGCATTTTAAGGTAGTCAGGTTTCGGTGTTCCATCTCAACATATGGAGTGTTGAGAAAAAAATTAAGCACACTGCTCGGTTGATTACTTTTATCCTCTTGCTTCTCATCTTCCATCCTTTTCTTTTTCTTCTGTTTTCTTCTTTCTTGTCAGCCTTCCATATACATTACTTTGCTAAGATACTACACCTGCTATTTTGTACGTTTAAGCTACACGAATATTTTCTTGATAAACCATCTCAAGCTCTAATTTTGTTTCAAAATTTGTTATCAGCTGCGTATTTGGTCTGCTTGTGTCCTTGTTTGTATTGTATTGTATTTTTGGTAGCCAGTACTCGGGAAACTGGGAGAGGCCTTGTTTTAGAAGATAAATTCTTGCAAATTAAATCCATTATGAGGGGTGAATCATTACCATAGCAGTACTGTTTGGCTGTACTTATATGTTGTGCTTAAAATAGAAAAAGAAAAGGTAACTACTCTTTTTATATACATATATGTAAGAAATAAATGCACTGTGCTGTGTCTGGTGTTACCTTTGAAATTGGTGCATAATAAAAACATTTATCTCCTTTTGTTACATTAAATCAGTTGAAATATAAGCATGAGTTGCTCTTTAGTAAATACCTGTCAGATTTCTTACACTTTTTTTTTAATTACAGCTTCTTCCCCAGTGCAGCCTCCTTTCTTTGAATGCCCAATAGGATATTTTCCACCTCCAGTACCACCAATTTCCTTGCCCTTACCACCTCCAATTCCAGTAAGTAACGTTGAAAGGAGTATGTTTTTGAAAATGTTGATAATTCTCATCTTTTATCTGATTTCTATTGGTAAAGTTAAGATTAAATTTAGATTGTTTTTGATACAGTTCTCTATTTCATGATTTCCTTTTCAAAACTCTTTATCTCAGCTATCTTTTGGCTCATCCAATTCTTGTTTAATAGATGTTTTCCATAATGAATTAAAATTTTCTCTTTGTTGTTAGAATCTGTGCTTTTTCAGAAGGAAAGCAAAAGTTGTCTGAAGCACATAAGGATAAAGAATGAATTGTAACTGTTAGCATAAGGGAACTTCGACTCTTATCTCTAGTTCATGTGTGTAGATAAGCTTATGGGGGGGGCGGAGAACTAAAATGTAGCTCATCAGTCCTTTGTTCAAACTTCGTGCCTTTTGACTGTATGTTGTCTGTCTTCTCACCTGAGAGTCCACATGGAAATTGAATTAATATGGGGTTTTTTCCCCACCAATTTTCTTCACTGAATGATTGTTCTTAGCAAAGCAGTAGAAAGTTGCCATTTCCTCTCATGACAACTTCTGAATTTTTGACTAAGGGAAATTATCATTTCTAAGACAAATTCATAGAACTGTTTAAAGATGGCTGGTCAACTGTATTTGTGTGGCTGGGCTATCTCTGGCTCAGAATTCTCTATTTACATTTAGTTTCTGTGTCTCCACAGCTTCCATTATCCAAATATAACCTTGTTTCCATTAACCTCTGTGGGTAATTACTTCTTGTTTAGTGGCAGCTTTTGACCATGATCTAAATGCAGTTTGAATTTTATTTAAACTGTCACAGTTTGTTACTTTTAAACCATGGAACAATTTAGGTCTTGACCTCCATTAAGTAATAATAAAACATTAATAATTTTCATGTTTCAAACCCTCAGCCTGTACCATCTTTGAGCCATCTATATATGGAGGGTATTTCCTGTGTTTCTCTTGAGCCGCCTCCACCTCTCCCCCCTCTTCCCCCTGAAGAGCCTGAACAGCCACCAAAGCCTCCATTTGCTGATGAGGAAGAGGAAGAAGAGATGCTCCTAAGAGAAGAATTACTCAAATCTCTAGCCAACAAACGAGCTTTCAGAACTGAGGTACTCTGTTGTTTTTTGAATGTAAGCCTCTAGATGGCAGTCTTAACCAAAACTTAAATGCAGCCTCCGAAGTGAGGCTTACAGGGGTTTTATGCTGCCTTTCTCATGACTTGAAAAAAAATATCAACAAAAATGTTCTCTGAATTTCCATCACCCTCTGACCCCAAAAGAAACTGAAACAAAAGTCATCCTGAAACATCCTTTGAATTGTAAATTGCAGCTTTCCTTTTATTTCTGAAGGAATTATGAAACTTCAAGGTAGTGAAAATTGAGTAAGTTCAGAGGAATGGGCATTTTCTGCCAGAAATTGTCAATTATTTATCAGTTGGCAGTTAGAAAGCAAAACAAGTAACTTATTTCAGCCTTCTAGCAAAAGGAGTTAAGAGAGGTTAGCTGTTTTGGTTTTTGTTGTTTCAGGGTTTTTTGGGTTTTTTTGTGTGGTTCCTTTGTGTGTTTTTTTTTTTTGTTTTATTGTTTATTTTCTGGTTTTTTTTTTTGTTTGGTTTGGTTTTTTTTTTTGTTTGGTTTTGTTTTTTTTTTGAGTGAGAAGCAAAACTTCTGGTTTTGAAAGTGCAGATTGGTTTTGACCTTATTAAAAGATTTTGATCTTTTGCTGTTGACCTGTGAATAACTGGCATACTTTCATCTGCTTTTCTGATATTACTGCAGAATTGCAAGATTTGTCTAATACATTTATACTGATGTCCTTTAAAATAGCTGTGTATGGTGTGTATTTTTAAGACCATATTTTTGGTTTATTTTTTCAGGAAACATCAAGTAACAGTGGTCCACCTTCCCCTCCTGTTCCAGATAACTTACAGCCTGTGCCAAGAAGCAATCTGTCTGCTGTCAGTATTAATACTGTGTCTCAGCCACGGCTGCAAAACACAAAGTTTGTTAGAGTACCAAGGCTTCCACGAGCAGTGATCACAGTAAGGAAATACTGGTGCTTTCTACTAATAAGACTGTGAGTTGAAGCTTACCTCAGTTCAAGCGAACAGCAGGCTTAGACTTAGGTTTTCTAGTGATACAGCACAGAAGAGTGAAGCTTCAGTTAAATATTTGAATTTTTAGTAATGTAGGTAATTCATGTGCTCTTCTGGAAAGAATTTGACACTGAAGCAAGAATTTATAGCTTAAGAAGGCATCAAAACACCTCAGCATGCAGTGAACTAACAGATTGTAAATATAGTTCTATTATTTTCTTTTCCAGATTAGTACAGACACTGTTGCTGAAAAAGACGTAGTCTTGCTCTTTCTTCTGCTCACGGCTTGTTGGTGTCTCCCTTCCTTCAAAGTGGGATCTGGAGCATCAGTCCCATTGCTTAACTTATTTAACATGCTGAACTGGTTAGAAAACTAGTCTTTGAGGGGGCGAAAGTACTTTCCTTCTGGGGGAGTTGAATTTTTTTCAGTGAACAGTGTGTGTGTGTCAGTGTTAGCATGTCTATGAGTGTGGGTGGATGAGAATATTTCTGAGGAGACGGTCAGTGCCTTGTGCTGTTTTCTTTCACCAACATAAACTGGAATTTCACCTCCCTGTCCTGTTGTGGTGCAAAAATGATGCAGCTGTAGTGTATTCAGAAGTAATAGATAAAACCCGTATTTTAAGAATTGTTCAGAAAGTGAGTATCAAAAAGAACTGAATGTAGAAATTGAGTATTTTTCATTTCAAAAAGCAGGGGTTTTTTTTGATAGGGTTGATGCATTAAAACACATACAGAGCTTTGAAGAGGTTCTGTCCTGAGATAAAGGTTAAATGTGTAACTGCAGTCGTCCAGACTTACAGTGGGAGATCAGAAGAGCGGTCCTGCAAATGTGAAATAAGTCGCTTTTTTCTAAACTGTAACTCCAGAGCATTTGAGGTTAATCTAAATTGTCTGCTTGTTTCAGCATCTTTCTTTGTGCTGGAATTGACAGTCACCTGATCTTCAGTGAGTTTCTTAAGTTAGTGGTGTTGGCAAAAAGTGATAAATCTTATTTAATCTGTTCTTTACATACTGTTGGTGTTCTGCCAATTAAACTGCCTGAGCAGCTCGCTGTAAAGTCAGCTTAGTACAACTATGGAACAAGAGGCATCACAACTGTGTAGCAGAAAGGGGGAGTTTTGGTATGGCTGCCCCAGCATTTCTAATTTAGATTTTATTGTTACCTCTGTGACTTGAAAAAATTTTTGCAAATGACATGATAACTTTAATTGCAATTGAAATAGTTCATCAAGTATAGTAGTTAGAATTTTGAGATTTGTATGCTATGACCATGGAGACATAAGTATGCTGCAGATACCTGAGAATAGGATGAAAATGTTAGAGTATCTTTTGTCTTACAGTATTGTTGTCTTGTAGTGGAGATGTACAAATGCTTAATTTTTTTTCTTATAATGTGGAATTGGTGTGCCATGGTAACAAAAGGAGTTAACCTCCTTCTAGTAACTTCCTCTTCTAGTAAATATGTCCTCACTTATACCTGTCTCTTTTTCTTCTTACTATAAAACTTCTTACATTCTCTCCACAGCTTCCAAAACACAAGTCTGTTGTGGTTACATTAAATGACTCAGATGACAGTGAGTCTGATGGAGAGCCATCTAACTCAACTAGCAGTGTGTTTGGAGGACTAGAGTCTATGATAAAAGAAGCAAGGAGAAATGTTGAGGTAAACACTATCAGCATTTTAGTAGGTTTATTTGGTAATAATTTTGCTTTGTATATGGAATTTAAACTTTAGAATTTGGTCAAGAATTACTGGATTGCATCAGAAATGGGCAGGAGTATGTTACTCCTGTCTGGATAATTACATTGTAATTTGGATTGCACAAGCTAATCAAAATAGTTTTTTGTTGCATGGCATCCTGAAGATAGAATATGTAATATATTTTGGCTTGATATTTTTTTTGCTCCCCCCTGCCAGTTAAAATTCTTAAAAAAGTTTGCATCTTTAAGCAAAGAAGTATTGGCTTAAAAGATCTTACTAGCCTTGAAAAGCTTTAAGTTTGTGCTGAAATGCCTCTTAAAAATACTAGTTGATAGCTGTATTTTAAACTAGGGTGACTGATATTGACTTGAATCTCATTGTAACAGGCATCAAAAATCAAAGCTCCTCCAAAATCAGAAAAAGAAAATGATCCAATGAGAACTCCAGAGGCTCTGCCAGAAGATAAGAAGATAGAATACAGACTTCTAAAAGAAGAGATTGCCAGGTACAACTGAGATGAATTGTTAATGTAGAATGTGTATTATTTGCAGCCCTTTCCTAGCTTACTTTTGTAACTGGAAGGAAAATCTGAGTTGGAAAAGCTTGCCGTTACCTTCAGATTTTCCCCCCATGCAGTTTTTTCTAAGACAACATAGAAGTCTAAAGAAAATCCTTGATTTTGAACTTACTTACAGTACTTGATTGCAATCACAGAAAGTACTTCAAATCTCGTTCTGCTACTCTTTTTAAACATTTTAAAACTATTGGGAGCACACATCAAAATGAATGTTGAAGCTACTGAACATCTTGCTTTTAACATTTCTGTTTTAGTCGTGAGAAGCAGCGCTTAATTAAGTCTGATCCACTGAGGAACAATTCTTCCCCTGCAAATTCTGATGGTGAAGTTGATGGAATTGGCAGAATAGCAGTAGTGACAAAACAAGTCACAGAAGCAGAAGCAAAGCTGAAGAAAAACAGGTATGTATTTCACTGTCATAGGTCCTACCTTGTTTGTTTAGTAGGATGGAAATAGTCAACAATATTTTCGAATATGTAGCATTTAAAGTACAGCAAATGTTCAGTTTGCTGTTGTCTTGAACTATGCAGCCTTTAATTCTATTGCTGTGCAAAAAGAATCATGTTGTAGTTCCAGCGTGGCGTTTGATAACTTTTAAGTATGATTTGTCATACTAACTGTTTTTAGATGTGTTTATGTTCAGTGTTTAGAATATGATCTGTTACTAGCCACCTAATAACTATGAAATATGAAAAAATGAGTGTTCTTTTCACTGTTAGTGCACAATGAGTTATGCTGGTTATGTATAAATGAATGAGTGTTTCTGCAAAATAGGTATGCTGTTTGAAGCTTTCTCTGTGTGGCTTTTCTCTTTTAGCATGCCTCTTCTATGTTTCTCAGCCTTATTTCAAGTGACTGTGAAAAGTATAAGTGCTTTGCATCCTCTTCTCAGCTTGTCTTGCCACTTGATTATTTCTGTGTGATCTTGTGAACAAACTGATATGTGGTCAGGCATCAATTGAAGGACAGCCTTCCCTTCTCCCTTTATCCACACCACCTACTCAAGTGTTTTTCTTGCTACTTTTAATGCATTTAATGTTTTTTGTATTTATCTACCCTACTATTGTGCCATAATATTATGGCTTGTAATCTGCTAATGTGTATATGTGTCCTAAGGAGGAACTGCATTGTTACTTAACAGAAAGCAAGAACATGGGTGTTTTGGATGTCATAATATTAAAAACAGTATTAAAGATACATTCATACGTACATACATTCCCTTGTCCTTGTAATTAGACTGTTTTCATCTGCATTATACTGCCATGCTGAACTTGGGATGCTGAAATCTGCTGTGTGTACTAACAGTATTTATTGTCTTATGGATGTTCAGACTATCTGGAGCAACTTCAGTTGTTATCTGATAAGTGAGGAGAGCTGTGTTCTTAAATAATGGGTTTTGGAGGAGAAGTGATAACTCTGAGCAACTTCCCTTTGGAAAAAAATTTGTTACATGCCTTTTCTACTTCTAGAATGCTGTTGATGAAGGACGAATCTGTCTTGAAAAATTTATTGCAACAACAGGCCAAGAAGAGAGAGAATGTTCGAATTGCTGAAAACAAAATTAACAAGCTGGCTGAACAGCTGCAAGCAACAGAGAAGATCTTGAATGCTAATAAGGCGTTTCTCAAGAGGCTTCAGGAACATGTAACTTGCACTCTGAAATGTTTCTGTTTCCTAGAGCTGGAAATCTTGAAATGGGAAGCCTGATTTTTGGAGGCAGTAGGCTTTCTTTGAATTAATCATTAATTCCCATATAGTTATATCATATCCCATTAATTCCATCTAATTATATTTTATTATGTGGTCGTATATGTAAACTTGCATCTTACTGCAGTATTTTGTTTCATTTTTTCAGATTCATAAAGTTCAGCAACGAGTTACAGTAAAAAAAGCTCTGGCATTGAAATATGGAGAAGAACTTGCTAGAGCAAAAGCAGTAGCAAGTAAGGAAATTGGGAAACGAAAGCTAGAGCAAGATCATCTTGGAGTAAGTCAGCATGCTTTTAAACCAAACTGTACTTGAAAAAGAGTAGCAATTTTGATTAAGAAAGTTCAAATGGAGTTTCAGGAAAACAGGAGAACGTTTCAAAAGCAGTGTAAGGAATCTTCCTAGTGGTTTTGTGCATTTCTGAGGATTCAACAAAAAAGGCATTAATGATTTGAGAAAGCAAGCTGTCCAAAACCTACATCTATGATAGGGGAAGCCATTCATAGATAAATAGTAAGAGGAGCTGTGTTCCTGTGAAGGAAGGAAGGAAGGAAATACTTTACTGTCTGTAGACTTCAATGATATTGTTAAAATTACCAAGCAGAGTTGCTGAGGAAGAGCTCTAATATTGTTTTGAAAAACAAAATATAGAGAAACAAAACTAAAATGTTTTTGTAAATGTTTGTGTTTGCATTCCCAACATCATTGCTCTATAGCTCACCTTTTAAGTGTGGCCAGAACTTCTTTTGAAGCCCTGTACATGATGTAGGGTAATTTTTATGGCAAAACCTGCAAACCTGCCAGTTGAATTGTGACAAACATTTTGTGGATTTTGTAGTGGTTGTTGAAATCTGGCAAGAGTTTAAAATATGTTTTTATAAACTCTGAATTAAACATTTTGCCTATGTTTTTACCTCCTATCAGTAGATGAGAAAATGCAGTAAAGGGAATTCTTTTCCTTTCAGCCAAGCAAAATGTTGAAATTGGAGACCTCCCCTGCATCAAGTCCGAAAAAGCATTCAGCAGAATTAATTGCACTAGAGAAAAAACGACTTCAACAACTAGAGTATGAATATGCTCTTAAGATTCAGAAATTGAAGGAAGCCCGTGCACTTCAAACCAAGGAACAACCAAATACTACACCTCATGCAGAAGAGGAGTCTGAATTTACATTACCTCAGCCATCACTTCATGATCTTACACAGGACAAATTGACTTTGGACAGTGAAGAGAATTATTTTGATGATGAAGTTTTGTCTAATTCCAACCGAGAACGAAGGAGATCTTTCAGAGAATCTAATTCTTTCACTAAACCAAATCTTAAACACATGGACACTCCAAAACAAGAAACTATAAACAAACTTTCTAAAAAGGCTTCAGAGGAGCCTGAGCTATTCCTTGGGTTGAATATTGACGAACTGAAAAAACTTTATGCTAAAGCTGACAGCTTGAAAGAACTGCTGATGACAAGTACTGCCTCTATAGTACCTAAGGAAGATCAATTGTGTGGTCAGGTAAATGTTTTACAACTAAACATGAAGCTTGTCTTTATTAGGTGGTATTGCAATTGTTGTGTATCTGTTTATCTGTTTCCTAGGAAATTTCAGTGGATGTGGATTTTTTTACATCACAAAATAAACAAACTGAAGTGAAACCATTTCCCTTTGGACCATATCGTAGTCCTCTCCTAGTATTTAAATCCTACAGGTATGAACACTGTAGCATCTCTTTGACTTGTGTCTGTTTCATTTTTCAAGTATTTTTCACTGCCGTTTCTAGATACCCAGGCATGTACAGAAAGACAAGTTTTAGTGAGAAACTGGACTATCCTTAAACAATTTTGTCTAGTTCATGGAATCAAATTATTTTAGTCGTGTTTTCTGGTATTGCATGAGTCCCTTCTTTTTTTGCAGTATGCCACTTTTTACATTGTGTTGCATGTTGTGTGATATAACAAAATTAAAAATAATAGGTGTTTGAAAACAGGATTTTTATATCCAATATGAAGCAATGTAAATCAAGAACCATATTTCAGTTATGCAGTCTCTGGACTTGGCTTGGATTTACATTGTCTGAGTCGAAATTGAGGCAATCATCTGTTTTTGGATTCCTGCTCAGTGGAAAGAGACATGACCACAGTGATTCATCCTGACTTGACATTAACACCTGTGAATGTAATCAATTTGGCACATCTGTTTTTGACTAAAAGAGAACTTTATTCCTCCACATCAAATCTGAGAAAGCAAAAGTCTGAAATTTAAACAGGAGCAGTTGAATCCTTCCATATGCTTCCAGTTCTTAATTTCTCTGCTCTCAAGTAGAGGAACATGGAGGATGCCATCTTTACAGGAGTATTCATTTTAACTTCTTGTAGGTTATGACTGCACTTCCTGAAGGCGCTAGAAGTCCCAAAATTGATGCAGTCAAACTTCAGCTAAAGATTTAAGCATTAATCTGCTCAGCTCAGACTGGGTTTTGTTTGCTTATACATTTTAAAATAGTTTACTTTTTTTCCCACTGTTTCTTCAGGCTAATCTTTTAACAGTTCTCTTTACACTTTCATTTGATGTCCATCTTAGGCTGACTAGAGCATGAGATTTTCAAGAAGCTGCTGAAAGGCAGTTTCAGTTGTTTTCTTTCAATAGTGGGTCATTCTACACTTTGTTTTCATATGAATGAAGTTCTGCACCTAAAGTAGAAGAGAATGCTAGAGCAGAACTTACTTAGATTGAGAAATATAGAGCTGTTCCCTTCCTCTCCCACTTGTTTTTACTTTCCTCTTAATGTGTAAGTTAATGATGCTTTTGGTTAGTAGCATGATTTTGGAGATAATGAGATTTAATACAGAAAAGCTGAGTTTTAGTTATTTTTTTAGAGAAGTGATGTCTTGTCTTGTACACGTTATCACAACAATGCACTGTTTCATTTTAGGTTTAGTCCATATTTTCGAACCAAGGAAAAACTGTACCTCAGTTCAATAACATACAGCAATATGATTGAGCCAAAACAGTGTTTCTGCCGCTTTGATTTAACAGGCACATGTAACGATGATGACTGTCAGTGGTGAGTTCTTTTTAATTTTCTTAATTTCAACTCAATCTCTCTTCTAGATGTCTGACTCTAAGTCTGAAATAAGCATAGTTTTCATTTCTTTAAAAGGTCTGGAGATACATAGATATATATCACATGCACAAGTTCTAGGAAAGGCTATTTTTAATAAGTTGTTGCAGATACTTAGTTGGAAGGGAAGAAAAACACAAACCCTTTCATGTAAGCCATGAAGAAAGAGAAGGCTCTTTAGATGCAAATTTAGAAAAATAACATGGCCTGTTAGACAATATTTCATCTTTTGGTTGCCTAGTAATTCAGATAGGAGTGGTCTTGCTTTATAGCTTCATAACTTCAGCCCATTATAGAACCTCAGGTAGTGATTGATACTGTTAAGCACACTAGAGATGAAAAACATATACCAAATACATGATTGAGTAAAAAAATAATACTATTGTGGTAGTGTAATTCTAGTTTTCTGGAAAATACTGGCTGTTTGTTTCTTTGAGGCCTGGTGTTAAATTATATTAAGAAATCACTTGTTTAATGGTATGAGCAGTATAGTTAAAGATGAATTTGAATTGGTTAGGAGTAAACTCAGTTTGGAAACTTGTAACTACTGGAAAAATATAATAGGAGCGAACTTTAGCTCTTCTGGATTAGCTTTTAGCTGTTGTCATCAAACCATCGTTTGACCTTTTTAAATACTAAGTGATACCCGATTCCTGTAACTGCCTTATTTGAAGTGGAAAGTTCTAAATACTGTGGTTTTGTGTTATTGCAAAATGAGTTTACTGGCATGTATTCTAAAGAGGAAGGCTGTAGTGAAATATTGAGGACTGAGTTGCTGATGCAGGCTTAAGTTTAGAGAAGGCCCAGGCATATTTAACTGAAATTTCAAAGCATGCTGTAGTGTTTTCTGTGGGTATCATTTTCTTTATGCCTCACCAGAGTGTTTACTAAAACAAACTTTCTTAGTAATTTGTTGCCATATTAAATGTATTAATTGCTTATTTGTTTGTTTTAGGCAGCACATGAAAGATTGCACTCTTAACCGCAAGCAGCTGTTTCAGGATATTCTGTCTTACAATTTAGAACTGATTGGCTGCTCAGAAAAAAGCACCGATGAGGAAATCAGCACTGCCACAGGTTTTTAAGAGTCTTTTGTTCACTTTTGTATGGAAAGATTCACTTTTGAAGGGAATGGCTTTCATTAAAAGCTCTTTAAGGAACGTGAGGACTTCAGTGTGGAGCAATATATAAGATACAGCTATATGAAACAGTAGGTTTCTTCAGTTGTCCAGTGCAGTCCTTTGTCGTGGTTAATTACCTTGGTGTCTTTACAAAAAGAAAAAAAAATCATTGATCTGAGGAAGATTTCACTGCAAAAAATAAAGTATTGCTGGGATTCAGGGAATTGGGGAGCAATGAACATGGAAACTTGCCTTCTTTCTGCAACTACTGAACTGATCGGTTTCAGCAGAGCTGGAATTCCATAACAGTGCTTTCACCCTATGGGCAAGTTGCCAAAGTGAACTTACTTATTTTTTCACTTCTTTGTGCTAGTGTGTTAAATTACCATACCTCTTGAAGAAGCCATATTTTATGAATTGAGCATAGATTGTGCTAAATTGCTGCTAAGTTGCTTAAATGTTTTCATTTATATGTTTACCTAAGCTACAAATATTCTTGTTTCAGAAAAATACGTTGAAAAACTTTTTGGTATAAACAGAGACCGTATGTCGGTGGATCAGATGGCTGTTCTTCTGGCCAGCAATGTCAATGAGAGTAAAAGTCACAGTAAGTAATTTGGTAGATGAAATACAATATATATAGACTTTTAAAAGTTATGTAAGTACCTTGATGACTTTGTAAACCAAGAATATTTTTTTTCTAACTTAGTTTATCTCAGTATAAATACTGATTATGGTAAGTTAAAGGCAACAGAGTTTGTTACAAGGCTATAATATAATAGTCTTGTAGTCCAATTTATAGAAATTACTTATGCACTTCAGCACAATAGATTTTGAATCAGTAGTATTGAAATTTATGCACTTGTGTTGCACTCACAGAATCTTTTTATCTAAAGTTTTATTAGCAGAAGTGTTCTATTCTTGAATACAGAAAAGTAAAAGAAGTTCTGTTACTTTGCTTACAGCACCTCCACATACAACATGGAAAGAGAAAAGGAAGTGGAGACCCAAGTACTGGAGAAAACCCCTGTTAGACAGTAGCAGCAGTGAGGAGGAACAGTTCATTGGACCTATCAAATATGGTAATCTGGATATGTGGCACAAATGAGAGCACTGGAGGAAAATACCTATCAATCTCTTCCTAACACCTGATTTTCAAAGTAGTTCTTAAGAAAACCAGTGATTTAATAGCTCTCTTGACTTAATACTTCCTGCATGCAAATCTTATTTTGCATAATTTTTTTGGTAAAGTTTGATATAAGTTGTATTTATACTAGATTCTTCTTCCTGTAATGTGGTACTGGAAATTAAGGTGGAATTTCTAATTACCTGCTTTTTAAAAGGAGCATAAGGAACCAATTCCCTACCTAGAATGTTTCAGCTTTGCCCATGCACCATTAAGATTCTTTAAAATCTGCCCCCCACCCCTGAACTTTAAATCGTAAAACTTCATGGGTTCAGTTATCTTAAATTGGTACAGAGTTAGTATTGGATCTGAGGTCATGAGTTAAAAAAAGCCTGATCTTAACTTGGAAGCTGAGTGTCAGTGACATGATAGTGTTTCACATGTGACTCATGTAACTAGGAGCTTTCGGATTTGCTAGTAAATCCTCCAAAAAAGATTTTTAGAGACAGAGTTTTTCTTCATCAAATGGGTTTAGTTCCTAATGCTGCCTAATGAAGTGCCTTAGTTGGTGTCTCTTGATCAAGTCATCCTTTTACGGCTCTTTATCTTGTTCCTTCATGTTTGAAATATAACCAGTTGTCTACAGACAGCACAGTTCTAAGTGTTAAAGGATGTTGAAATAAACATGTTTTTCTCTGGTCAGTAGCTATCCTTGAAATACATAAATGCCATCTCTTGCGTGAGTTCTGATCTCACAGGTCACTTCTGTTTTGAAAATAAACTTTTCTTAAAAAATATCATTTGCAGCCCATCCCACAGAACATAAAAAAAGAGTTCCAGTGCTTGATGCTGTGGTGACTCCAGATGATGTCCGGTATTTTACAAGTGAGACTGATGACATTTCCAACTTGGAAGCAAGTGTCCAGGAAAACCCCTGTGATGTACAGCTTTGGATTAAACTTGCATATAAATACTTGAATCAAAATGAAGGGTATGTCTACTATATTTTAGATTTTATTTGAGGTACTGGCTACACTTACATTTGATTTAACCATGCTGCTGTGGTCAAGTTTCCTTTTTGATGTTAAAGAACTTTGTTCAACAATGACACAAATAATTTATTACTTAAAAGCAGATTAGAAAATAGACTAGATGAGGTTTCGTGCTGTATGTAGTATAGTGTATGAGTAATATATTGCACTGATGGTTTATCTGTGGGTAAGTTCTGATTTGGAATGGAAGTTGGTGGAAGGTAGTGTGGAAGAAATAATTGTTCATATTTGAAAAGTGCACAACTTAATGTGTTGTAAAATTACAATGGAATGTTGTGCTTCCAGTAGTAAAGTAGTGGACCGGTATGGATTCACCTCTACAGAGTGAATGGCTGGAATAATGTTTGAAATTACTTTCATCAGAAAGATTTCTTAGAAGAAGAAATCTGATAGATGGTTTTATCCCTATAGAAATGGTCCAGTCGAGCACTCTGTTTTTCACTTTGTAATTTTTTAGCTTCTAAATTTCTAAGTTTCTCCAGCTTCTCTTCTTTACAATTACACTGCAGGGTGCCATTTTTTTAATGGCAATCACATAATTAAAGTAGAAATTCTGTCATGATGGTTTCATCCATCATGACAGTTGGTGGACTTCAGTTTTAATAGTTAGGTACTGACTTAATCAACTGTAAACAGGGAAGAAGGGGAATGGAGAGGAGCAGCTCTACTTTACAAGCCTTGTTTAAACTGTGGCTAATAGAAAAGGTAGCAAAAGATCAATTTAGCTATATCAGTAGGGGCCTAAACAATAGAAGGGGTACAACTGGAAAGGCCAGTACTCAAAATACTACCAGCAAGTGTCAGCATCAGAAGAGAGCACTTCCTAAATATAAGTGTACTTGGGAATTGACCAATAAAAGAAGGGAGAAAACCTAATGGAAAACAGTGCATCCTTTTCTTAAAAGAGCCACCTCCCCTATCCCCCCCCTTCCTCAGTACTTTGGAGAAATTTGAATGGTGTAGTAGGTGAAAGTGTTGATAGAAGGGGCTGGGAAAACTTTGAACTTAGGGTTGACTGTGATCGTTTTATTTTGGGACTTGTGTTTTTCCTCTCTGTCTATGCAAAATAATTTCCAAAGATGCTTTCAGAATAAATGTGACCTAAGGAACGTTCTGTGGGTTTATGCAAGTTCATCTGTAATTAAAGCTCAGCTCTGCGGTTTGCAGTAATGTCAGTTATTTGAACTAATCTTGTATTATTTTATGGGTATCATCTCCTGATAGTTACCTCAAAAAGTCAAATTTCATTTTTCTTCATGGTTTAGAGACAGAGAACCTGTATGACATGCTGAAATAAAGGGTTTTATTTAATGACTGTAGAAAGTAAATATGTAACAAAAATATAACTTTACCACACCTTTGAAGTTCCTACTGAAGTTCTTAAGCCTGTGTGATGTAAATGCCTTTATATGCTTGCAGCTTAAGAACTTTGCTTTCAGATGAATCTTACCAATTTTCAATTAAACTCGACTCTCATTTGAGTTGGCAGCCTTTTCATAGAATACTTGTTTCCGTGCACTATGATAAATGCACCTAATAACCTTTGAAGGATGAAAACCTACTGAAACTTTGATAAGAAAGGGCAACATGTTTTAAAAAAAATGGCTAATTGTGTATGACTTCTGTTCTGATTAAAAGCATCCATTTTCATGTTTGATACTGTGTAAATCATAATACCAACACAGTTGATGTGCATTTCAAAATTCTTAATTTTTGCAGCTCATCATCTGAGTGTTTAGATTCTACTTTAAATGTTCTGGCTCGAGCCCTTGAGAACAACAAAGAAAATCCTGAAATTTGGTGTCATTACCTCAGACTTTTCTCAAAAAGAGGAACCAAGGAGGAGATACAGGAAATGTGTGAAACAGCAGTGGAATATGCTCCATCTTATCAAATCTGGTGGACAGTAAGTAAAAAAAAGTGTATATGAAATGTTCCTGTAAGTGTGCATTTTTTACTGTAGAAAACCACTATGTATGACATGGAAAGTGTGAAAGGAAAGGCACTGTAGCTTTTTGAAAACTTAAAAGCTGCTCAGAAAATGAAATTATTAAATTGCTTGCAGGTTAGTTGCAGAAATCATCTGTTTTCCACAGGTAATAAAAGTTACTTAAAATCAAGATGTTATTGCATATTTTTTGTTAGTTGTAAAAGTTTGCTATCTGTTCTTTTATGCATTAAAAGAGGTATGTTTTGAGTTTTAAGGTGAAGATGAGGTATGAGGGAGGGAAGTATGGTTTGCAAGACAGTGAAAGACATTATTCGGAGTTTTTGACTTCTGTGATTTTTAAACTTGAACCTAGAAGCTTTACTTCCATTCTGATAGCTATTATTAATATGAATTGTGTCTCTCTAGTTTTTGAATTTGGAGAATTCCTTTGATGGAAAAGACTATGTCTGTGGGAGGATGCTACAGTTCCTAATGGAAGTGACAGCGAGAGGAGAAAATCCAAATCTTGTGTCCTTTCAGCTTCTGGAGACTCTCCTCTACAGGGTTCACTTAAGCCTGTTTACAGGAAGACATCAGAATGCTCTTGTTCTGCTGCAGGTAACTTCCAGGTTACCACCCCAAGAGTGTTTTCATGCTTTCACCTTTCTAATGCTTGTGACTCTGGTAGTTTGAACTTTTAAAGAGCTGTTTCTTCCACTAGGAGAATTCCTTCAGCAAATAAAGGCTTCTATTTTGAGATATGATGCCATTGTAAAACCTGGTTATACTTTGGGGGTTTGTTATCTGTTTTGCTTTGTTTGTTTAGCTAATAGCCTAGACCATGATATCTCAAAATAATTCCCAGGGAAATGCTTTATTTCTTCATTTCCAGTAAGCCATAAACAGTTTTTTGCAGTGAAGGCCCTGTTGAGTAATGTATTGCTTTAGGTATTCAAAATTGCTACAGAAATTATCAAACCAGTAGTTCTTGAGAATAAACATAGTATGATGTTATCTAACAGTATTGCCCTGTTCTCAAATCAGATTTTACTGCTCCCGTGAGCTCCAAAGTCATTGAGTTATCTCAGCTTAAAAGTGTGACCGTAGAAAGAATTTAGATGATTGTTACTTTTGTGCAGATGGTAAAAGCGGTGGCCGAGGGTGAGAAAAGCAGTGCTGACATAATCCTCTCCTGAAAGTGGGAGCTACCGTTGCAGGTTTTCATTGCTGCCAGTAGGTGATGCCTGTTGCTTGCTGTAGCCTGACATTTTCCTCAGGGTTTGAGGCCTTCAGGCTTTTCTCTGGCTCCAGTTGGAATGGGAAAGTGCAATGCTGTGTTGGCTTCCCCCAGATGTACTGAGAAATTTAACTCTGAATGAACAAAAAGAACAGAGGAAGAAGTTTAGTTTGTGTCAAATTGACGTGGAAATCCAGTGCATATGGGAGAATAACATGTGTTGATTTCCCTTACCTTTCTGTGAAGTATCATCACAAAGCCAAGCTTCCTTCTTTTTACATTAATCTGAAATGTGTAGTTGAAAAAAATGTCTTGGGGTGAGATTACTTAACCATATTTAATAGAAAATAATTTCTAGGTAGCTGCTACTTCAGAGTAAATAGCAGTGTGTTTCTTTAGAAATCTTGAAAGCAATTTTTTTAAAAGTATTTTCAAGAGTGAATAAGTGAAGTTGTTTTGAAACATCAATTTTCATCTGTTTCGGGGTGTGTGTGCTGCTGAATTTTGCATAAATTTGCAAATACATCCATTCCCTTGAAAGTGATCTCTTTAATTGTGCTGTGTTTGTCCCAGAAAATGCTGAGACATCACTAGCCACAAGATTCTGTTCTGTTTCAGGAGCAATTCACGTTTAGACTTCATCTAATTGCATGCTCTAATTTGTTTTATTTGGGATCTGCCAAGTAACTGGACTATTCGATGTTTGTGTATGACTAGTAGAAAAATTTGTAACAGTATCCTTGTTTTGGTAAGGTTTCCAACATTTTTCAAAACATATCTAGAGGTGATGGTCACTTCAGTTGACTTGAGCAACTGGAACTTAGTAGCTTCATGACCAGAGCTTACTAAAGAAAACTCAAAACCCACAAAACCTAGTAGGTTATATTAAGCTGGATCCAGCTTGTAGATGAATTATCTCTAGGGCTAATGTATTAGTTCTATGGAACTAGAAGTAACTAAAGAATTAACCACAAAAAATGGAACACGTGTTGGGAGATGGATGTTTTCAAAGTGTCTCTCTTCACTTTTCAAAATAACCTTATGCATTTTTCTGAGCCTGTAACTAGAAATCAAGCATATCATTTGAATAATCATGCATTCACATAAACTAAATAAGATCACAATTAATGGCAATAATTACTTCCTGGGTTTTCTGTGGGAAAGATCTGAGAATGTTCAAACTTACTCTTCCCGTTTTTGTTTCTCATTCTTAAATCTTAAACGTAATGTATTTCTTTTAACCTTTACAGAATGCTTTAAAATCAGCAAATGAAAAGATAATATCAGAGCACCTTACTGTAAGTGACCGTTGCTTGGCTTGGCTAGCTTACATACATCTAATTGAATTTGGTATTCTCCCAGTCAAGTTCTATGATCCAGCCAATGTCAGCCCTTCAAGGATTGTCCACAAAGAGCCATTTTTGATACCATGGCAAACAGTTCAAGATGTGAAGACTGATCCTGATACACTGTTAGCTATGTTTGAAGGTAAGATTAAGGTAACTTCTTAATACATCATCCACATGTAATCAAGAAAAACTGTCCTCCTTCTAAAATTTCAAGGCAGTTCAGTATTGCTGATGACTCTTTTAAACCATTGGCTTAATTTAGTGATTATTTCATTTTGATTTGGACAGAGCAGTTAGGAAGCTCCCATGTTTTTGGGTGCTTAATAAACGCACTGAGTTTTTTGTCTGTGGTTCAAAGCCACAGCTTTATCTTGATAGAAAATGATAGTTCAGAGAAGACCAGTCAGTGGCTTGTGACTACATGACATTGCTAGTTTTCTTGGGCTTAAGCAAGCATACAACCAAGCTTCTGTTGTCATTCTTTCTTACCCTTTCTCCTCTTAATAGGATGTGTTTATTGGAAAGTTGCTTTCCTGGAATATTAGTGTATTTCCTTAGAAGAGGCAGAGAAATGCATGTGTTTATCTTAATTCAAAGTTTAAATAAACGGAATAATTTTTTTAAGATTTGAAAGGAAGATACTAGAAAAAAATTGAGTTGGTGTTGCTGCCAGAGGTAGACTTCATAGTAGCAGACCAATGCTATTATGTAGCATTTAGAAATGTCAGTACTTAGTGTGTTAGCCAGCAGCAGTATTGAGTTGCCACTGAGAGTATGCTGCAGGTGGAAATGAAGCATGGAAATACTCAAGGATCAATGAAGTAGCCCAGCTGCGAGAGTAAAGGCAGTCTAGCCATGATAATGGGGTGTTCATTGTTGGATAACTTTTTATTATGCTGAGAAGAAAATTAACATCCTGTATTAGTTTTTGTCTCAATAGCTTTCAGCAGCTATACTGGAAATCCTGGGATGTGATGTTAAATATGGTAATATGCTTCTATCTGTAATACTGCTTTAGTGTTTCATTGGTAGGATGTTTCCTGTTTTTAAAATGAACAAGAGATGAAACTGAAAGATTTTTATCCTTGCACCATGATGAGAAGTGTAAAGAAAGCTTTTCCAAATATTATCTTTTTCTAATAATTTGCAAAAGCAGCACTCTTGGTAATACCTTTCCACACCTATGTATTTTCATTACGTTAAAGGAGATTTTTTTCATGTTAAGACTTCAAATAACTTTGTTGCTTGAGGTCTAAAGGCTTCCTTTTTTGCTTTTGTTTTGAAGATGCGGTCAAAACATGTACTGATGAAAGCCTTGAGGCTGACAAAAGAATAGCTGTCTGCTTTCCTCTCTACAGAAACATGATAGCTTTGCTGAAACTTCTTGAAAGGTAAGTTGTTTCAAGACATTTTTTACTGGAGTACTCAACTTTTTTTTGAAAACTTACCTTTACTTTTCTTTAAGGTGGGAGTCTGCTGCAGAACTTTGCAGATCTTTATTGGAGCTCTGTCCTAACAACTGTCAGCTCTTGGAGAGTTTGGCCACCTTGTATTTGCAGATGGAGCAGAGTGACAATGCCTACAAGGTGTGGATTGGAGCTTTTGAGAAGAATCCTCAGAATGCAGAAATTTTTTATCGGTTGTGTAAATTTCTTGTTTCGCAGGTAATACTCCTCTTCGGAACTAATATCTTGGTCTGCTAGCTTTATGATGTTCGGGTTTTGTGTGTTTGAAATAATCATCAAATTGATTAATCTTCATGATATTTTTTAAATATGTAGTAGTCTTTTACATAGATGGGAAAAGTATAATTGGCAAGATAAATGATGTGATAGAAGATAATAATAGAAATTATATAAAAGCATAAATCTGTAGTTTGGGTTATTCTAAATCAGCATTAATATCCTTAAGCAAGAAGAACAGAAAGTAAAAGTAGACCTTGCAATATTTTTTCCGCTCTTTTCTGCTGTCTGCTGACTGACCCAGTTAGGCTTAATTCTTGAGAGAATGAAAACAGTGGAGCATTGCAGAGGTAGACACACCACTTGTTATTTATTTTGGTTAAGTTCTTACCATTTTCAGGTTGATGTCCAATTTTAATTTTTTTATTTTTAAAAAACCCAACAAAACAGGAAAGGTCAAGCAGTATTCTTCCACTGTTGCAAGATTTTGTGGCAGCTTTCTTTGAGAATACATGCCAACAGCATGGTCCCATGGATCTCTTAAGGTATGTTTAGAATATTTTTTTAATTTAAATTTTGGCAATATTGGTATTTTCTTGAATAAGAAGATAGTCTAGAACTTCTAAACTCTTCTATTTTTCAGCTTGGCATGTTTTGCCAAAACTTCAGTGAATGATGATTTGGTAGTTCATAAGGTTTATACTTACTTTTTTGCATAAGTACTAATTTGTAAAACCATGAGTATCTAAAGTTAAAATAGCAGCAAGTTGAATGTCTGGATTTGGGCAATGAAAATCAATCATATATATATATATATATATATATATATGAAAGTTGGTTTTGGTCCCTCCCCTCACCCCCCTAAAGCCAGGAGCCTAAAGTTGCATATCTAAACTACTCTAGACGCTTGCAAAAGAGCTCAATTCAGAGGTTCAGCTTGCTGTTAATCATATTATTATTGATAAAAAGACTCAGGTTTCATATATAGCCTGATGCTTTTCCACTTGAATTTTAGCACCTAATTGAGAGACTTATTAAAGTTTTGAAATATGCAAGTTGCTTATAGTCAAAATAGATGCCTCTGAAGGCCTTCAAAGCAAAAACCTTCTGTGCTAAAGCTTCTGTGCAGATGAGGTTTTGTAATGTTTTTATCTTTAAGCTGGGCATCAGATTTTATTCCTACTTACATTTGTTTACATGAAATTTAGTACTGGTAATGCAGTCTAGCTGATTGTATGTAGACAATTCTGTCGTAATGTATTTTATGTGAGGAGGGGAAAGTTGAGATAAAAGGTAACATTTAACTCTGTACATAATGAGGGAGTCAATGCCTTCTACATTAACTCTTTCTGTATTTCTGTGTAATGCTTTCTGTATAAATTGTATCTGGATAGAATTAAATCTGGGAAAAGTGCATATTTGTCGTTATTTTTCATGAACTGAACTTTTGAACTGACTGTTGCATTTACGTTCTTCCATGTAGAATGAAATTCTGATTTACTGCTACTTTTTTCTCTTGTAGATATCTCTTGAATTTTCCAATGCCAATTGAATTTACATCACCTCTCTATAAAGAACATATTATGGATGATGTTGTTAACCAGCAGATCCCATATCTGTGGCAGATCTACTGGTGAGATTTTTGTAAAGAATTTCTGAGAAACAGCTCTTAGGTTTGAGTAAATTGCATTTTCAAAAGCAGGGTATTTCTTACTTGCCTAAGGGTGTATGACTTTGGGTTCTTCCAGTAAACGATCTGCCAGTCCTAAGAGAACCTACCAGCCTGCTTCACAATTAATTTTATGAAACTGAATTGCATGTCAACTTAAATTCTACACTTAAGAAATCTTTCAGAAATTCTGACCTGTGGGAACAGTAGTAGGTGTGTTTATCTCAAAATGATTTTCTTGGTTTACTTTTGTTTTAGGTTGCTACTGCTGGTAGTGTTGTTCCTTCTCCTGGCTTTCAGTTGTCTCCCTTTTATTTTGCGATGGTTACCCCATTCTGTTTAGTCCTGGTCTTCCCACCTTCCTTGACCTGCTTTTTCAGCTCTGCATGGAGAGAAGCCCCCCCCCACAGCAGAGTGACCTGTTCCTCTGCAAGAGATGGCAAAGGAGCACGTCTTTGTCATGTATACACAATCTTTTTTTGTTTCTTCCACCATTGCTTTTGATAGCATCAATATATAGCATTGCCAAACACCAAAGTATAAGCCATCAATAACTTTCATGAGTTACATGACTGTGATTGCTGAGATGTTGGCTTAGGCCATTTAAGAAATTTTGCACTTCATTGTCTGGGTTTGTTGGTCTTCAGAAGTAGCTATTGGGCTTTTCAGATAAGTAAAGGGACAAGGATGATAATGCTTTACATACTGAGTGAGGACCTCTCAGAACTTCTGCAACACTGTTTCTTATAGTTTTTAATTGGTGGACAGTGTACAGGTAAAATGCATGGTTTTCAAGAAAACTTAATCTAAACCTTATATAAAGGTCATCTTAATTTTTTGTATTGTCCATTAATACAAACTGAAAAAATGTCTTTTTTTTTTCCCCCTAATATTAAGTACCTTTTCACAAGCTCAGTTTTGGGTTCAGCACTTAACACAGGAGAGGCATTGTTACTAAGACGCCTAAGTCACTGTTTAGTTGTAAGGGACCTTGACTTTAGCTCCTGCTTCTAAAAGAGGAGATTAGTGGTCTTGTATTAAATGCCTGAATTACTTTCAGAGGTGATAATTGAGTGTTTCTCTGAGTTTTGCTACAGTAAGTGTCTAGGTGGCTGTGCCTGCATATCTGTCTTTCCCTTCTTCGGGTATGGAGAACAAAAGACATAAAAATTCACTTTTACCAACTGGAAATAGATTGAAATCAGTGAAGCCTCAAATCTTCTGTAACAATGCTTTACTTGGAAAGATGATAGCGTGTGTATACATGTGTATGTGTGAACACAAATGTATACATACACTTTTTTAGAAAGAGTAGCAAACTGCTGATTTAGTTTGTAGTTCTTGGGGAAAGCAAGAGCAGAATCAGGCATGCTGATTGTTACCCCAGGTTTCTGTAGCAATATAGTGACATCAGCCCTGTCTTTGTATTTCTGTAGTCTCCTTCGTGAGGTTGTTAGTTTTTAGGGTTCTTTTCCCCTCATGACTTACTGAAAGTCTTAACTTTTTTCCACTGTTATTTTACACTTTGAAATAAGGATTGTTCACCATGTTTTGTTCAAAGAATGTGTCTGCTTCTGTCTTTGGTGAGATCCTGTATGTTGGTCGAACTGTATGTTTCTTTGAGAAGCTGTTGAACAAAATTAAGATGGTGGGTTTTTTGCTTTTTTTACTTGTCAGGTTCTTTTTCCCCTCTGACATGGTCAGTGTGTTTCTACGGCAGATCCTGGTAATACTTGTTTTGGAACACTAATTCTGTTGCCACAGTCTGATATTATTTCTCTAGTGGTTTTAATCTGATTTGAAATCTATTGTTCTGAAGCTCAAATGGAAACTCAAGACTTGGCTGCATCCTGTGACAGTCAGAGCATTGATATTAGAAGGATTAATCAAGAGGTAGTTTACAGGAATAGAAGATAAGTTAAAATATTTAATTCGTTTAAGGGTTGCATTTTAAACTGCATGGTTGCTTTATTATTCCTTGTTATCTGTTTTTGAGGCTTACCCATTTTAATTAATTGACTGATAAATTAGTCCATGATACTGCCAAACTGAAAACACTATTTTTTCTTGCATCTGAGGAATGGGAAGTTTCTAATTGTGTCTTAATGTGTAATAACATGTATTGTTTGTGACATACAACACTTTATCTTTTTATATAAACAGTTTGTGCCAGTCTATTTACGCAAGTGTTGGTGAAGCACTGGATGCTTATGAAGCAGCTCTGGGGGCAGTGATGCAGCAGGAAACTGTTCAGAACATTTGGTTGGAGTAAGTTTGTAAGAGAAGAAAGTAAATTAATCTCAACTATTAAGTTGAGGCTACCAGAACCATCTTTTTTCTTTTTCTTTTTTCTTCCAGTTATCTTGTTTTTATCAATAGCAAAGTTGTTGGATCCAACAACAAAGTTCAAGAATTCAAGCTCTTTACTGATCTAGTGAACAGATGTCTGGTGACAGTCCCCACAAGATACCCAATTCCGTTTAGTACTGCTGATTATTGGACCAATTACGAGTTTCATAATAAGGTAAAAATGCGTCTGTGGACAGTTTTAATTAAATAAAGAGGCTGATGACCTGTTAGCAGGTACCTGTAATTTACTTGTTGAAATACAGCACCGATAGTATATGAACAGTGAGAGCTAGGAATTTCGAGGAAAAGAAACAAATGTCTGAGGGTAGTAGTGTTTTGTGCAGAGGAGTATCTAGCCTCAACTTTTTGAATAAAGGGTGTGTAAGGCAAAGAGAAACTTCACGGCATGTTTTCATACTGCGAATACAGCTGTTAATGACAAATGATCTTTTTCTAGAGAAAAGAGAAAATGTATAAGGGAGGGAAGATATGGTTGAATAAGAGGGGTGTACAGAGCTGTAACACTGGCAGATGGAAACAGTATTTAAGCTTTCCATTTTTAATGACAGAAATTGCAGTGGTTGACAAAGAGAAGGAATAAAGTTTGGTGTAAAGGCAGGTCGAGCAATTATACAGCCAGAATAAAGCTTATAGAAATCCTAGATCTCGTTTTGCTAATATGCAGTGCATTTCTCTTTGGTCACTAAATGCAGGGTAGAAGGGCTAAAATGTGGTGCTAGCAATTTGGCACTAACTCTTCATTACACAACTTGATTTCCTTACCCTTGAGGGATAAGGTTTGAATGTGACAACTCACTTTAGTCATAGTGTTCATAGTTTGTCATTCCAGTATACCTAGCAAAGTAAGAGCTATAAAGTGGATTAATGTTTATAATTCAAATTCTACAGGTAATTCTTTTTTATTTGAGCTGCATTCCAAAATCTCAGCATTCCAAAACCTTGGAACGGTTTTGTTCTACCATGCCTACTAATCCTGGACTTGCACTGAGGTATGTAAAATACTTGTAATCAAGATCAACAGACTGATAACTACTCTTTTGTGCAAGACATGCATGATTTGCTTTCTACTACAGAAGTAAAACTCTTCCTCTACTCCTGCATGCTGCTTGAGGCATATTGTGCCTTTTGATTTTGTCTCAGTCTTGTATTTGACAAGGTTCTGTTCTATCTACAGACAGGTTACAGTTATACAGGAATTAACTCTGCATTGTACGTGATGAGTAAAAGTTGCCAAAATTTCAAGTCTGTAGAGAAGTGTCAGATGTATAGTGAAACCATGTTGTTACTTGATCTATTACAAGTATAGTTCCAGCACAGAACAAATAAAAATGGATACACCAGTCTGTAACAGTGTTATATTAAGCACTTGATATTTATTTTGCAAAGACAAACTGTAATTTAAAAAAAAAAAAAATCTTATGGGAAACATAACCAGTTATTGTAAGCACTGCACAGATTCTTACTTGAACAGTATTTCAAAATATGCTCTTTCAGGATTACAGAGTCCATGTTGTACTGTATTCAGGTGCAGTGAACACATGAGTGTTTGATTAATTTTGAAAAGTCCTGAAAGACTGCTCATCATCAACAATGAGCCCAAAGAACTCAAAGCAAGACTTGAAATGAGTGTGTGTGGTTATGGGCATGGGGAGAGTGTGACACACCTGCCTTTGGCACACAAAGTTGAATGACTTCATTTTAAACCAAGTTGCGATTCTGTCTAGATGGAACTTCCAGCTCCCTTAAACAGTAATGATACTGCATGAAATGGGTGAGCAGAACTGACTGAACAGTATCTCTAGCCACATGACTATAAAACTACTTTGCTTCCTTTCAAATATGCAATTACCTTGTGCATGCTAAAAGTGGATATGTAATCCGCTTGTAATCTTTTAACAGGCCAAGATCATATTTTCTCTCTGATTTTATACTTCTGAAAGTGTATCCTAACATTTTTGTTTTGTTTTGTTCTGAGAGCATGATCAGTCAATATTGTATATGGTAGCTTGGGTTTTTTCCTACTTGCAGTTCTTGGCTCAGATTAGGTATAATGTATTTTGTGTAATGTGTGTGTATCTTTGGATAGCTTTTCTGGTCCAAGTGATTAGAGCAGTGTTCCTTTCTCATGAATACCTTTTACAGACTGCTTCTGCGATACTGGGAGGAGAGCAATGTTCAAATTCTGAAACTACAAGCCAAGATGTTTACATATAATATCCCAACATGCCTGGCCATCTGGAAAATGTAATGCAACAGTCATACATCTGTTTTCATAGATATTGCTTTTGTTTGTAAGGTTTACATCACAAAGGTAAATCTAAAATGTCCTTCCAGTTGGGCTTGTACTGGAAGCCTCTTTCCTTAGCTTATTATTTAGAGAGTAACTGTTACAGCAGACAGAGGTACTGTCACCTCTTTAAAATGAGAAATGGAATCTCCCTCTTGGAGAAACTCACGTGAATGGATATTATGCAGATAAATATGAATGATGTATTTACAAGTTGCCTTTTTAAATTCAACTATTGACTTCTGTCTCCCCCTCTCTACCCCTCCCCTTTATATATCACAATAGCAGTATTCTCCATTATCCTGTGATGCTGAACTGATGTTTTTCTTCAGTGTTTGTTCATAATGGGGAACAACTGAAATGTCTTGCTCATGTAAGGTTGTTTTTAAAAAATGGCTATTTTTATCTTTTCACTATAGATTAACCTCATTGGAATTTAGTCAGTTTCTTCTCAAGGATTTAGTAATTCCATTCCACAGTCAGTATTCTGCCACTAATGGCATTTAAAATAATTCAAGAATAAATGTTTGTATATATTTCTTTTCCTCAGAGCCATTGCTGCCGAATGCTTTCTAATGGGACAAAGAGAAGTAAGTCAACACAGTGTACTAAAATGAGTAATTATGAAATTCTGTAAAACTTATGCCTTGGCTTTATCCTAAGCAACTGTCATCTTGTAAATCCAAGATTTCGAAGTAGTTGAAATGCTCTTTGTTTATAAACACCAAAACATTTATCTCGAGCTCTCATTTCTCAACGAGAAACGTCTTTGACAGTCGAGGTAGAAGGGATTATCTGATGAGGACTTGTGCATAGTTTCTCTTTCCCTTACTGGGAGGGCTGTTTTCTTCTCCCATTTGTTTTTTTTTGTTTTGTTTTGTTTTGTTTTTTTTTGTTTAATGTGGAGGAGATTGCTGGAACTTAAAATACAATAGAGGGAAGGAAGATTTGTTTTGCTGGAAGATACTAATGACTGTCTTTACAAGTAGATAGGAAGTCTGGAGAGGAACTTATTACAAGGGCATGTAGTATTAGGACAAGAGTGAATGGCTTCAATCTGACAGGAGGTTTAGATTGGATATTTGGAAAAATTACTGTGAGACACAAACAAGTTGCCTAAGCAAGTTGCAGATACCCCATCCCTAGAAGCATTCAAGGCCAGACTGGGTAGGCCTTTAAGCAACCTGGTCTAGTGGAAAGTGTTTCTGCCTGTGCCAGGGAGTTTGTAACTAGATGATCTGTAAGGTTCCTTCCAACCCAAACCATTCTTTGGTTCTGTGAAGTAGTTGGAAGTGTGAGTGTGCCAAGCCAGTGTATGTAGAGAGTTTGAATAGTTCCTGACCACACAGAAGACATCAGTTCTTTTTCTATAAAAATAATGAGTTTACTTATTGGTACTTAGGAGAGGGGAAAATCGCTATATACAAATACAAGAGATTTTTTGGCACAGGAACTGAATCATAGTTCAGACAGAATTATCTTCCTGGTGTTCTGTCACCTTCAGCGTATTCCTCTGTCTGTGGAAGATGCTTTGTATTTGGGGCTAGGGGGTTGTCATGAGGACCTAGATTTGTGACCACTTGTTTGTGGTGTTTCTGAGCTACTTCTCTGCTGTATCTTGTTTTCTGTCATTCTTTTACTGACTTCTGAGAATCCTTTTTATTTTTTTTTGTCAGTAGTCTTTCTTTTGAATCAACGTTAAAGCTTAACTGATCCATAAAGGGTAGCATGGCTATTGTTAGACTTGCATATTAAATCTTTTCTTTCCTTTTTTATTGTCTCCTAGAGTGTTTAAAAAGAACATCCCTAAGCAGAGTTATTTGGTTTGCAAGACCAAATAGTTCAAAGACAGGGGATACCAAAGGCATGGTTGCCTATTCACCCTTAATTCTGTCTCTGTGTTGATGGTTTGGTGTAATCTGTAATTAATCACAGATCCCTGCTTCAGTCATTGTATTAGATGGACTACATCTTAAGGTACTGCCTATAGTAAGGCTGGTGACTGAAAAGATCCTTTATTTGTTTGGTTAGAAAAAGATATTTCAAATGCATCAAAAGAGGGCCCTTAAACAATATGAACCAATTAAAATGAAGGCATGTGTGAAACACTGTAGCTGGATTACACCCAGAAGAAATCTTGTGGTTTTCTTCTGCAACCACCTCACTAGCTATATGGTATGTATTAGAATCACTTAAGTAGGCACACACAGTGCAGTTGGGTTTTGTGGGGATCTTAGTTTGGGCTGTAGTGAGCACTTACAACTGTTTACACAAATCAGTGATTGTTCCAGATAACTGGATTTTCTAGTAAACAAGTAAGATATTGTTTAAAATTGAATTGTGATTCAGATTCTGGATTTCCTGTTCCTGAAGAACCTGTCATTTTTTCTCTTCAGAGGTCATGTAAAAGTTTGGTAAAAGAATATAAAAATGGGTACAAATATTTAATATGCCAACTCCTTCCCTTCTGATTGAAGCTGGTACTTTAGATACCAGGAGTTGGAGACTTGAGTAAGTACTAGCATTAAGTATTTTGGTCCTCTGTTTTGAACCGTAAAATAGTAAAACCATTTTTTTTGTTTTGCGAGTTGTAAAAACTCAGACAGATTGTTAAAGTAGACATAGAGGCTGAAAGAAAAAAGCCCATGAAACAGTTATTTTCATTACAGGGTTGGGATGATATGCAATTAACAAGACCTTGAGACTACGTATTGAGTGGTGAAAGAGAAATATTCAGTAAGCTGCTTCATTCCCAGAATGTGTTCCATCCTGTGCAATGAATGAGGCAAGAATCTTGTGAAGAAAAATAGAATGTCCTCATATAACTAATCACAGTCATACAAGGGTCAGAATTAAGGTCAGACATAAACTTGCCTTTGCTTTTAGTAGCAATGTAATGTTTGACTTCAAAAGTACTTTAAAAATTATTGTGAGAGATTTTTCTGCTTCAGATCATTCATTTTGAGTGCATGAAATTGTGCTGACTTGTAATACTTGCCTTTATTTTGCAGGTCCATCATTTATATCAGAGAGCCCTTCAGAAGTTACCTCTATGTGCAACACTGTGGAAAGATGTAATGTTTTCTCCTTATGATTCAGTTTGAGGTTTCATGTAAATTTTCTGCATATCCCATATCCATAGATGTGGTGATGCTCAGGCTCTGGCTAAATCTTATATCTGCTTCCCCCTCTCTTTCAGCAACTCTTATTTGAAGCATCAGGAGGAGGTAAAACTGATAACCTGAGAAAACTAGTTTCCAAGTGCCAAGAGGTTGGAGTCAGCCTAGATGAGCTTTTAAATTTAAACACTTACAGAACAGAAAACAAGAATCACTGAACGCTCAGTATGGTCAGCCATAAGTCCTATAAAAATGCCAAAATCAGTTGAATGGTTCTTCAGGCTGATCCATGCCCTAAGATCTGTGTAAGACAGATGAGTATTGCTGAGCATATCAAGTCTCCAGTCTGCTTTCCTTGAACCTGGAAACAATTAACATGACCTTCCTCTGGAAACATGAACTCCCTGTCTGGCCTTGCTTCTGGGCCCTGCCAGATTCTCATAACATCGTCTACGTAAGTATAGTTAATCAAAATGACAGACTTTATTTTTTTATGTTTTCTTTTTATTTACTGTTTGTTTTGCTGTTCCTGATTCACTTGACACTCTCACTGATGCCTGAGAGATCTGTGTTTCGGATTAATTTACTGGCTGTGTTTACAGTAAAAAGCAAGTAGTCCATTATGGGTTTTTCCTTTTTTAAACCTTTTTTGAGACTTTTTCATTACAGGATTTAAAACAAAAGCAGCCGCTCTTAAGGAAAGTGTAACTGCCGTGGCCACAAGTATGCTTCTTGCACTTGAAGGCTCTAAGAGGGTTGCTTACTGCCCTTTTCTGCATTGGACTCATGGCAGAGACTATTAAACTTGAAGATTAAAGAAACTATTGCAAATGCCAGTGCATCAGAACCTAAGAGTGGTCAATTATGTGCAATTTTTTGTAAAGAAATTTTAATTTATAATAAAGTTTAACAGTTTAAAGAAAAATACTGATCTATTCTGTTTTGTTACTACCTTGTGCTATTACAGGTGCTTTCACAGAGATACTTTCAGTACAAGCTGACTTAAAAAAAAAAAAATCTATTTGTAATTTGGATCAAAAGGTAGGCAAATGTGGTTTAGCTGCCTATTGTGGAAGTAGAATAACTACATCCTCATGGGTTTTTTTATCCCCTTGCCTCAGGTACACATATGTTTGTCCAATAATGACTATTCGTATCAATAATACCACTTCAGTAATGGGAAATGCATTTTATATTATTCTTTTTGCCTTTAATGAAATGAGGCCCATGTTCCAAACTTGCTACATGTACATTGCAGAGGCATGCTGTCAGCCCACTGAACCAATGCTGGGGCTCTTCACATCAGGTTGGCTTTCCACCTGTTTTTCCATCTGTGCCAAATCATGTCAAAAGATGGTTGTAGTACTTATTGCATAGGTGATTTATGAAGATGCCAGGTAAAGGAGTACTCTTCATGTTTCAGAGTGAGGCAAAGTAGTTTGTGACATACAGCTTCATATAACTTTCAAACTCCTTAGTTTGGCTGAAGTTGCACATGCAGACTACAAAACCAGTATCAGAAAAGCTGACTCAAACGTCTTCATTGTAGTAGGGTGGTATCTTGATCATTTTTTTTACACTTACATACTACGGCACAGTCCACGGAAGTGCAGTACTTAAGTTTTTTTTATTTTTTTTTATTGAAACCCCCTCAAGTTTGGCAAATGCTGGCTTGCATTGCCCAAACATTTATTCAAAATTTTTCCTTAAAACTTAACATATAGGCAGTTGATATTTTTCTGCAGTAGTGCTTATTTTAGTGGGATACCATTTTACCTATTCTGCTATTAGAAATAGACAAACTGCCAAGGGTTACAGCACTTCTAATGCTGCCCTGTATGATCTTCACTTTAGGCTTGTCTTACACTTAGGGCTTTTACTTTGTTACCTTTCTTTCCTTGCTGTACAGTGACTTTATAACAAAAGCCCTAGTGGCTCTTCCTGAGGAGACCTTAAGCTTTACATTTCTATCAAGGATTAATCATGGATACTCTACCTTAATGGCTTCTCATATGCTTGAAGATAAGGGTGTGGGGAACCAAAAACCCACAATGTTCTGGCTTCCATTGGCCTTGATCCATATTGTTTTGATTCAAATGCTCATGGTTTATGTGTAGCCTTTTGACCCAGTTTTGCTTGATAGTATATGAAAATGGCTAACTGTAATGGGAATTGTTAATGTAGAAGCTGAAATGGTGACAAGAAACAAAATGCACTGCTGGATAATGTAGAAGTACCAGGAAAGATTTAGTGCTTTCACTGCTCTGCAGTTACCATGGAATCCTCATAGCTACAAGGAGGATCTTTCTGTTTCAGAAACAAACAAGGTTTGATCTATCATAGTGAAACCTCTAATCAGAAAGCATTGGTTCTCCTTTCTTTTTTCCTGTATTTTACTGTAAATGTTCTGTGAGATGAATTTGTGTCCCCGAGGCTCCAGAATGTTCATCATAGAATGACAGAATCATTGCGGTTGGAAAAGACCTACAAGATCATCAATTTCAACCTTTGACCTAATACCACCCTGCCCCCTAAAACTGTATTTCGAAGTGCCAAGTCCACCCATTTTTTGAACACTTCAGCGGTGGTGACTCTACCACTTCCCTGGGAAGCCTGAATCTCCAGCTGGTTAGGCCCCAACTAAGCCCCTTCCTCCTCACAGATAATATAAGTTCACATCCCATTAAATATTATTCAGAATCACAAAGCAATGATGTTTCTATTTTATGTCAATAACTGAGAAGTCTGATCACCCAAATGTATGTCATAGAACAAAAATGTATGTCATAGAACAATTCAGCTGAGGGATGAGTGCATCAGTCATTTGATCAGCCTTTTAGGATTAAAAGCCGACTTCTTCCATATGAACGTGGACACACAATCTGATTTATAATGCCATTTATTCCCATTAGTAATATTTCTTAGGATTTCAAATAAAAAGTTCCCAAGCAATGGTCAGCTTGCAAAAGCAATTGCAAACCTATCCCTGTGCAGTTTTATGTTGATAATTCTGGTCACATCTCTGGTAGACAGCTTTCTGTGGTTTGGTTTTGTCCTTTCCCCTCCCAAGGGCCATTAACTTCCTGAGCTGTTGTGGGGCAAACTGAATGCCATCCTCTTGGTTCGAAGGATGTGATTTGTTGGTCCACAGAAAATCACAGACTTTTACCAATGCTGGTTTTGTTGAAGAGGGAGAAGGTGTGATGTTTATATTATGTTAGGAATGCAGACTTTCTAACAAATTGCCTGTAGTCAAGCCCATTTATGTTTATGGAGTTTCCCTGTCAGTTCTTTCTTAAAACTTGGCTTTCAGCTTCTGGCTAATAAAGTAATTTATGTCCTCGGTGCTGGGAGTCTCAAAAGGAAATGATGTGAATAATTTTGCTAGATGCTATGTCACATTGGTGCATCTGAAATTCAAAGAAAGTTTCTAAGTGAGTTGAGTGTAAGCATTATGCCATATCAGTATTTAGTTATAAGATAATAAATTTGTGGGTTATGTATCCAGTGGAAAGACTGTTCCTTGCCTGTCCCAACCTACTTTATTTTACACACAAGATACTCCAGTTAGTTCTCTAATGGGAGTGTAATTGTAGATGCTCCTAACTAACTTAGATACAGTATGAAAAAAGATATAACAGCACTGACTTCAAAAATTTTCAGCATCTTTCAAATCCTTTAGAAATTTGAAGTAGGCTACTGATGTAGTTATAGCGCATAGAAATAGAAGCAGCTGCATCTTACCCGGAGAATCTAGACTGAAATCAGCAGGTGTCCTTACATGACTTGCTGTTTCACCTGATTCAGCGGAGCATCCTACCATTGTTTTTAGGGAGTGGTCAGGAATGACGTGAGAGCAGAAAAGGTTTGTTTTCCAGAAGAGAGCAGGAGTGTTAGCTTATCGTTATCTGTAAGGTGGCTTAATGTTTGAAACGAGCCCAAGATCAAAATTTGGCTTAAAAGAGGTTATAAACATTAACTGCTCTTTTTTTTATTGCATGCAACTATTGTTGTGCTACATGAGTAGGAGATAATAAGCAGGAGAATGGCCTGTAACTGAAACTTAACCTTGTAGAACTTGGCAATGAATTATCCATGTGTCTGTTTGCTCTCTGTTAATGGCAGCATAAAGTGCAACCATAAAGTTTGCAGTGCTGCACCTGGGGTACTGGCAGAAGTGACCATATTGTGACTCAGTAAAAAGACAAAAAAGGAAGAAGCCTTTCAGTGCAGTCAGCAGGGCCTGATGTAGCAGGAAATAGCACAGAAGATACGTGATGGCCACAGATGATTTGTGAGGAACATTTACTCTTTGAGATGATAATTCTCACAGATTTCTATGTCTTTATTTTCATGACAGCTGTCAATCTGGCTCTCACTTGTGACCCTTGGAGTTAGGTTAGTCCTTTTCCTGGTCAGTTTGAGAAAACTGTGGCTGAGGAAAGGTGGTTGGGGAACTTGTGAATCTTGAGGGCAGCGATATTTTCTGTTGTATTGACCAGAGTTAATACAGCATGAGAAGGAAGACAGAAGAACTGCTCCTACAAGCTTCCATAAGGAAGTTTTAGTTATGATTTTATGTAATGTGGAAATAGCCCATATTTTTTCAGCCCCTAACCCCTATAATCACATCAGCTCTGACCTTTCCCTCCTGAGGCTTTCTTCTTCCTCTGTGTCATGGCTTAACCCCAGTCATTAAGTACCAAAACCAAACAGCCGCTTGCTAATACTGCCCACACCCCTTGCTGGGATGGGGAGGAGAATGGGAAAGAAGGTAAAATGCAAGAGTTGAGGTAAGAACAGTTTTAATAACAAGTAATAGCTCTATTTTCTTCCCTTTCTCAAAAACTTCTGCTTCTGGCTTGCCCCACACAATGATATAATCATTGTATTGCACGTGTTCCAGAGCTTCACCCTGTTCCAGTGCAGCCTGGACCAGTCCATGGCAGATGAGAGGGCTGTGTTTCCACAGCTGGGGCAGCCAGTTCCAGGTGTACTGGACATCCAAGTGAAAACAAATTGTGGCCTGTCAAAGGGATTGAGAGAAATGCAATGGCAATATCAATTGTGGCAAACCACTTTTGGTGGCCTTTGACTCCAGTTCGTATTGGAGTTCCAGCTTGTCCAGTATGGCAGCATTCAGCCAAGGTGTGACAGGATCTGTGGATGATTATGCATTGTCTGGGTCATAATAAATTGACTCTAGCACAGCTAATTCCCCTCAGGTACTGGATACCTCTCTCTGTGGTAGCCCACTTGCCTGGGTGACATAAAACATTTTCCCTGAATGGATGCCTTCATACTCCACAGGAGTCAGCTCTGGAGGCTGAGGACTTTTAGCTGTTTTACAATTGCCTTGCCAGTGCCCCCTTCCCTGGAAGGTGATCCTAGCTGCTTGGTTTCCCTGCCATTTAATTCTAGAGTCAGAGCAGCCAGGTGGTAACGGGCTCACCTTGGCAATGACTGAAATCTTTTTGCTTATCCCAGAGCTCACTCAGGGACAGGGAGTGTGTGGTTCCCTCTTGTTCTGCCTCTTCTTCCTGTTCTTGTGATGGCCCTGCCTTGTCCTCCTTTACTAAATGAGTTCTTTCTTGCCCATTTTTTCCTGTGCCACTGATCCCGGCACGGGTTGGACCTCTGGTTCAGCCGCAGGACCTGTCATGGGGGTTGGAGGATCCACAGTGCCTGCCACTGTCATCAGATCCAGGGAGATTCTTTTCCCCTTTAGGATACAGAATAGTGTTGAACAGGCCTCAGTAGGAATGGGCCAGGATCCAGCACATTGTAGTGATTTGTGTCTCTCTGGAATTGCCAGGCCAAGGCATCCTTTTTCCAAATATTCTACTAACTTTTCTGGATCCTGCATTTCTTCAGGGGGAAAGTTCCAAAACGCTGGAGGTGCCCACTGTCCTAGGCACTTGCCTGTACTATCCCACACACCCTGCCACTCAAAGCACTCCAGCCTCAGCCAAATCTCTAGGTGGTTTTTTTAAATAGTTTTTTAATAAGACCTGGAACACAGTCAGAAGACACAGCAATAAACCCATGCTGGTTTGAACATCCCAAGGACATTCAAAATTTGCAAGAGCTGTAGTAACTAACCTGGAGGAAAAGGGGAAGACAAAGGGAGGTGTCTCCCCCATGGGTTGGGTTTCCAAGGAGAAAAGGTAAAAGGTCTAATTATTAATAGTTTCCAATAGATGGCTCACAAAGTACAGAGATGACGTCAATGCTGAGTACAAATAGCAGAGTAGTTTCATGACAGCAATTCCGTCATATCATAAGCCAGCATTAAAGTACAACACGATATGACTCCGAAAGCAAGAGCAACAGCTCTGAGAGCAAATAAATCAACATTATGACCAGCAACTACTAATAGTGAATATTTATAATGAATTTGTTCTAACACATTCTAATCAGGTCTGTCATTAGCTCTTCATTGCCCCATGTCGGGCACCATAAAAAGGTGTGCTTAATACCAGCTGGCAACTCAGTACCACACAGCTGCTCACTCAGACCCCCTCCCTCCCTGGTGGGAAGGGAGGAGAAACAGAAAGAAGGCAAAACCCATGGGTTGATAAGAGTTTCATAATTGAAATAAAACAAAATGTTCTAACAGTAACAATGACATAATTGTAATGAAAAGGGAGCTATAAAGAGAGAAATAACCCACTCCCCAAAAACTCCACCCTAACTCCCAAGTAATGTACAATGCAGTTGCTCACCACCTACTGACTGATGCCCAACCTGTCCCTGAGCAGTGATTCCCCCCTCCTGGCCAGTTACAGTTTTATTGTTCAGCATGATGCCATGTGGTCTGGAATATCCCTTTGTCCAGTTTGGGTCAGCTGTCCTGGCTGACCAGGAGAAGCTGAAAAGTCATTGACTTTGTATAAGTACTACTTGGCAAAAACTAAAACACCAATGTGCTATGAGCATTATTCTTACACTAAATCCAAAACATGACGCTATACCAGCTACTAGGAAGAAAATTGACTCTACCCCAGCCCAAACCAGGACTTTGACATTCTGTGAACTTCCTTTCTCTTCTGGAATTGATGTTAAGACACCTTCCTCTGCTGGGATAGATTGGATAGATTTTTTTAGGAAGATTAACACCATGACCTGCACTGTTCAGAACTCTGTACAGTCAAGAGAAGTCAAACTTTGTCTGATATCTCTTGTTAAGACAGCAGGAAGGAGTGGCAGTGCATTCCTTTCTTGGCCATAGATAGACAAAGAAGACTGAAGCACGCTTTCAAAAGGGCAGTGGCTCTAAATTGTGCAGTCACAGGTCTGATACCATCATTTCTGTAGTGATTGAGAGAGGATCAACTAAAAATCTCTCTACCCAGAGGACAAACTCAGTGATTAAAAAAATAATCACCAAAGTCTTAAGATAACTGAGACTATGTCTAAAGACAGCAGTGCAGGGTATGCTGAAGGTTTGATGGTGGAAGAAGGAGATGGTGTACTGCAAGACCAAGTCCTGTGGCAGGTGCATTCTACAGTGCTGTGTTCTCAGAAGCCAAATGTAAGAGACTTGGATAAAGCCAGAGACTGAATTATGGACAACAATCTTGTTCAGACTGCAAAGAACTTGTTTTTATAGTGGGTCTGTTTGCTCCTGCTGAGAAATGCCCAGGAGAACTGGCACATGGCACTTGCACACTGGCTCTCAGTGGAATAATTTTTACTCAGTAAGTCGGAAGTCCTGCTTCCACATATTTTCTGGTTGGAAAGCTCCAGCATAATCTGGTGGATTGTCTGGAGATTAGTGTGGAGAGAGAAAGATACCACACTGTATATAATGTAAGTGGATTTATAATTGCATGATAAGAGATAGGAAAATGACCAGTGGAATTCATCTGGGAGGCAAGAGTCAATGTTTTTTTGTCTGAAATCAGCACATGAGTGGGTCAGTGTCTGTAAAGTGCCAATGAACATAAAACATGTGTTTTTATCACTTGTTCAGCATAATCCTTCCAGAGTGCTATACTGAGTTGTTTTTGAAGGCCTTATGCCAGGGCTTTATCACATCAATCAAGATCAAAGGTTAGGCTTGATTATTATTTTTGCATGTCTTTCTGCCTTTTTTTCTGCCCAATTCTACTAAGCAGTCCAGAGACTTTAAGTAATGAAAAGCATTTGTGGAAATGGAGCAATGAAAACTGTTTCAGCCTGGCCTTCTCTCAACCAGCATGTGAAGGGCTGCAGAAAAGGAGGTACAACACCAAGGGCCTGAGCTCATCCTGTGTACTGTTGTAAGACCCCAGGTTTCAAGCTGTGAGCTCATCTAAGGGGTTTTACTTTAAAAATATACAAGGTACCAAAAATATCCGCCCTCTGGATTTATTAAGAGGGGCTTCGGTTCTTTTAATACTTTGAGACAGCACACAGGAGAAGGCACTACACACGTTTTCTCAGGAGGTCGAATAACACACTTTTCCTGGCAAACTTTAGAAAATAAGGGAACTTGGCAAAAGTCTAAGGGGCAACATTCAATCAAAATAAAGCATTTCACAAGGCATTGACTTAGCACATGCTAGCCCATACAGCTTAGCAAAATCCAACCCATCTGACTTTAGGTTACCCAAAATAACAGAGAGAGAGAAAGAGAGAGAGAAAATGCTAAGCCTACAGCCTGGACTCTATCCCTCTGAGTCATTTGATTTGTGCCAGAAACTCCAAAATATCGATTGCATTAAGGGGATTGTGCAAGATACAGACTAGTAGCGCAGGCTACTAGTTCAGTGTGCTGTTAGAAGGTTTTCTAACATGATTTGGGCCCATACAGCATCTGTCCCCATTTTGTTTGGTGAATTAACATAGATCAGACAATGTTCCCAAGATGCTTTATGGACAAGACCATTTTGTTTTGAGGGAAAGAAGGATTGGAGGGAGTGTAATTGTGTAAACCTGACTAATGCTTTGAGGGCAGACAATATTCCCAGATAGTTTAATTCACAGTACAGAAGTAGCCACTGTGTCTAGTGGCAGGTTGTGTGCTGGTACTCTAGAGCCAGAGATGCTCACAGAGCCAACACACTGACTGAAGCCTCCTGGCTTTTTGCTGGATGGAACTGGGATCTCGGAAGCCCTGAGTGCCTAAGGTGTCGAAGATGGGATCCTGATGCCTTTTCCTGGAGGCAGAAGCTGTGCTGCTGGCACTGCCCAAGTGCTCTTCCAACTGAAGAGCTCCAGTGCATCTCACATCTCTCTTCCTTCAGGTCCCCTGAGCTAGCATGAAATGTCAAACTTCTCAGGACTGTCATGATTAAAGAACAAGTATATAAACATTTATGCAGGGTGAAAGGGGATGCTTTCCTAATAAAATTATTATTTTTCATTATGGCTTATAGAAACTGTGGTGGTGATGATGGCAATAAAGGTTCCAGTTTGACCAAGCAGCCAAACGTGTGAAGATTGTGGTACTTTCTAGGACATTTCTGCTTTTGAGGAGTGTTTAAATCTTTTGTCATAAATCCCTGCTGTAATCCGCCCACCTGCACCCTTGCTGGGCTGCAAGTATTTAGGTTATGCATTTGGACTCTCAAAGTGGGCTGCAGTATTGGCCTTTTTTGGCTTCTCCAACACACTTATGTCTCACCAGCCTTAAGATTTTGGAATTGGGAACTAAGATTTTGGAATTGGGTACTATAAAACTTCAAGATTCAGGACATCCCTCTCCCACCTCCAGCCTTCCAAATACTCTGGATTTAAAGTTTACCTTTGCAGATAGCTGAAGTATACAGGAACATGTTCATTTTGTAGAATAGTTTCCTTGATTTCCTGACCATTCTTCTGTATTGGACATGGGAGCCCTCTGTACGTGTTTTCCTAGTCACTGTTTTCCCAGATCTGCTTGTTTGGGGTCTGTTTTCTGTGCCTTTGGCTTTCCTGACATAATTTTCCTCATGTGACTGATGAGATCCTTTTCTCTTATAATGCTGGAGCCCTTTGATCAGTTTATCAGTTGATCTTTTCTTTGATTGCTTTCCTTCTGCATTTAAAAGGTTTTTCTGTGAGTAGTAACCATCTTGCTGATCAAGGAGGCTGTGTTTCAGATGGAAAACTACTGAAGACTGAGGGCTCACATTACCAGCCTTTTGTCCATCTCCACCACCATCACCAAGGTGGAGACACTGGGAATGTACCTTCTGCCAGAATTCCCCAGATTTGCACAGGGCCTTTCCTCAAATTGTCTTTATGAGCCTTTCAGAAGAGGGAGGACTCACTGAACCAGAAACTGAAAAGGGAAATGAATGTTTCTCAGCGGCAGTGAGGCACACTTGGGCACATGATGGCACTAGGTGCCTGGCAAAACAAGGCTGACTCTCCCTCTGGCCCTGACTGCTTGTGTCCTCAAAGCTGCATCCCTGATGGAAGAGGCAAAAGACTGAGTATTGGAGGGCAAGACAAAGTAAGAAATCTAAGTTTCCAATAGGATGTCTGGGAATACTCTCTTAGCAATTGTCTTCCTCTGTCTGTCATTTACCATATGAATTCTGCTTTTGGTCATATTGCACTCTCAAATCCCTTGGGACAAGCTTTTCCTGGAGTGTTTTCTCATGTCTCCCTTGCTAATAGAGCCAGGGCAGATTTCTGCTACCTTATTAAAAGATCTGTGGCATAGTTACTGAAAATCTTGCTCACACTTAAAAAAAAAAATAAAATAATTTTTAAAAGGTGATGGCTTAGTTTTTAGTCTGGGTCCTTCTTCTGAATCTTTTAATGGCTGGTTAATGTCTCATTGGCAGCCTAAACTTCTGAGGCACAATATGTGAAAGTTTTAAATTTTTTCCTTATGACAGAGGTATTTGGGGTAGAAAATCTGAACAACATGAAAGGAGAAGTTTTTCAGGGAGCTCTAAGGGGGAAACAGAGCTGAACAATCTTTTTCTAATTATTGTAATAGAGTGCCATTATCAGAAATGCTCCATACTCTACTGGGAAAAAATGTTATGTTAAGAGGAAACAAAGATATTTGATCCTTCACAGATCAAGGCACTTTTATGATGCTGCTGTCATTATGAAAGGCTCTTGGTGTAAGAATGGCACTTAGTGGAAAATGGCTCTATTTTTTGCTACTTATTTAAAACAATAAAAAAAAAAAATAAAAAAAATCAGACCTAGTGTATCATTTATGAGGTCCCAGATTTGTGAGAAATGCTTCACTCTACAATAAGGCAACAGTTTTTAGCACTGTGCTGTAGTTCACTGCCTGCAAATGAGAGAAGTTCCGCTGTGCATATAGGAATATTTGGTATGAGAATAAGCACTCGCTCAAATCCACTGGAGCGAAGAAGGTCCTTGCAAAGCTTCTGAATTCTACACTGCAAAGGCCTGTGGGCTTTCTTACCCATTTTTCTGATTTCTCTTTATGCTTATTTGTGTTCAGAATATCACTCCGAGAGTTTCCAAGCAGCCTTCTTCCTTTTGTGTTTTTGTAGTGCTTAGAGCAGTCGGATGCTGGTCCGTGATCAAAGCTCCAAAGTGCTCTCCTAACACAGATAATAATACAAGTAGAGAGAAGCTGATACTGAGAACAGTTCACCTATGGCTCACAAAATGGATTTCTTATTGTAAAACCCTCTGAGGAGGGCAAAATTACTTAAAGAGCTGGAAAGACCTACAGACACCCACAGTGTTGTGTAAAGAATGGTCAAGAGAATGGGAAAAAGAGAGAAAATGTTTATCAAGGAAAAGCCTATCAATTTTTGTATGTAGAAAAGCTGTATTCATGGATAGAATTATATGATAAATCCTGGTATTTTACTTAGACCTGTATTTCAGTTCTGTACAAGTTAGTATTACCTATTCCTATTTAAATGGAGTGAATAGAAGAAAAAAAGCTATTGGAATTTTGAATAGTTTGTCAGCACTTGATGAACCCAATAAAACACAATGATTTGTTGTTTTGGTTTTTTACTGACCTTTGTATAGAGGTGGGCTTCTTAACAACTTTTCATGGAAATACTTTGATTTTGCCTGAGTATCTTTATTCTCTTGCTCTGACTGATGTTCCACAAATAGTGTCATACTGTGGATGCACATATATGTCTTTATGTGAGACTGGAGATCTTTCTTCCCCCTTTTTTCAATACCAATAAAAGGGTATTGTACAATCCCCATCATGCCCAGCACATGGGTCCATAAGCAGTTTGCCCGCTGCTATTTTGGTGTCTCTTTGCTACATTTTTCAAATAGGCATTTGATGACTATAGGATTTTTTAAATGCTTTTGCTCCAGCATCTCTAAAGGTTATCTCTTCTTGTGCTTCTTCCACAGGAAGAAACTCAACCTCTACACAAACTCTCTATGTTTGCTCTCTTACAGATGAGTGAATTTCTGTTAGATTCTCTACTTGTGCTTTTAAGCCTAGAGCAAGGAGGGTTCATGACTTTCAGTTGCAAAGTGGTTTGTTCAGGAAGCCATGAAGGCTGCCTTCATTCCTAGAGGTGGCATTTCCTGAGGCAGATATTTTGGCACCACTCACTGCACAGACAAAAGCCTCCAACATGAGGGCATGCTGGAGAGCTCTGGGTACGTTCTCTGAAGAAGTCAACTCCAAAAGAATATTTTTCTGATGTGTGGTCTCTATTTTCCTAAGGTAATTGCACAACCTTTCTGGCCCATGGTGATTCTATTGAGTTTCCAGTCTCCCCTGACTTTACCTCTCTGCCAAGTACTTCAGTGAAATTGTATTTTTCTCTCACAGAGCACATTAACTCCTTGCCTTTGTGATACTGAACACTTGCCAAATTCAGTGTTTCTAGCTTCCATTCTGTGTGCTTTATTGCCTTTATTTCAGCTCAGTAAGAATGTCACTGTCTGTTGGAGACATACTCTCCCAATGTCTCAGGACTTTGTGTCTTCAGCGTTCCTTGTCCTCCAGAATAGGATGGGGAAGCCCACCTGGGTGGCCAGGTTGAGGAGGACTGGGTATCCAGGGGAGCAGAAGCTTTTCCAGAACATCTCCAGTTGTCCAAACCTACCAAAACCCTCACCAAAGACACAAATCCCAACAAAACTCCCTAACAAAAAACTCCATGGGAAATTCCAACAATATGGAGAATTATCTGTATACTGGGACAAGTATATATCAAATAAAGCAAGACTGCTCATTCTTTGCATTCACAGTAGGGCATTCAATTATGTCAGGAAACTATTTTCCCATGTCACACATTAGGATGCTGATGGCTGGCTCTTCACCTGGCTAGACACATTCTCATCAATCCTCTCCTCTATGTACTTCCCTGGAACAATATTTTAGTCGTCTTTTTCATTTGGTGACTGATGACAATGTTCAGGGAGAGGTGCTGAGGCAGTTGTTAATATTGCAGACTTAAGAATGATTTCATATTCTAGAATTCATACCCTGGCCACACAAAACTCTCTGGAGTTAAACACAGGCCTAGAAGACTTCACAGAAGGCTGCGGTACTTCCTACAGGAGACAAAATCCCTGTTTCGAGTAGAATAATTTCCCCAATTACGTTTTTCTTAGAAGTCTGGGAGACCTCCTTCCTCCAGGAAAAGGTTAGTTCATAAGCAGAAAATGCTGATAATAACTGCAGTGACCTCTACAGATAGTCCTGAGAAGCTGTTGTTATGCATGGAACCAAATTAATATCTGCAGACACCTGTCAAAACAGTGATTGCATATCAAGAATGACACCAGATGAAAAAGGAGATGTTTGAAACTTCCTTCAAGAATTACTTTTGGAGTCCTGAGACTTCCAAGGCCAGCTGCAGAAGACTCTTGGTATGTGCATGCATAATACTTAGTGGAAGTCTTTAGATTCACAGATGGACAGTTTTTCCCTTGTTAATGAAGCATATTTTTTGCTTGATAAGTGGAAAATGTTGCCACCTGTGAAAAGATTAGATAGGGATTTTGAGTGGACTCTTTGTCTGTGACTGAGTTTTTCAGAAATCCTGGCTGTGGGCCAGATCTCAAGAGGAATATTCTTAATGTTTGTTTTTTCCTATGACTGCGATTGGATCTTTAGATAACTTTGACAATGCCACAACAAATTGTTTTACAGAGAGAACATACTCATGTTTCCTATGTCTCCAGAGTCACTGGAGCTCAAGTCTGTAATTCTCATTATAAGAACAAGATGTTCTTAATGTTGATACTGCCTTTTCTATCCAGTATGCTTGCAAGGGTTAGGTGTAACACATATAATCCCTTCTGCTTTATTAGTATGGGTAAATTTGCATTTTTCTTTAAAATTTCTAAGCTCATGTAGGTGGGATTCTGTTCAAGTAAGGACAGATAAAGAGTTGAATCAATTTCCTAGGCTTAGCTTAGAAAATATACAATAATGCACAAATTATTTTTTACAATTCCATTGTTGCAGGACAGATTTGTTGGCAGTTGTTAATGAAAGTAAACATGAGGTGCTTATTGTGGCTGGTGGAGATACTGGTCCATCCCTTGCTGGTGGAAGCAGTGCAGGTCTGCTGAAGTTTGAGAGCCATGTTCTCCTGCAGTACCTGAGCATCTGCACAATTGCTGTTCTTCATGGATCTGGAAAGGATTTACTAATACTGCCGTTGCTGCCATCGTGATCCTACTTCTGGTTTTTGTTAGCTTTCTGTATTCATCTTCTTACTCTTCTGTCTCCACTTTCTTGTCTTGCAGTGCTTTCCTGAAGGAAAACATTAATTCTGCTACATTTTTGAGTCTTTCTTAACTGGTTGATCAATGAAATTTTCAGCACTTTAACTTTCATAAAGCAATCTACACTGATGAGAAATGTCTGATTATGATATTATTATTGTTCTAGTATTTCACCTAACAGTCAGAGCAAGTAAGTAGTACTCCTGCTTAGCTGAAATTCCTGTTACAGATGATTTGAATGGGAGGTAGCTTGACACTTAGCAGGGCAGCAGCTTTCTCGATGTCTAGTATATGTAGGTCACTAAGGCAGGAAGCAAACATGAAGCAGCAGCAACAGGAAGGACTGTGCAAGTGGCTGGTCTCCACCTGAGATCAAGTATGAGCATCAGATTAACCAGGGATGTTCTCCCCACTTTTGGGAGCAGAGGCTGAAGCCGCATGCCCACCTGGTACAGCACTGCTTGTGTGGCATCATTCTCTGTGCTCCTCTCAGTGTCTGCTAAGGCTTGGCCTTTTTTCCCATCCATTATTCTTACAGGTGATCCCATCTTCTTTATGGTTTTCACTGTATCTCTGACTAGCTCTTTTTTCTTGGCCACCTGAAACTTCTCTGAGGATCAAGTTCCCAAACAGAACTCAGTAATGTGTTTAGTGAGCCAGAAGAGTGAGCAGGTGTCGTGGTCTGTCTGTTCTCCCTAAATAACCATCCGCATGGGCCTGCAGTAAACTCTCCTTCAGTTGTTATTGCAGAGAACACTACACGTCTGTGGCATGAGTGCTTTAAGGGAGAAGTCACCTGTACACAAGTGTGATAGTAAATTGCCCAGAACACTGAAGTTGTGACCTCAGGCACTGCTGGAATTCACAGTAATCTAGAAAGGTAAAAATTTCTCTCCATGTGCCAGTCTCTCCTGCCAGTTCCACTGTTCCCCTGTGCACGTGCTCTTTCACCTCCTTCAGTTGCACTATTTAGTACATAAACTAATAAAATTGCTTCCTCTTTTTCCCTTCTGCACCAAGGCTTTAACTAGCCAGCCCATTCCTCCTTTGTAGGTAATTCTCTTTCTCTTAAGTTTTCAAGTTTTAGTATTTTCCTCCTAAAATAACACAATTTCATACTTATGGCCCCTGACTTTATATTGCTTACACTGTCTGGTGCAAATTAGGTGCTTGTGAAATCAAGAACTTTTCCTACTGCTTCCATCTTTTTGTATCCACTCTGAGCTCTTCATCCTTCATAAAACTCCAAAACCTTTTAATATCCCATGAAACTCCAACCATTTGCATCCTGTCTCTTGATGTCCCCTCTCATTCCTGAGTTATGCACCCTCCTATGATTTCTTTGTGTGCTTTTGGTTTTTATCTCCTAAAGATAATTAATGACTTTCTTATTCCCATTCTCTGCTGGTCCTGTCCCTCCTCCATAAGACTGTTTTGAAACTCATCCACCAAAATTACTTCTTGTTCACTGGCCCTCCTGGCTGAAACGATCTTCCCCATCCTAGCTTCCTTACCTATCCTGAGAAACCTGCACACTCCTTGCAAAAATCCATTTATAACTAGGATAACTTTAATTTTTTTAATCTTTGTAATCTGCTACTTGCCATATGGAATGAATTTCTGGCTAAAAAATTGCTTTCTCAGAGTCTTTGCTTGATTGGTATTCTACCTCTTTCTTTCAAGCACTTCATGGAGATGACCTACAGTCACCATCTCCGAAAACCCAAGCACATATAAATGTCCCATGCTGTAGTCCCTCCTAACGGGAGTGCATTCACTGTCTCACCCGTCCTTGATGCTGAGAAAATGACATGACTGTGCTTAGCTGCTTTTAATTTAATTTAACTGAGCTGGAAGTTCCAGCACAGCCTGAGCAATCTGGCTCTTGCCAGTCCTGTGTTTTTGGCCCCACCTTTGATTTGCCCTTAGCACCTTCACTCATTTCATACCTGATGGTACTACTGCCTCTCTGCTCTGTATCAGATGAACTTTGCCAGCTGTTTGGTAATCCCCTGACCTGCTTCACCTACCATATATGCAGGTAGAGAGAAAATAAGGAAGCATGTAGGAGACTTTGCTGTGTCATCAGAAGCAGCAGCCCAGTGCTGCTCAACTGCACCTCTCATGGTCCAGTATGGCCTGAAGCTTGTGGGTAACTTGTGCATGTTCATTGCCTGACCTCGTGCACACCCTTGTCACACAGCTGGAGGTGCCAGTCTTAGCTGTGGCAATTGTGAGAGGTCATCTCCAAGATGCAACAGGGTGCACAGGGAGCAGAACCTGTTCATAAGGGTCTGTGAGTGAAGTTTTGGTAAAAAATTTAGTCTGTGTTGAAATGAAACACTATAACTCTTTTTTTTCCCTCCCTGGGCAACTAATGAGAGCACACAACCTGTAATTTATACTTGGTCAAGAACTTCAGACATCTAGAGAGGTTAGTGTAACTATTACAATAATTCGGGAAGGATTAATGGAGAATGCACACAATTTTGGGAGGTGTTAGGTCATGATTAAATGCTCTTTACTGTGTGGTCACATTTTATTACAACTTACACATGTTTGGAACGCTGATAGAAAAGAAAGCATGTCACCTATTTACAATCACTACACATTTACATTATATTATTTACAGATAATGAATTTAGTAATATATATGAGCAGAAAATATAGCAAATGTCAATATGAAACTGTACAGGGCTTAATCTCACAACCTTTACTGTAGCTGCATTTCACTGTAATAATAAATACAGTTCTATATTTACACATTTTACTTTAAAAATCTATTACATGAATTTTAACAATTTCAAGTTTAAAATATCTGATCAAAATATTTCAAACATGCTTATAAAAATAAGACACAAAGCCTTTAGGACTTTCTGCAAGCTAAAAAAGTTCTCATAAAAGAAGCTTTCTTTAACTAGTCTTTAGAATTATGACATCATTTTGCTTCTCAAATCTCTTTACAAACTTCTTAAATATAGCAAGCTGAAAGGAACTTCACTGACATTAAGCAGTGCAGCACAGATGGACCCCAGTTAAATTAAAGCTAAGTAAACATGGTAAGTAGGTATTGTGCAATGGTTGACTGATCCTCTGTTTAATCCAAAGGGGTTTCAGGCATCGTTCTGCAGCTGTATGCTGCACTGCTTCAAAAGCCACAAAAGATAAAGGATTAAGATAAGTACTCAGCTGACTTTATCGTATATAATTTCAAAATTGGTTCTTTTTTTTTTTTCTGAAGGATGAACATGTCAGCCAAAGTCAACTGATGCCATCTGTAACTGCAAAACTGAACACATGCCAGTGTGAATGGACAAGAAAATCAAGGCATATCCATTGCTGGCAACAAATTCTTCATTGTGAAAATCCATCCTTTGAGTCCCAGGAAGTTTTATATACAGGAACAGATGAACAACAGACACCATCTGTAACTGATTACCCTAATTACTGAGCCTAGCCTAACCTCAGTAATGTTAAAAAATTAGTCACATTCACCTGGAGGTTGAGTGGCCATTGACTGAGCAGTGAGTACTGGGCTATTAAATGTTACTCCTCAGGGACCTATTTTTAACAACAACAACAAAAAATAATTTGTGCATTTTTCTGTCTTAAATGATCAGCTTACTTAAGCAAAAGGTGCCAGCTCTGAGAAAAGAATACTGGAATATCCCCTGACCTTGGGGATATGGCTTGGCTTGGCCAAGGTCAAAGAATTATATTCTACGTGGCTCTGTTGTCTGAGATATTTTAACAGTAGACCTGAAGCAAGGACTTGAAGTCTCTTCTCTCTAAATGGGATGCTTCTGATGTAAACATACGTGCCTTGGTTCAGCAAAGTATTAACAGATTTAAAGCCAGAGAAGAACTCTATTAATCTAATCTAGCCTTTTCCTAAACTAAAGCCATCAGAAATCCCTGAATTTCAACAGCAGCTCCAATATCTTTTTTGGCAATATATCCAATTTGAATTTAGAGACTTTTGGTGACAGATAATTTCACTAGTTAATGATCATCTCTGTCAACAATTTGCACCTTGTCAAATGACAATCTCCATCTGATCTTACCATATTCTTCTCCTCTCAGATGAGTAGTCCTCTGCCTTCAAACTTCTGTTTCCCATAAGCAGCTACCTATAAATGGTGATCAAATCACTTATTTCTTCAGTTGCTTTAAGTTTATGATATTCATATCCTTTTCGATTTCACAGTGTTCTTTACAGGATGTGAACGAAATAACTGAAATATCCCAGGAATGCTTGCATCAGGGCTAAGAACACAGATCACACAACCTCTTCACTTCTACTTGATATGGCCTTAGCTAAGGATATTGGCTATCCTCAGTCAAAAGGTCACAGTGACTTCTAAATCTTCAACTGACCGGTGACCGTGAACTAGCAGCTTTCTAGAATCACTGTTTCACAGGACAGAGATCATGCCATGAGTAGGTCTATAGTTTTTGTTCCTAGAGAAATTACCTTAAATGAATATTTCTATGTGAGTGCCTTTGATGTCCTTTAATAGCTGTCAGAATGACAATTCTTTTATATTGATGACTTTCTCTGTGGTATTTTCCACCCTCAAATTGTATGAGTCACCAGCCAACTTTATCATCAGTAATTCTGCGAGTAATTTTACTGGCATGGAAGGAATTCAGGGCCAAACTGCACAGAACCTCATTAGAAAAACATCCACATGGCAATGCTTTGCCATTTACATTTACATTTTAAATGCTTAGCAGGATTTTGATTAACTTCTTTCACATCATGTTAATTTTTTAGCTTTAGCTGACAATTAAAAACACTTTGTCAACTTAGATGACTTCCAAAATCCAAACCCCATGCCAGTTAAATCATTTAATCAGCTTTATCAAACATGGAACTTTACCAAAGAGTATTCTGCAGAAACCTTTAGCACTTGAACAGGACTACTCTTCCATTTAGATACGTTGCTGAATGAAGGCCATAAACAGATGCTTATAAAAACAATCATGGCACTGAAAAACTATTATTAAAACAATATCGCAATAAACAGGAAAAAAATAACATAACGACCCCAAAATATCAGGTGGTATTTTGAAAAAAAATGTTTGAATTTACCATGCTATTTTTGCTCTTGACCAACTGATGCCCTTTCTGACTAGTGCTACTTTAAAAGAGAGCAGCTGATACAACTGCAGAAACTTCAGCAGCTTTCAGTTTCTTTCTTCATCCCAGCATTTCAGAAGCAAGCTGAGAAGGCTCAAGTATTGGATATTCAGCCTGCCACTAGTTTTGTCATTGTCTGTTTTCTGATGCATGTAACTGTAATTCAGAAGCACTCTCTAAGCTTGTATGGACACATCCACACTTACTTTCAGGATTAAAAATTTTGTAAACAGAGATATTTTCTGCACTGCCACTGACACTAGCGACAGGGAACAAACGCGACTGACGAAAGACTGCAGCCTTCTGTCATTTGATAAGACGATGGCATTAATGAATTGCTGGTGGGTATATCATACGATATGCTGGCACTTGTGAAGGTTACTAATGCTTGTGTTGAGTCACAAGATTGCTTTTCTATGTCTTCTGAATTCACAGAGATAAGACTAGCATGTTTTGATCTCCTCCATAACAGAGTTTGCTTTCGCAGACTTCCCAAATCCTCCTTAAAGTGTGGATTGAAAAGTATATAAAGCAGTGGATTTAGACAGGCTGGCAGTGGGACAATGACTAGAAGTATTGATTTAATCACTTCTGGGCTGATAAAGGTGAGGTTTAGTAAGGAGGAAAAAGATAAGAAGGCCACAGGGCAATAAAGGATGCAATTAGTGAAAAGTAGCAAGGCTATATGTTTGACCATAGAGCAGTCCCAAATGTTGTCTAGTTCTCCCTTTTCTAAACTACAGTAGAGCTTTGTATAAGCAATAGTCATTACCAGAAAACAAAGGGAGTTCAGCAACACCAGTGCTACCATGTAGCCCATAGCAGTGGATTCTCCAAATGGTAGTGGTAAACAAAGCGGAGAAACCCCATACTCACTTCCAGTGAGAAGTGGTATCACCGCAATGATTAGTGCCAACATAAAGCAAAAGAAAATGGCAATTTTTACACTAGCAACGGAGGATTTTGTTTCAAACTTTGTAGCATGCTTTACAGAGAACGCACGTTCGAGTGCAGCTAGCGTAAGGAGGAAAATGGAAGCCTCTGAAGCAAAAATGGAGAGAAGGCCAGTTATTTGGCAACCAATTCCACTTTCCCACTGTGCTCCATACTGAGCAAAGCTACCAAAAGTTGATGCATCCACGCTAGCCAGAACTCCGCTGGCCAGACCCATCAAGGCATTTACAACAGCTATTAAACCGATCAAAACTTTTATGGAGGACATATACAATGGAGATCTGAAAACTGTAGCAGACACCAGTGCATTGCAAATAAAGGTCAAACCCACGATGGTCCACACTCCAATTCTGATCAGCCAGCTACCAAACAGATGGTCACATGGTTTGAAGGGACCTGAAATGACAAAATAGGATGAGTAAAGGGAAACCCTTGCAAACTATAAAAAATATTGTGTTTTCTAAGACATTAAAGTTCATGCTTCTTGCAGATTCTCAGTACAGCCAAACAGTGAATTTTAGTCCAAAAGGGGAGCTTGAAATCTGCTCTTCCTTTGGAGTAATCCGAGACTTTCACAACATGCTGCTAAATGCGTATTGCATGTTGCATTATTGGTGCACGAGTCTTTGTCCTTCAACGTGAATAGTCTATGGGTTTCTTTTTGTGCCCAGCTGTACAAGTGCAATGCAAATGTCAATTCTTGTATTTTCAAGAAATGCTGTGATATTTGTCAGTGTGTGAAAAAAGCTGAAAATGTTACTTCTCACTAAGTTAGGACAGGTTGCAAATGAGTCCTGGTGAAGTGTGACATCATGGATATGGACAGATGCACTTTGGCTACCTTATAACACGTCATTACACAATCCAAGAAAACTGAGGCTCTTTGCATTTGGAAGTGCTGCCTTTTTGTATATCCTGTGGTTGAAGTCAGGTCATTGCAACAGAAGCCTGCTGTGTATTCTCATAGAATTGAGGTGCATATGCTGTTCAGGTGTAGCTGAATGCTCTGCAGTCTGAGAAACATTACTTATTTCGGTACAAACCAGCAAAGCAAGTCCTTCATAGTCACCTGTGCTTTTCCATGAACACATAAACCCCACAGCTGAAATACACTCCATATGCCAAATGACTATGGCTATTGCCATCAAGTAAGCATAAGGATCTCTTGTGTCAGTTTGCAAGTTTTGCTAAGATAGTATTTGAAAGATCAAAGCTAAACTTTCTCTTGGGTTTGGTGATAACTTCCCTTGAAAACAGCAACATTTTTCATGAACTCAGGAGTTATATTTAGGCCATCAGAAAATACGTGACAGTCAGATGTCTCTGTTTTTGGCTTCCTGCCTTTTCTATTCCTCTTTAAATAACTTTAAAAAAAGTACTATTATTTACTGTTGCAAATAAGAATCTTGGGTTGAAATGAATGCTGAAGTTGTCACTTGTTGTATTTTTTTGTTCATGTTTCACAATGAAAGAATGGCTAGAGAAAACATTTGCTGAATCAAGCAAGCAAAACTTATGACCACAGCTGCTAGAGCTAGAAGTGACCTTTAAAAGGCATGTTTCTTTCTTTTCCTTAAACAAAACTTTCAGTGGAATTGGTGGCCTGTAGCTTTGCTATTCCACCAGTGTAGTTTTTCCTTTCTGTCACACTGCGAATCCAGGGATGTATTAATCTATAAAGAAAATGACAGTGCTGGGTGTCCTTTGTGAGGGACTGTGTCCATCAATGCAATAGTGTTTGGTATTTCCTAGACATTGAACTCAACTGTGAGTTGTTCAAGTTGCTCACGTCTAAAATAAGTCAGTGAAGTTCAAAAGAATTACTTTAGCTATGCAAAAGACAGAGTGAGCAAAGAATCTGTTGCCTTTATCATCTGTGTCTTAGCAGAAGAGTCTCTCCTTTCCCACTCCCTTGATCAATTCTGGTGAAAAGGAGCCCACAGTAAGTATCTGTTTGATGACTGGGTAAAGCTTTTGTTACCCTCATAAATGAATTCAGTAGCTGAATAGTTTTCTGGAGTTCAATGCAAAATTTTATATTATTGTGCAATATATTTGTATTAAACTCATCAAATCACCGCACAACATCATGTTGCTCTCCTAGTGTCAGATTATGAATTTGTTCTGCATTTAGAATATCTGATAACACTATCCTTGGAGTCTTATCTGTCTGGCAGTTTCATACCTGGAGAAGGTGAGCATTGAACTGAATGATGAGATTTCAAATCTTCTTCAAAATCAAGAAAAAAATCCTCAAAATCACGTTCATCTATGGGGGAGAGAAGACCCAGATTTGTTACTGCAATTTTCAGAAAAACTTTTTTTAGCAAAAGTTGCAAAAATTCCCATGGTATTTAAGGCCTGGCCTTATCCCTTTTTCTGCCAAACTGTGAGCAGAAGCAGATGTATGCCTACTTGGTTTTGAATTACTGTACTGAGGATTATTTAAAAAGTTGGCATCATTACTACTCTGAAAATAATCACGAAAACATCCATTCCCTATTACCTAATTTGCAGTTTGAAGACTGCCTAGGAAGGAGTTTAAATATGAATTCTGCTGCTGTGCCAGGCTACTAAGAATTCATCAGTTTTTCTGTGCTTCCTGTGTCATCACTCTAGCCCATATTCTTCCTAAACTCTGAGACTTACTGATTTGCAGGGGCAGAGTTAGCACAGAAAGCAACAGGGTGGTATAAATGTATGTGTGTACCTACATAACAGATAAGCTGTCAAGTAATAGACCTTGTGCTGAAGAGGAATTAAAATATAGTAGTTTTGTGTCCTGGAGAGCAGACACACTCTCTGGCAACCCCTGGTTCTGTGTGCAGACTGGGGAATGTGAGGTTGGAGAGCAGTGCCCCTGAAAGGGCCCTGGGGGTTCTGGTGGATGGCAAGTTTAATCTGAGTCAGCAGTGCCCGGGCAGCCAGGAGGGCCAACCCTGTCCTGGGGGGCATCAGGCAAAGCATCACCAGCCGGTCAAGGGAGGGGATTGTCCCGCTCTGCTCTGCACTGGGGTGGCCTCACCTGGAATATTGTGTGCAGTTTTGGGAGCCACAATATAGGAAAGGCATTAAGCTGTTAGAGAGTGTCCAAAGGAGAGCAACGAAGATGGTGAAGGCCCTTGAGGGGAAGCCATATGAGGAGCGGCTGAGGTCACTTAGTCTGTGCAGCCTGGAGAAGAGGAGACCTCATTGCAGTTACAACTTCCTTGTGAGGGGAGGAGGAGGGGCAGGCACTGATCTCTTTACTCTCATGACCAGTGACAGAATTTGAATAAACGGCATGAAGATGAATCAGGGGAAGTTTAGATTGGACATTAGAAAGAGGTTCTTCACGCACAGGGTGGTTGAGCACTGGAGGAGGCTCCCCAGGGAAGTGGTCACAGCCTATCTGAGTTCAAGAAGTGTTTGGACAATGCTCTCAGGTACATTGTGTGACTCTTGGGGTGTCCCGTACAGGGCCAAGAGTTGGACTTGATGATCTTGACGGGTCCTTTCCAGCTCAGCATGTTCTGTGACTCTACAAAAAAATATGCCAAAGTAGCCATATAAGCTGTGAATCATCCTGAAGCATGTGGGTAAGCCACACAGGCTGGCAAGAAACTAGATCTTTGCTGGCCTGTTCTTATATGGAGTTACATACCAGCTGTACTTTCCTGTCCCTCATATAAAAGGAAGATTTCATTTCCCACATTAATATAGCTATTCTTTGAACAAACAGATGAGTGAGTGAGATTTTTGAATGGCAGACCTAAAATAATGAGTTTGTTAAACATAGGAATGCTTGAATAACATATTATTGGGCAAGAGAGAGGGTGAGTCTCTCTGACTGTAAAGAGTATTGAATTTGTTTAACATCACAGGTTGCTCATAGCCTTCAGGTAGATTCAAAAGTCTATGATGATGGTTACCTTGAATTTGTAACAGCCCAGCATCCTTCCTGTGAAAATCATCAATGCTGCTATTCTCATCTTTGTTCCATTGGCTGGAGATTTTGTAGTGGCTCTCACAAGCTCCAAAGGCACAGCACTGGTAAGCGTAAGGCATTTCCATGACCCTGTAGAAGAATAAGGAAGTACGCCATGATCCTGGTTTAGCACCAGAATTACTGGATTGTACCACTCCTCTACTGGCAGCACAAAGGAAATTGTTTAAATAACCATGACTGAAAGCAAAAAATCTCTGGGTAAAAATCAGTCATGATAATACAAAAGGATTTACAAATAAAATTCCACATCAGAAACTTCTAGGCTAATTTTAGTAAAGGCACAATGAAGTTTTCTTATGTGTTTTCACAGGAGATGGGAAAGCCCACATCTATGCCTTGCCATTGACTGAATGTTAGTTAGAGCTGTATTTCTATTTTATGATTTTCAATTATTTTACTGTGTAACTCAACAGTTTCTCCAACTGTTACTTTTGTAATGGCTTATTTTAAAAAAAGTAGATCCAGAGATCTCAACTGCATCTACTAGCCTAACAGGCAAAACCAAAGCACTGCCCAAATGGAATTTCTCCAGTATTGGGAGAACAAGTTCTTTTAGAATTCAAGCTTTATCCACCTCTTTCCACATCCAACTCTTTTCATGGTAAGATGGCAAAAAGGAGATTGTCTCTTGTGCACAGATCAAGAAAGCAGTGTTCTAAACCAAAAGATGAGTGAATCAGAAAGGCACCATGTATGAAAATGGATGTCACTGAAAGAAAAACCTTTCTCTATTAATCGCCTTAGAAACGAACACAGTCATTGCAGGATACACACTGGATGCTCATTTCTAACTCTTTTAGGATCAGTAGTATTCCTAACACATAATCGAGTATATGTCAGTAAGTTCCAATGACTATGAGTATTACTTTTGTCAGAAAATTACACATTTCTGGTATGCTGTGAATTTAATTCCTTTGAGAATGTCCAAATTCTGGGGTAGCATGGAAGAACTACATATATCTGAATTCTATAGACTACTTTTTCTATTCCATAGATATATTTTATGCTTTGGAAGTAGAACTATTTAATTTGCAGTTTGCCAATAGAACATAGTAAAACCTAACAACTCACCTTAATTCCCAAAGCCCAATAAACCAAAAAATTCAAAGATAAAGAGGTGATTAGAACTTATTCTGACTTAACATAAAAGGAATAAAGTAGAACTAGATCCTCCTATCAGATTACTTTCAACAGGTTAATCATGTAAATTAACATAATGAGCATAATAAGTGACCTCTAACCCCCTGGGAAATCTGCAAAGAAATCAGGCTGAATCAGGCCCAGAGCCAACAGGACTTAAACTTGTGCACTAGCCAAAACCTTGGTATAAAGGGGAACAAACAGAACCCTAAGCTCTAAACGGGGCATTTAGATTCTATACCCTTACATTTCTGCTGGGAGTTAACCACAATAATCTGTACCCTTGTACCCAATACAAAATTTTTAGGGTACTCAATAAAAGTTCAAAATAACCGAGATCTAACTATAAAGCAACCTCATGCCAGCAGATTTAAATATTTAACTCATTCCTGTTCACGCCATCTTTTAAAATAAGGAAATCATCTTGATTAAATGTTTTTGAACACGTTTTCCCAGAAGCCTTTCTTAAATAACCTATTATTATACCCAGAGATTGTTAGACTAACCCACAGCTAATCATCTGGGATAAAAATAATCCCAATCCCCAACTAGAAATGCCCTTTTTCTGAATAAAAAAAAATTATCAAGAGAAACACAGACAGTTCTGTAAGGTGATCCTGCAACTTGTGTCTTCAGACCTTTTGTAAGACATTGATGTAGCTGCAGGAATCAACAGTTAGTGGATATTTTCGGCTCAAGGCACTAACAGAAATGCATTCTCTGGTTATTCAAACAGCTCTATGTGCTTAATAATGTACTTAATAATGTAGCCAAAAACATCCATGGCTTTTAAATGAACTTTAAAGAGCAAGACTCCTACTTCTTATTCTCTCTAGGTATATCTGACAAACTTTCTTAAACCTGAACAGTTTTTGTTTGTTTCCCACCCTGTGTTACTAGGATATACACATAATCCTCAAATTAGCAAATGCTGCTGAATCTGTGTGCAACGCACAATTGCACACAACGCCTGCGACCCAGAACACAGAGGACAAAACATACTTTGCAATGCAGGGAAATAGATATCAGCTCTTCTTAGTGATAGAGGAGTTTCTTTCTTGCAAAAGGTATATTTGAAAAAAAAAAAGAAAGAAGGACTCTCAGGCATACAATGCTGGAAGCACTCCAAATAAGCTAGTGCTTATTTAATGTGGGTAATTAGATTTGGACTTTGTCTAATTAAACTCTTTTAGAAACACTGGCTGAATTTATTTTTATATACTGCTTATCTTACTAATGATATCTGTATCTTTGATAATTTTTTTTCCTCTAGCAAGGAATGACTCTTTACTTTCTGTTTTTAGATTAAGCACCAGAGAACACAAGGTCATTTTCTACCTCACAGAGGTGTGGGGTTGAGGGTGAACAGGAAGGCCCAGTTATGATGAATGGAGCAAAGCACTGAGCTCTTTACACTGCTGAATCAAAGCATCAGATAAAGAAAGGAGTGGCTGGCAGCCTGGCTGCTTCCTCAAGGCTTGCCATAATAGGCTGGGCTCAGCACTGTAGAGTGTACTAGTGCTACTGATGAACATGGGGAAGAGGATGCTCAGTTCTTTGACATGTCTGTATTGATCAATTTAAATGAGTAGGAAGTTTTTATACAGGAATTTGTCTTTAATGTTGTAACCAGTGTCTAGTTACAACAATTACAAAAGGTGAAATATCATTTTGTTTTAGATCTCTGTTCAAGTTTGGTGCTTCATGCATCATCTGTGCAGTGATCCCGTGTAAGTCCTGACCTCATTCTGATTTATGGTAAAAATCATGCAGACTGTAAGTCAGGAGTTTACCCTATTCTCTCCTGACTGGATTTAATTTGTTCTTACAGATGTTAATCAACTCTAGATATATTAATCATACTCTGAATAATTTTTTTAAAGATTTAAGTTAGTTGGACTAATACTTGTTAACAATTTGCCTAGTACTGTATGTTCATTTGAGCAATGTACACAATTTTACTGATGGAAAAATCATATAAAGTAAAATTTTGAGAAAATATTAAAAAAAATTTACTTATACATAATTCAGTTGAATAATGGATTATTCTAGGACTACTGCAGTACCTCTTATGGCTCTAGGTCATGGTATATACATCACTATATATTTGCCAGGTTGGAGTAATACATTTTCTTCTGAAGAAACTTGAGCTTTTTTAGAATTGTCACCTGTCTCAACATTTGAGAAAAATCAGTGAGACAAGAAAACGCAAGGCATAAGTTCAGCCTCAAAAATTCATGATTTCTTACAGTACTTACTTCTTGACCTCTGAGACCTATCTCAAGATCTCTAGTTTAAGAGAGGTGTAAGGCTTGAATGTTAATATTATAAAGTGGTTTCATGCACTGTGATGAAGTCACTCCCAATCTCCTCTGTGACCATCTACAATTTTGGGGTTTATTAATACTTTTAAGCATTGTTTCCTAACCTTGGAACCATTTTTTGCAGCTCTTATCTCAGTTCATATTAACATGTTATCATAGAAGTGTTCTATGGCAGATCCCTCCAGTGCTGTAGAGAGAGGCTTAGTCAGCTTCATACTCCTGTTCATGACTCCCTTACTTATAATTCCAAATACTCCAGTCCTTTTCATGAGTGATAACATCTTGAGCTGTCTGCTGGCTAAGACTCCTGGGAATTTCCCAGTGCAAAACGTAAATCTAGTGAAGACATAAGGATGGAGCCTCCATCTTTGGAGGTACTCAAAAGCTGTCCGAACATGGTCCTGAGAAACTGGCTCCTGGTGACCCTGCTTGAGCAGCTGGTTGGAAAAGATGCCTTCCAAAGGTCTCTTCCAATCTCAACCACTCCGTGATTCTGTAACTACGCGCACACTGTTCAGCTGTTTCATTTTTTATGCTACCAAATGTCTTACATGATAAAAATACATGTTGCACTTGACAACTTCTAATAAAAATACAAAAATGAGGGGACAGTGAGGGGACACTCCCAAATACCCTGAAGTCAGAGACAAAACTCTCTTTTCTGTGACCCTGAAATTAATTCAGTTGGTTAGAGCATGGTGCTAATAATGCCAAGGTCATGGGTTCAATCCCTGTACAGGCCATGGCCATCCAGGGATTGGCAGAGCTGCAAATGATCTTCAGACGACACTTCCTTCCTGTGTCACAGAGGGCTCAGCAGAAATTATTAGTATCAAACTGTGTTAGTAATAATGGCAAAGTATTATCTGAATCTTAATCAAAAGATTACAGAAAAATCATGTTCACACAAGTCAAATCTTTTGGACTTTCAGGAGTATATTCTTCCCCTGTATTTTCTGTGTTCTCATTAAATATAATGGAAGTTTTGTAAGCACAGTCCAGTAGAAGACTGACGTATCACTAAGCTGCCAGCGATATTGTTTTAACAGCTTTTGAAACATATCACCAGGAAGCAGATGTGGCTCATACTAAGTAAGTACTGGGGTTAATATTTCAAAACCCTTCATAGTTTCTTCAGTTAAAAGTGAGGATAATAAAATAAGTCTATTATTTTTATCATATTTGCTTTAGTTTTAATGGCATAGATCAAAGACTGACAATACGAAGTAACATGCGTTACACACTGACACACCTTCCATTGCACATGAACACAAATGTGGCTTATTAGTTTTAACGATATACTCACTTGAGTTCTGGAAAATTTTCAGATGTTATCAAACTTTGTAGGGCATGATTTCCTGTTAATTTTAAATGAGTTAAACCATGTAGCCCCGTCACAGGAAAAGAGGACAAAAGGTTGGATGACACATCCCTGCATAACAGCAAATAAAAATCAGCTTATGGTTTTCATCTTTTTTCTTCAGCACTAGAAGTGTCACACTGGAAAAACAGGTTAAACTTTTCTAACTCAATGAAAAAGTGAGTGCAGTAAACAAAGGCCCCAGTCAGCAGAGCAAAGTTGCAGCAGTACTGCTCAGGAGTACACAAGTACATGTCTAGCAGAAAGCTAACAGTAATATCTAGCTGTTGGTTGGGTCTCTTTTGCCGAATTTTGACTTCAAATGATCATAGTGCCAGTTTTGAGACTAGCAAATGAATTTAAAATCTGTTCATCAGACTGTTTGGATTCAAAGGAGTCAGTGCCAGAACAGTTTCCCACAGTTTAAAAGATTCAGTGGGATGATAGAGGGCATGGCTGCCCTGAAAGCTCCAGAAGGAGGAGGTCAGGTGTATGGGGAAAATGTGAGTATCAGGGTAGGACAGGTCTGGGCTGGAGCAGATGAAGATGACATTTCCAAGCTGAGGTTTGTCTGAGTAGCTGAGGGAAGACAGTGCTGATGAACACAAATATGGAACCTGGGGAAAATAAATCAGGCGAATGAAAAAGTGATGAGTGATCAAGGAGATATGGTAATGAAAGGGGGGGAGTCCAGAAGAATTCTGTTCTCTATTTTACTCTCTCTCTTCCATTTATTCTATGAGTCTTTTCAGTCCTCCTCACAATTAGCTACACTGTAATACTTCAGATGGTCAACAGTCAAGGAGGAAGAAAGGGAGTCTGATGTAGCTGTAATGCTTTTATGCTCAAGGCTGAACAGCAAAGTCTGGACCATATACTGAAATATAAGGCATAGACATAGAATAAGGTATATTGATGGACTGGTCTTCTACCTGTCTGGTTTACTGTGTTTTCTTGGGCACAGTACAGTTAAATACCAAGAGTGAAATCCAGGTCCTACTGCAATGGTAAAAATGACCACTGACTTCAGTCAGACCAAGGTTAGAGACTAGCATTTCAGGAAACGCTGGTACACTGTGTCTGTGTGTTAAAGGGCTTTTTCCTTTAACCCCCTCTACATGTTATTGTCCAAAACTACAATTTACTGCTGACCTCACAAAGTAGGAAAGTTCTGAGGAGGGTCCCAAAAGGGATGTTATAGACAAAATTGTCTTTATGGACATTTTTCAGTGCACCATTCAGAGGGCTTTGCACATCAACAGAGATGAATATCCCTTTCCAAATTTAGGATTCCCAGCAGCTACTGAATGATCTGTGAGCAAATGCCCAGCAGCAGATCTCTGTGACAACCATACAGCAATATGACTCCAGAGGAATTTTTTTCACATCTTCCCCATACAGCCAGTGTCTCAGGGATTCACCTTAAAAAGGCATTACAATGACAGTGGGAAGTAGGAGAAAAATTAGTAAGGACTGAGAAGTGCTTGTGAATAAGGCCTGCAAATCTGGCTGCTGATGCTTTGACCACTAACTGCTCTGCCTACAAGAAGAAAAACTGTTTTGTCAAATGAGGAAAGATGAAATAAAAGTGCCTAAAAGTTTTCTTATTTAATTTTTAATCCAATTCCTTAGTCTTGAAACACAACTAACAGGAAATATTCCCCACTGCTACAACAAACTAAACTTTTAACAAATCCAATGAAGAAAGGTAGATGCACTGACAATCTTTATGGACCCCAAATCATGCTGCTTACACAGGGTTGTATGCAGCTTTGCTATATCTATGGGAACTGGCAAAACACAAGAAAGCAGACATTTAGTTACGGATTCAGGAGACCATATGATTAGAATAGAAAAGGCCTCCATTTTTGCTGGGCCACCAAGTCATTAAATTTTCATATGCTCTTGTAATAAAAATGCAAAAATTTGAGTGTAAAAGATATACAAATACTTACAGTTTGATCAGAGATGGTAAAGAGGAGAAGGCATTGGGGTGAATAATTTTAATTTTGTTCCAAGCTAAATCCCTACAAGAAAAGTGAGTAGAAAATTACATACCCACTGAGTGAATATGGAAGTTTTCAAACACTTGATTAGGAGGCCTAAATATAAAAAAGGTATTAATTACATGCAAATATTTTCAATAAGTTTCTGCATATCCAATAGTGCAAAATATTTTTTTCACTTTTAAATTGTTTGTTGGTTGTGGTGTTAGTTATCAAACTGACAATGTTCTTAAAACATCTTAAAACCATAATCTTCCACAGTCTAAGGCTTTTCAGTCTGCTTCACAGCTTCCTAAGGCAGCAGAAACAAGGGTGGTTTATATGGACTAAATCTTCTAAGATGTTCTCCTGATGTGACTAAGAACAGCAAATCCACGGTCAATAGGCTTAAGTTCCTAATCTCAATTTTCACCGCCCATGAAAAATCAAAAAGACTCAAAGCAACTCTTAAGAAAATGTAGAGGTTCAATTCTGCAAAAACTTACAACCATGAGTAATTTCTTGACAAAATTATTCTGCTAGCACATGTGTCTGTGTGAAAACTGGAAATGTGCACATGACTTGACTCTATGTCTTAAGACGCTGTTCTCTGTAGAAAGATTTCATGCTCCCTAGAGCTGATTATAATGTGAACCTGCCAATAGATACCACCTCTGGCTCAGTATCTCTCTCCACCTCTAACAGAAACATTTAGAAGTAACAGTTTTTACACCTATAATAATATAGCTATAATATACAGATTTATGTAATTTAATTATTTACTGCAGATGCTAAACTTCGCAGTGTTTTTTCTCCTTTCACAGTTATGATCTAATGGGTGAAAGATCAAAGTGAGGAAAAACTGAAGTAAGGATCTTTCAGGGTATTTAGGGAGCAGACCTTACATACCCCATGTTTTTGAGAACCTGTGTGAATGTCTGTTAGGGGAGTACTCACAGAGATCGAAGAGCAGCCAGCTGCCGAAACGTGTCTGCTTTGATTTCACCGATTTCATTGTGATGCAAGTCACTGAAATAGCAGTAAGAATCTCCTCAGTTTCAAAGACACTTGGAGGGCACTTTGGGGTGTTTTAGATCGTATTTATGATCCACATCAATATAGTGTGTCTGGGGTGTGTCAAATCAGCCAACAATAAGCAAGTTAATTATGCTCAAACACACATAGATATGGCTTTTCAAACTTTTTATGGTTGTTTCACACTTACATTTTTTGGAGTTTTTTACATGCAGTAAAACAGGGTAAATCTTCCAGCAGGTTATAAGACAGATCCCTGTATTATATAAGAAATAAATAGATTAACTTCAAAGTAATGTTAGAAGAAAAATAGCTTTCATTATCTGCCTTCATGCTCAATTTGAAAGAACTTGGTTTTATCCACAGAAGAATAGGAGTGTATAAACTCACTTATCTCTCATCTGTCAGATTTTGATTTCTAATTGAAGGTGAGAGAGGAGGGGAAAAGGCTAGATATATTAACTCCATATCCTATATTTGCAGATTCCTTGCATTGTCTGATGATTTCCTGCCTGAAGTGTAGATTTCTGCTGAGAGTTCTACAGTAATGATATTTGCCATCTGCCCATATGGAATACTGGATTTATATCACAGATTTCTTATTTATCAAGTTTAAATTCTGTTAAATATTTAAACCATTTTAAATAATCTACTAAATATATATACTCACTTTTTTTTAGAAACGGCCCTGTATTTTTCTTATAAGAATCACAATCAGCTTTCCATTCTACACTTTTAATTAAGCACTATTGCCTCTGATCATTAGACTGCTATATCTTATAACTGAGGGAAATGGTAAAAAAAAAAAAAAATTGGAACTAACTTTGAAATCAATCACTACATGGGGGAAAAATAAACCACCCTTAAAAAGACCTGAGCCAAAACTCAACAAATTACAGAATAACTGAAACATCTGGACTGATTTATAGTATAATATAACTAATCAAAACCAAGCCCAGGCAATTTGCAAAAACTGGAGGGGGAAAAAAAGGAACCAAACACCAGCCTCCATCACCCAAGAGTCTCATCCTACATATATGTGTATGTGTGTGTGTGTGTGCGCGCGTGTGTGTGTATGGCTCAGGGAAAACTGAATAGGAAACTTGCTTGTGAAAAGAATAGAGGAAAAAAAGCTTATGTCTATAATTAGGAAAAATGTCCTTTTCCACAGTTATCCAGTATTATCACATGAAAGAGTAATCACTTTTCCCTTCTGTGAAATTCTCTCTTCTCAAATTCCCTAAAACTGTTCATCTCCACCTATTTGCTTCCTTGTTAAAACTGTATTTTCACTGTTACTGTTCCAACAGGGTCATTTATATCTGGTTTGTGGAAGTAGTGCAAGTAATGACTATGTGTGCCTTTCAGGTATTCTACTCTGATTTTACTACGTACAAAGGCAAACATCAGTATGTTTGGGTTTTTTGTTTTTTTTTGTTTTGTTCTAGCAAGTAAGATTACAGCCTTGGTTTGTACTTTTTACAGGTACTCTGTAGTCCTAATCAGACATTATAGGTGAGGATTCAATGGGCTAGAGGCTTTAGGCCAAGGTAAAGGATGTTTTCTGTGTCTGGCAGACAGTGGCTGCTCTGTCATGCATAGCTTTGTTACTTAGGTCCTCTTGAAAACATGTTACTAGCTTGAATTTTATACATACTGACACTCCCTCCTCACACATGGAAAAAACCCTCAAACCAAACTTGAGATCCTTCTCTCCTCAGTTTCTGTCAGTGCTACAGGAAATATTTTAATTGTTTATTTTTAAGGTCTTTTTTCTTAATATACGAGGCTCTTGGCAGCAGCAGAGGGCAAGTGGTTTTGTTTCCCAGGTTGATGTGCATACCCAGCTGATCTGAGGGAAGTCTTTTGAGCACTGCTGTAACTGTGTTCTCAGGTACACCTTTACTTCAGGTGTGCAGACACCCAGGAAGCCTCTGTGTACATTAATCCACATTTGGAAGTATTGGTGGCTAGGTAGGATGCACAAATTGCCTTTCAAAACAGTGCTTGTTCTTGTACTGTTTGTGAGTGTATGTGAGCTGGGGAGCCCCTTCCAGGGCACGGTCTCCAAGTTAGCTGTGAGGTTCAGAGCACCATTACCCTCCATGGCACAGGCAAAACTAATGTGCAAACCAAAGCGGGGACTTGGCAGGCTCATTCCAGTCTGACAGGAATGGGGTAAGAGCAAGTCTTGAGTTCTTGAAATTGATGCTAAATTGGTTCCCCACTCTTTTAAGTATCAGCTCTAATAATAAAGCGTGATGCTAAAAAATAAGAAATGTGAATTTCCAATGGACAGCCCCACTCCACTGTGAACTGTACAAGTTATTAATTGCTGTAGTATTTGTTGCCTTCAGTTTTGAGATCATTCATTGTTTTTGAATAATAGAGGACATATTTAAACTTAAGTCTGTTTGCAGACTTTCTTCTGGCAACAGACTTGTTTCTTTTATCATTCTGGAAATGATCATATTGAGTTCATTAACTAAAACTTAAATTTTTTTCTGGAAATGTTCTTAACATCCACTCTGGCATTCAAATAATGCATTATAATTAGTGCTATTTCAACGTTGGCCAAAGAATTAATACCAAATACATTCCTAGTGATGTAACAGATTGAAGAAAGTGTTCTTGGCTCATTCTCAAAGAAGTGGACACAATGATTACTTTCATTAGTGACTAAGTGCAGTCCAAGGAAGTTTGCAAGCTAAAATAATATTGGATGTTTAGTATACCAAATATACCCCTACTCTGCCAAGGAATAGTCTATTAAAATTGCAGTCAGCTACTCATGTCTGGTTAAGAAAGAAACTAAAAGAGAAGTATAATAAGGACTCAAAACTGCACCCCTCACTCAGTTTTATTTGCTACTCACTTCACTGAACTATCTGCCTTAGTAAGAAAAAAATCCCAAACTACTGTAGGAGAGATAGAACTAATGAAAATAAGATAGTTCTGTGGTTTTTAAAATGAAATCAAGAACCATTTTACCCTTTCCTAAAAATACACTAAGTAATTACCTTTCTCAGCAATGTATGGGAAATCCTGGCTGATAAATGGGTTGTAAATGTTTTGAGTAACACTGGGACCTGCTCCCTGAGCTGAATTCCTAAGAAGTAACATGATACACTGAACTAGAAGCAATTGGGTTATTTTGAAATCATAGTGATTGCATTTGTCTATTCATCTCTTGCATTAATGTAATGTTAATAATCTTAGTGAAACGTACAGCACTTGGAGATTAGGTAACTGGTCACAAGCTGATCTGGGGAGAGTGGTGATCTGTGCTCCTGTGAGGGTCCTGTTGAAAGAATTTATGAAAAAAATAAATTACTTTTTACAGATTGAAAAACAAGTATTTTCTTTAGCACATTCTTTACAATAAGGTAGTATCCAAGAAAATAAAACAAAGCAAAAATACTGTAACACTTACAAACTCTCCAGACTTGTAGTCCCTGTCAGATCAGGAAACTCTGTTAACTGTGAAGCACCATTTAAAGTCCTAGAATTTGAAAAAATAATTTCAATAAAATTATGGTGAGGGAAGTGTGGGACAACTCTAGTATTGCAACACATAAAGACAATAAAAATAAAAAGTAAACACATACAGAGTTCTAAGTTCTGGTAAGTGTTGAAAAGCCGATTTTCCAACAAGCTGGATAGGGTTATCATAAAAATGTCTGCAAAAAGACAATAAAAAGACATTTAATGAAAAGTATTTTAAATGATTCTAAATATATTATATGATTATACTACAAGCAAATGAGTAAACTCTCTATGATAAATCACAGACTGTGCACCTCTGGTTGTAGCAGAGGTGAACCTCTGGTTTTTTCTCGTCCTCTAATCTATATTCATCAACCTCATTTCACATTTTTAATATTCAAGTAGTATCTGTTTCCTGGTTTTAAAGCCAGAAGCCAGTCAACAAAATATTCTCTCTTTCTCCCAGGTTTGCAAAGATAGAAATCTGCATACAAAGAACTTTGTTATGACCTGAGATGTGAAGAAGTCAGAACTTCACCTGCTCAGAAGAGGTTCCCTTGTCCTTTTATAGTCATGCTACTTTTGCAGGTAGAATAGTACTCAAGATGAGTCATTATTTTTCTTACATTTATTTTGCAGTTCCTTATTTTGAAGTTTGCCCATTAAGTGCATTTTCACGTAAGACAATGGGAACTCAGAGTGGAATCCATCAAGAGTAATTTTTACTAGGTTCTGCACAACCAGTAATGCTGAGACTTAGAACAGTTAAAAGGTCTAAGGTCGAAGGCCAGAGACCACTTCTTGCTTCCCTTAAACAGGTCATGCAAACTGCCATTCTTTCTGTGAAGCTGGAAAGGCATGAGCTTGTTTGCTTGTACAATGATGTGCTATATAGTATACTCACAAGAAAAGCTATTTGACAAATAGCCACAAATACAATACTTAGTTTCACATTCTCTAATACAAAGAGTCATTGAAAAGATTCTTGTCACTTACATTGTAATAAGTGATGGATTACCCATAAATGCACGCTCAGGTATTGACTTGATATTATTGCTATGAAATCCCCTATAAAAGCAAAAATGGTTTTTATGGTAAGAAAAATAAAAGTGAAGACTCAATCTGTATTCACAATGCACAACGATTGTTTTTCATTTGTAGTAACAAAAGTGTCTGTATGTACAGGTATATTCTTGTTTTCTGCAATAAGACAGAACTGAAAAAAGCAGAAGATAGAAGAGGAGAGGAGAGGAGAGGAGAGGAGAGGAGAGGAGAGGAGAGGAGAGGAGAGGA
>JAWWTY010000037.1:35393025-35548624 GCA_035222235.1 Margarornis squamiger | reverse complement strand
CAGAGTTCAAGAAGCATTTGGATGATACTCTCAGGCACATGGTGTGACTCTTGGGGATGGTCCTGTGCAGGGCCAGGGGTTGGACTCAATGGTCCTTGAGGATTCCTTCTAACTCAGCATATTCTATTCTATTCTATTCTATTCTATTCTATTCTATTCTATTCTATTCTATTCTATTCTATATTCCATATTCTATATTCTATATTCTATATCCTATTCTATTCTTCTTTCCCTTATTTGTTTAATCATCAGAGGAAATAGTGTGCTTTACAATATAGTCAAATGCTTAAGGAGAAAAGATATGGGACAGTACTGAAGAAATTGGATGGAAGCTTTATTAAGAAATCAGGATCTAGACACTGGTAACATCACTAATGAAAGTTCATATTACCTATTTTTAAAAAAAAAATATATTTGGTAATTGTATTTCATTGTGGATCCAGTACCAAGTCATAAATGCAATTTCCTAAAGAGAGATGACTGCTTATTTCACCATAAAACAATTCATAGAATAATAGAGTTGTTAAGGTTGGACTCTAAGATCATTGAGTCCAGCAATTAACCTAACACCACCACCATGTTCACCACTAAACCGTCTCCTCCAGTGTCATATCCACATGTTTTTTGAACACCATCAGGGATGGTGACTCAACTATTTCTGTGGGAAGGCTGTTTCAATGCTTGACAACCCTTTCCATGAAGAAGTTTTTCCTAGTATCCAACCTAAACCTCCCCTGGTGCAACTTGAGGCCATTTCCTCTCCTCCTGTCACTTCTTACCTGGGAGAAGAGACTGACCTCCACTCAGCTGCAATCTCCTTTCAGGTATCTGTAGAGATCAATAAGGTCTCCCCTCAGCCTCCATTTCTCCACACTAAACAACCCCAGTTCCCTCAGCTGCTCCTCATCAGACTTGTGCTACAGACCCTTCACCAGCTTTGTTGCCCTTCTCTGGACTGGTTCCAGCACCTCACTGTCTTTCTTGTTGTGAAGGGCCAAAAACTGATCACAGGACTTGAGCTGTGGCTTCACCAGTGCTGAGTACAAGGGGGACCATCACTGCTCTGGTACTGCTGACCACAACATTTCTGATACAAATTATTCATTTTTGACAATATCATTGATATTGGTCATGTTTGAATGTTACCAGTCAAATTCTACTGGTTTTATTTGGAAAAAAAATAACTGCCTTTTTGTCTTGGTTGGTTTTGGTCTATTCTGTATCCATGGTATTACAAAAGGGTCCAAAATGACCAATAGAAAATTGCTGTAATTTTTAAGTCTTTTCCTAAGCATTTATATTTCTCTTTCATCCTATTATTCATCATCAGTATGTATTATTGCGTAAGACTACTTGGAGTTCATCCAAATATACGATTACATAAGGTAGGCTTTTGTAAGACAAAAACCTTAATAGTGTTAACTCCAAAGAGAGATGTGTATGAAAAAGCATGTCTCTTAAATACAAAAACATGGAAACTCTCTTGGGGTATAAAATTAGAGGACTGATTGGTCATTCATGACACTGTCATAGAGCAATATACAGTAAAAGGCCATGTAAAAAATGTGGGATTTCTTCAGAGTGGGAAAAAGGTGAGACAGATATCCATTCCTAGGACACAAGTGTGTGGACCTGACCCATGTGCCCTAGATATTCAGTGACTAAAAAGGTAACTCCAAGGCTCTGGATCAAATTTGATATGATTATCTCTATGCAGCCAGAGCATTTTCTTGGGAACTCTGGACTTCAGAGAGTACTCAAAAATTAGTTCCTGCAGTGCTTAAGGCATATGTTGAATATAGGAAAACCCATTCTGTTAATGACAGTTTCTTGCCGTGGTAAGTCTTGTGGGGAGTATAATGATGTAAGGGTGTCATGAACAAGGCCCATAGTTAGGACGTTTAGTTAGCCCATTAGATGGTGTCTTTGAAGAAATGTCATATTATTTTTATTAATACTTTTTTTTCTGGTTTTTGATTCCTAGTTTTATGGATGGCAATCCATGGAAGGCAGCTAAAGGTTATTTCAATTATATTTTACATTTAAAGGGCCTGCTTTTGCAGGAATTATGGCAAGAAAAAGGTTGGCAAGTTCACAACAACTGCAAGATTGGGCAATAAGGGAATTAAAAAGATTTGTAAAAAACCGTCGTGACTAAGTGCCCATTTCACTGCCTGTTGTATCCTGTTATATCTAGAGAATGGAAAAAGGAAATTCCATATTGGCTAGATTGAGCTGTACTCGCCATCTCAGTAATGAAACCATCATGCAATTCCTTCACATGAAACCTCAGTAAAACTGCACAACTGTTTCTTTTTACTTTCACACTGTAAAAATACAGAACAGCAAGTGTCCAGGAAAATATATTCATTGGAAAGAAGCTACCAAAGTCTGTGCTTTTGACTGTCATCTGCAGCTTATTTCACACACCCCCCCAAAAGCAAGAAGTCAAAAATGGAAACTGCATGGGTGGTTTATTACTCAGCACTGGGCTCCAAGTGAGTGTTCTTGATGCAATTGTCTTCCTGATAGAAAACAGACTGATAATTTCTTTCCCAATTTCATAATTATTTGAACTCGTTAGATTTCAAAAAGTATTAAAATGTTTCAGATTTTGCATGCACTCTCACATGCTTCCTGTATTTAATTTTTGGGCCTGGGTCTCCTGTTTCTGATAAATGAGAGTTAATTTACAGCTTTGTAGGTGTAAGAGTGTGTATTAGGTAAACAGATTCTGATTTACACATGCCCTCCATAACACTGAATTAGAATTATTTTTACCAGAAGATGAGACCTGCATACTTAAATTTCCAATGAAGCTCTTTTCCATGATCAATACTATCTAAAGGAGCTTTCTAGTAAGTGTTCAATGCAGTGATGTAAATAGCAACAATTTCTCTCTAAAGAAGGTAATTTCTTTGTTTCAGTCTCTTTTTAGAGAGATCTGTCTGCTCAGTTCCTGTGCCACTGCAGTTCCTGTGAAGAGTGTTTTAACTGAGTGCAACTTTTTTATTCACACAAAGAATGTTGGACAGGTTAATACTATTGTGCAATATTGTGCAATATTGATGTATTGTGCTATAAGCAGCACAAGTTCCTGAATAAGATTCTGCCAGGAAAAAAAAAAAATCATGATGCCTTGTTAAATAGCATTTTCTACTCACCAATTCTTGTGTGTGTGGGAAAACAAAAGATTCTGGATTAATAAGAGAAAAAGACACAAAAATAGGCAAACAAAACTAAAAAAAGAGGCACTTAAATATTCTTTTTCACCACTTTTCACGAGAAATTTGATTTTAAGTGTGTTTCTTTTTACCAGAATATTAGCTTTAAACTGGAGTTGAGTAGCTCACATTAGAAGTCAGGAGTCAATGACTGATTCCTCTACACTGGGAATGAGGAAAGATGGAGAGGATTGATCCTTACACTTACGTAGTTTTTCCTGGAGTTCTCTTGGTTCTGCATAGCTGCTTATCCCTCAATATTAGCAGTAAAAGCCATTCCAGCCTTCCCAAAATATTGTCAAAATATCTGTTTCTGAGTAGGTCATTAGTTTTCAGGGACTTGCCAGCTATGCTACACAGTAGGTGGGAAAAAATGTTGTGGTGCTTGGGTGTGATGCCAACAATAACCAGCTATTCACAGCTATGATTTCTCACTAAGCAATTATAGCTTTTACAGTACTAGGGGAAAGAAAATAATACTAAGAATGAATATTTTAGTAACATTTACCCATTACCAAATCATTCTTAAGTTTCCTTTGGGAAAAGGAGCTAGGAGCCCTTCTTACTGGTTGGAAATTTCCACTAGCTTTCTTGGGAATTTCAGCCATGCTAAAAATACAGTGTCTGTATACCTATGTGACAAGGATTATCCTCTTTTCCTAACAAGACGAATTCTCTTTCTAACATAGATATCTCATAGTTGTATCCTGGTGTTTATGAGCTTTTTGACACTGTTTCCTTCCCAGTTCTATTCTGTAGGGAGCTTCGGGCATTCCTGAAGATGGGTGTTCCAATGTTCAGTAAACTTCCTCCTAAAAATGTCACAGCTTCTTAGCATCATAACACTGTACTGTTAGTATGTTGTTTGTCTCAGTTTAGCATTGTTACTTTTTCTGTATTCTATGCTCAGAATTTGCCTGTCAATAGTAACTCAGTTTTTCTGGAGTCTCAGCACACATTAGAAATGCAAAGTTTCCTGGTAATATCATGGATTGGATTTTGCATTTTTTCCATCCATGTTTTGCTGCAGCTCCTTTCTTGGACATTACCTGTCCATACACATAAAAGATCCAGTGTTTGCTGGCACTTCTTCACTTATATATTTTATTTACAGGGTCAAGATTTCTTTTAGGTGATTGAAGTTAAGCCCTGAAGCCTGCATTTTGCTTCAGCTCAGTTTTCTAATGATCTAGGTCACTGGGAGATGTGGACAGCTATGCATTTGGGAAATCCGAGCTATCATCCAAATACTGTCTTGGGATTTTAAACTCCTATTTTTGAAATTTTGACAGCATTAATTATGGATTTTGGCTTATGCGGAAAGACTACTCTGTGCCTTTACTCTTTTAGATAATGGAAAATATGTAAAAAAGTTGAGGAAGGCACAGGAAGAGATTATGTGGTGAAGCTTGCATTTTTCCCCTGATATTTTGCTAATGCTAGGGATTGAGAATGAGAGACATTAATGCCTCAACTAAGAGAGGAGACAGAGATTATCAGATGCAGAGTTTATGAGATTAGTCTTTTCTAGAGAATTTATGGCAGAAGGTACTTTTGGCTGAAATGTTACTCACACTTCTAGAAGAGAACCTAGGACTACTGGAAGTGCAACCACATCAAGTCCAGCATCAGGGATGGGACATGATGGAACAGGAGAGGATGGCACAAGTAGTTGCAGAGGTGCATATAACTTTGGATGATGCAGGAGTTTGGTTGAAAGGGAGATGCAAAGAAATAACCAACATCAAGAAGTATTACCCAGAAGAAGATAAATAGGGTAACAGAATACAGCTACTACAACAAAGGAAACATGGAAGGCAGAACAGGAAGACAGAAATGATGAAGAGAGTGCTGGTGCAAGAAAATAAAGCATGAGTATGAAGGATGCTGTGGATTAGAACCCAATGGAGAAAATTGACAGTACATACCTGATTTGAAAGACAAATACAGACGAGATGAAATGAGTTTCAAACAATCGGAAGAACCGTCTTTAGACCCTCATGGAAAATGGACAGGATTGTGTGATTGGTATTCCTCACTAAGAGGAATTAACAGGCTTGACACCAAAACAGGCCCAGAGGACAAAAAGTCATACTGGTTTTTAGGCTCTGAAATGCATGGAAGTAAAGACAAATTGACAAGAAGTATTTATGCTGGGAAAAATAAAACCAGCATTGCTTTTCTAGCACTAAACCAGAGAGGTAGCATTCTGAGAGAAGCAAAGCAGAGAACCTCAGTAGCACTGCTATCTTTTCTAGTGAAACAGAAAGAAGTAATTGTAAAGTAAAGAACTGGGGCACTGGGACAGTTTGTGGGTTCCAGTTTATGGAATTAAGTTGGTAATTCATAAAGAAAGTTTTAAACAAATAAATGCAGAGGGAAGGTTGAGAGATACTCATGTAATCTCCAAAGAAAACTTATATTTTATTTCACAGCAACAGTGAAATTAGGTGGCAAAAATACAGTTAAAAGGTAGAAAATGATTGTAAAACAAAAGAACGCTAAAAGGAATAAAGAGAACTTATTAATAGTGAGTACACTCACAGTGAAGTGGATGCTGTAGCTAAAATAATGCAATCTAGCTAAAGAATTAAATGGAATCAGAAAGAAACAATTGAAACAGGTGCAGACTGAAAGAAGTAAGATAAAGAACCTAAAAAAAAGGAAGTGGAGGAATCTGAACAATGCATACATTGCATGAATTAAAGTATTATGAAGGAAAAAAAGAGCTGTAATAGAGAAGGACTGAGAAATACCTGTTGAAGGGTATGCAGTTTTCCGAAAAGAAAGTACATGCACAGGGCAGGCATGACACACATTTAGATGCAGAATTGTGAAAAACAATGAGAAAAAGAAGCATGCATAGAAGACAGTAGAAATTATATCTGGGAAAGGACTTAAGAAAATTATTTTATGAACAGATATTGAAGATCAGTTTTACATGTTGCCAGTGTTCCCTTTAACATTACTGTAGGAATAATTTTACTAGGCATTGTGTTGGGGACATTAATTTCCCTGACAGATAATGGAGAGCAAATGCTATTGGTAATTTTAAGACCACCAACAGTGCTGCGAAGAGAACAATGCAGCACATTTGGGGACAGATTTTATTTAGCATTTTCACTGTAGAAAGTGGTACACTGGAGGATGATCATGAGGTTTCATGATGCCATAAAGTGAAGAGGTATTGCTAATGTCCAGCAGCATCAGACTATCATATGAGAAGCATTGTAATACTTTGAGAATTACAATCCTAGATAGAAATGGGTGTATGTTACATGGAAAATGTACAAATGTTTTTGATATAAGCTAGGGATTCAGTAGCTGAAGACAACAAATATCAAAATATGTGGAAGTGCTAACCTAAGGCTGAGAGGAATCAGGAAGACTGGCTGATCACAGGACCACCCTGCAATGCAGAAATTGAAGAAGTGACCATAGGACAAGTTGTGGTGAGTTATTCTGAGAAGGGAAGGAAAGCAATCCATGGCTGAGCAACTGCGCTCACCCATGCTCAGTGAAGTGAGCTGCCCCCAAAGAGAAGAGGGATGTTTGATTGATGGGGAGTTGAGACTGTTTAGGAGTGAATTTAAAATAAATTCTCAGGAAGTCTGAAAGTGAATATTATGGTAAATACACTGTGTATTCAAATCAAACTGGGAAGGAGAAGAAACATTTTGGTCACTAAGAGTGCAAGATTGTGGAGGAGCACTCCTAGTGCAATAGAGGAGGCAGGACACTAGCAGCTTTTAAGACGGAGCTTAATAAATGGGGGATGTTTGCATGAAGGGGACTCAGTGACCAGGATATTCCTGCCCCACAGTAGTCAGCCAGAATCCTGGCTCCACTGCCCAGGTGAAACTCAGGGCAGGTGGAGCCTGGGACCCAGGTCTGACTGTGGCCGTGTTGGTAGCAGCCCTATGCCCAACTCTGGCTCCCCAGAGCCTGGTGCTGCTCTCTGGGTGGAGTCCAGTCCTGCTGCCTTCCCTCAAGGTCTCCAGTGAAGCCAGGGCTGTGGCAGTGCTAATGCTGCCATCCCCCTGGCCCTGCTTGGGGGCTGCAGACCTGCACCCACCAGAAGGCCACTGCCTGGACTGTGCATGGGGGCACATGCAGCTCCTGACTTGCCTGAGTGGGCAGCTCCACTCCACTATTCCCTGGCAACTCCATCCTCCGGGGCATTCCTAGAACAAAGCAAACCTGTGACGGACATATAATCCAAGGACTCTTATTGAGCCTGTTATAATATTGATCCGGGTCCTAATATCCTAATAAAAGTGACAATTACAAAGTAATAATTCATTGTGGGTTGTGAATGGTTTTCTGTAATGCACTGGTTGTAATTTTTTCATGTGGCTTCATTGCTGTTCTAAGGAGATCAGCATCACTGCCTGTATTTTCTGACTGCAGAAACAGTAGCCAGATACTCAAAGGATGTGCAGCAGAGTGGGGACAGAGACTGAAGCAGAACTGATCTTTTCCCAAAGAGCTCAGCTGGGGGTCTATGCAATGTTAGACCTTGAGAGAGAGAGTCCCTTTCTTAGGGTAGCCTGTTTTGCAGGGGTTGAAAACCAGGCCCATAGGCTGTGCTAATGCTTTGCCCAGGACCTAAAATGGTAAACAAACTTCAGATTTAAGTTCAAAAGGTGCCCATTTCTGATGGCAATGTCTAGAATAGAAGAACAGTAATATTTGTGTTGATTATAGTACTGAAAATATCTTTTAAAAAGTTTAGAACCATCAATCATTGCTCTAATGGCCAAATCGGCCCAGATGGTCTTACCAAAAGGATCTAGTCACCGTATTTGGCTGAAACTCCTTAGAATGCCAATTTCTCATGCATTTTTGTGGAGGTGACAGTTTTTCCTGTCTCTTCCACTGAGGAAATAAACTCTTCTCCAGTGCTGTAATGGAGGACTGTGAAACCCTGCATCAGAACCTGTGGCTGGAACCAGACATCTCTCCTGTCGTGCGATACAGCATATCATCTCTGTCCTGCATGCTGTTAAAAGTAAGAGCTACATCCATTACTGTGCTTGCAATATGATTCAGTGTTGGGGAGTACATTCCCTGAATTGCATTTTTTTTGCAATCTGATCACAAGGACTCAGTTGATTAAGTCATCCATTTTTTTAATGGACTGAATATCAGATCCTCTGGTAATTTAAATGAGTGCAGCTTTTGGAACGGCTTATACCAGCTGAAAATATGTCTCCATCTCTCCTAGTAACATCTAACCTCAGCTCACTCTGTTATTCAATGCTTTATCTAGAACAGGCTTGGCTAAATCCTTCTCTCTGCTTATGTAGTATAAAGTGCTTTTAAAATTACTGGAGCAAGCAGCAGAGATTTTACTGCTGCAGTGGAATCCTCTGCCTGAAGAAAGATCATGGCGTTATGGAAGCATTTTGTGCATTGGTCATGTTTTCACCCTTGAAATAAATGAAAGCCATTTGCCATACCTAACAGTGGAGCACACTAACACTGAGTTATGCTTGCTGAGGCTCTTCATCCAGTGAAAAATGAAAGGACCTATTTCTAAATACACATCTCCTGGGATTAAGGAATTACAACCAGCCTTTTTTTCTTTTTATCCCTTTCCCATACCATTTTCAAATATAGACCAGTTAAAGTGGAAAATCTTAGCGCAAATATATTGAGTACACAAAATTGCTATGTGCCTATATATTGGTAGGTTAGCCACTTTTCATACTCTGGGACTTTTAGACACATGTAGTCAGACAGCTATTTATGTACTGGGATTTTTCACATAATTTAGTGGTATGCTGCTAGTTTAAAAATGTAAATCCACTTATATAAACATGTGTAGTCAATACAAAACTCTGTACATGTGACAGCACTGAAATCATGAGTGAACCAAACGAGATGAACAAAGTTAAATCTTAGAATGTATAAACTCAACAGGATTCTAGGCAAAAAGCACCAGAGGCTTTAAAATAAAAAAGGAAATGTTTATGTTGGATGATACTGAAAGTATAAACAATATCAGCAATGTCAATTTCTTCATTCTCTAGTACCCACGAACATCCCAAATTCTGTATGAATATCCAGCCATGTGCCATTTTAAAACAAAAGAACCCTCCCATAATTATTCCTTTTAACTATTGTGTTCTCAAACACACACTTGCTTTTATATGTAAACAGATACCACTGACCTATTTTCCATTGTGCTAATAATTTAAAACATAAATATTTAAATTCATCTGTTTGTCTCCCTTGTTAAAATAGTTTGCTACTTGAATATCTGAATGTTGTAGTTTTCAGAAAATTGTATGAAACTAAAACATCATGTGGCCGCACAATGTCTGATGAACAAAGATTGTGGTTTTCTGTACAAAGAAGTTTTTTGGTGACACTGATATGACATGACTTGGTTAGAAGAAATTTGTGGCCTTATAGTCCTTAGTCTACTCATTAAAACTAAGAGGCATTTTAGATAAATGACTATAGAAGCAAGTTTACTCAGATGTCATTTACTCTCAGGTGCTGTTTTGATGACATAGATGATGATTTGGTTTACCACTACCTTGTAGCATGTAAATAGTGAAATTGTAATTTGCACAAAAAAAAATTTTCCTGTATGAATAATATAAGAATAATATTAAAGATGGAGAAAGAAATAGGTTATCTGTTTTGCTGCTACCACTTTTCATATGGAAATTTCTTAGTTTGATATATTGAAAGCATTTGTGCAATGTTTTTTCAAAGTGTTAGTGGTGGAAGAAGATTGTGAATGAGGAGCTAAGACAGGCACAGAAGAGCCTAAGGCCCAGAAAGTCTAGTACAAAGGCCATTTGCTTGTTGAAATAACTGCTATTTGCAGCTGAGAATGCTCATCAGATTCCAAATATTTGGCTGTGGTTCTCTTTCCATAAACATTGGAGTCACATCATACATGTCTACAGGTTTCAGCCACACCTCTTCTGCCTTTGTCTCTCTGCCTCTAGTGGTGCAGCCAACACTACAGTCCAGAACACTATCCTTATCGTTTGTAGTTTCTCCTTTTAAAACTTTTAAAGTTTGTTTTGGGGCTGCAACAGGCAAAGCCTTCCCCCCCACCCCCTCCAATTCAGGGTTGCTGACCTCTTTAGACATTGGCAAAACAGGTTTTTCTTATGCTTCGTGTGAACCTGATCTTCACCTACATGTTGACAGAAATAGCTGGTGATGTTTCAACTTTCAGGAACAGTTTTAAGCTTTAGGAGTTATCTCCACCCCGTTGACCTATTTAGCCTAAACAGATTGCCAAAGGCTTCGGAGATGCCAAAGGTTGTGCTAGTGAGTTCCATTTGGGTCTCCCACCCAAACAAAAGGGTGGAGAAATCAAGATGCAATGTGACTCAGGGAGGCCAAAAACCCTGTAAGATTCCATGAAAAATATTTATTTTTCATTTTTTAATCCAAACCAGAAGAAACAGCACATCTTTTTTTGCCTTAAACTCAGGCACAGGAGAAATTTGAGCCACCACTGAAGGTGGAAATTCTGCCTACCTGACCTTATTGTTGTGTTTTTAAGCAGAACCTTAATGGTTTTACTGGAGTGTTTTGCTTAAAACAGAGGATAGTCTCCCACCTGGGAAATTTTGATTGTTTGCATTTAAATGTGCATGATAAAATGTTTTGACAGATCTCTGCCTGTATGTTGACAATGTATGTGCAGGTAGTGTTACTTGTAGTTACCATACGAAAAGCAAATCCTGGCAAGTCAGCAAGAAAGTCTTCTCACTTTTCGGCATTTTACGTTTTATATATATTTATATATATATATACACATATATATATATAAAACTTTAAGCTTACCACTAGTGCTAGCTGACAGGTTTTGCCAAAATGGACCGCTCTCATCCTTTCACCAATACCCGTTGGAGGAATCCTTGGAAGGACTTCCTTATACCATAGGTTTCCTAATGAGGAGTGCAGTTAAAAAACTTATCTAGAGCATTGTGGAGATGCTACTTACAGATTACCTGTTGGAGGTTTTCCTTATTCTGATTTGTACTGAGCTTGGATGGGGAAGACTTAAATTGATTCATAGAAGATTGTGGTGGGCTGTGTTTGGGATTTTTGATGAAAATGTTGTTTATAACACAGGGGTGTTTCAGTTACTGTTGAGTGGTTACAGAGTGTCAAGGCCTTTTCTGCTTCTCAGGCTGCCCCACCAGCAATAGGTTGGGAATGTGCAAGCTGGGAGGGGACACAGCTGGAACAGCCAACCCCAACTGACCAAAGGGATATTCCAGACCATATGGCATCATCCTCAGCAATAAAAACCGAGGGATGGAGGTTTTGTAGGGGTTACCGTTACTAGGGAACTAGCTGGACATTGGTAGGCTGGTGGTGATTAATTGTTTTTCTTTTGCATGTTTTTTTTGATTGTAGATTTTTCCCTCCGTTTTTTCAAATAATTAAACTGTCTTTACCTCAACAGGTGTTTTCTCGCTTTTACCCTTCTGATTCTCCCCTCTATCCTGCTGTGGGGGTGTGAGTGAGCAGCTCTACAGTACTTAGCTGCCTTGCATGGATAAATCATAACAAGAATTGTACTGCCATATGATCCCCTTTGCCTCTCTTCTGAATCCCTGGAAATCATAGTTCAGAATGTGGTTTGGGTAATGGTCACGAATGTTCATCTACGGTGTTTAATTGGCCTTCTTTCTGCTTTGCTGCTCTCTTAACCAGTTTCATTCTAATAGTAGTAGAGGAAAAAAAAGTGGATGAAATTCATCTGAATAAATATAAACATCTACAATAAAAATAATCACTTCTGGCTGCCTTTGTAGAGGAGAGAATGGAGAGAAACAAACATTTGTAGAGTATGATTCATCTCATTCTGACGTAGGTGTCTGTGCTGGTTTTGGGTGGGGTAGAGTTAATTTTCTTCTCCGTGGCTAGTATGGGGCTGTGTTTTGAATTTGTGCTGAACACAGGGTTGATAATATAGAGATGTTTTTGTTGTTGCTGAGCAGGGTTACACAGGGCCAAGGTCTTTTTTTGTACTGCCACGCTGGCAATGAGGTTGTGGGTACACAGGAGGTTGGGGGGAGACACAGTCAGGACACATGACCCCAAATGACCAAAGGGATATTCCATACAGTACGACATCATGCTCTGTATATAAAGCTGGGGGGAAGAAGGAGGAATGGGGTGCTGACACATTTGGAGTGATGGCATTTCCCTTCCCAAGTAACCATTACATATGATGGGGCCCTGCTCTCCTGGAGATGGACTGGCTGAACACTTGCCTGCCCATGGGAAGAAGTGAATTAATTCCTTATTTTGCTTTGCTTGTGTGCATTCCCTTTGCTTTCCCTATTAAACTGTCTTTATCTCAGTTAATGAGTTTTCTATCTTTTAGCCTTTTGATTGTCTCCTTGATCCTGCTCTTAGGAGAGTGAGCAAGAGGCTGTGTGGTGCTTGGCTGCTGCCTGGAGTTAAACCATGACAGTGTCTAAACTAGTTTGCATGAATCATGTCCTAAAAATGCCTGATTCTCTACATAATGAGAGCCTCTGGTGACAACTTCAGGTGTAGGTTTCTTCACTTTAGAAATCCTTATCCAAAGGGAGATGAAATGAATCTTACCTGAAGAGATCTTAAGAAGAGATAAAGTACCACGTAAGGCGAGATCATCTAGCTTAATACCACCAAAGAGTGATGTATGAGACAAGTTACTTAAAGAATAAAACAATTTAAGTATGTTGCCATTCTAGTACTTGGAAAGAGCAAGGTTCAAAGTAGGAATCTTCTCTCTCCCTGTTTCAAACCTGCTGCTTTAGAGTCTGCCTGCTTCTAATGTGAAGCTGTAGCACACTATGTGAAGTATAAATATGTATTCCTTCAGAGCTTTGATGACATTTTGTTGGAAGACACAAACATGTTTCTTGCAGATTTGTGATCTGCAAGAATTTAGTGTGTGCCAGTACATTGGGGACTGTGCCATAGATCACAGTTCAAAATTGCCAGTCCACTCTATTTATTTACCTGGGTTAATAGAAACAAAATAATATTGACTTGCAATTAAAGTGAACTTGGAGAAGGATTTATGAAACCTTGTCAACTGTGTTATCCAACACAATACCATTTGTGGGAGAACAAAGATTGTTCATTTGGAATATGTTGAAACCATAAGTGAAATCACCTTACAAATATTTTTTCTCCTTGAACGGATAACATCTGAGAGAGGGGAAAGCAATGCCTAACCCACTATTAAACATTACCAGGTTACCATTATAGTTAATTAGTAAGGCATTACCCATAATCCTCTGAAGACAATCACTTTCTGGCTGTCACCCAGGCCTGCTGCAGTATAGGCTCATTGACTCCAGAAGGCTGACAAAAGTTGTTTTCCTGTGCAAGAAACATGTTGTGAAAGAAGCCTGGTGAAGGTGGAACATATGTTGTTACTTCATCTTTAGGAGATCAATTTGATCACATTAGTTGGCAGCACTTCTGATGTTCATTTCAATGTCAGGGAAATTTCTGCATCAATTTAAAAAACTTCACTCTATATACTAATTGCTTTTTCTCTTTGGCAGATACCTAACTTTAACTGGCAGCTTACTTTAAACCTGTGCCATTGTTGAGAACTCATCAATAGAACATTAAAGTCAGGTCACAGTTTGAAAAGCTGCAAAGTTTTTGCAACCTAAAATGAGAAGATCTTTGTTAAAGATCTGGATGATGGGGCAGAGTGTACCCTCACTAAGTTTCCTGATGACATAAAACTGTGATGAATGGCTGATACACCAGGGAATCTTATTGGACTTCTCTCCAAGGATGGCCAGACAGTAATGATGAACATGTTTGTGTGGGAAATGTGTGGGAGACCGTGCTAATAGGGCCTGCTTCCTGACCTGGAAGATGCCAGCATTACTGTGGCAGCAGCCCATTCAACTGCTGAAATTAATAGAATGCCATGCTTTAATCCATTTAGATTACTAAAATGGAGACTGAGGCCATTGAAATGGTAGTTCCCAGGTAGCTGACTGGCATGGGGATGGACCATACGTACAGTAAGCATTTCACTAGACTGTCAGACCTTTATCACACACAACTTAAGACCAACTTAGCAAATATCAACACTGACCACTGGAGACAGTAAAGGAACATAAAAAGGGATTGCTAAGGTTCTGTTCCTTACAGGATTTCTGACTCTCTCTAGAGAGCAAGACTTACTCAAAATATACTAACAAGGGCATTCCTCACAAAATTTGTTTGTGGGTGCCACCTTTGTTATAAAGCTAAACCATAAAGACACCCTTCCTATCCTCCTCTATATAATATTGTAATGCTGTGAGCCTTCATCCTGGAGATGTAGGAAGTCTAGATTCAAGACCTCTTAATCTTAAGAACATGAAGATTCATATCTCCCACTCCTGTGCCTTAAACTTTGGCTGTGGGGAAGCAGAGGGAAGTGAACTTAGTCCATTTTGTCAAAGCAAATGCAAAAAAGAGGTCCAAGCTTCATTGGGCCAAAGAAAAAGAGGCAGATATGGGAATTTCCTGAACTCTTGATCTGTACTTTCAGAGAACTATTGCTGTGTATTATTTCAAGAAGTCACTGGATAAAATGAACTGGATTGAAAAAACCCCAAAACAAACCCTTTTCAGGGGCCTAAGTATTTTTGAATCTAACCATAGGTCCTTTCATTGCAGACTTTTATGGTGCTATATTGCTTTGATAACCCTATTGTGAATTTCCTTCTTTTTACTGTAGTAAGCATGGTGACCTGTTGCTATAACTTCCCTTCTGAGAACAGTGACACGACTGTAAGCTGTGCATGTAAGTGCGGACTATGTGGTGCACGTTTTAGCCTCGCTTCCCAAAGCAGACGTATTGTATTTTGGCTCACTTAGTAATTTCCCTAATGACAGAAAGAAGAATAATGGAATCCTGGAGATACAGCTCTATGCCAGGAGTAAAGCCCCCTTTGGAGTCATCATTTGGGGGCAGTTTCTTTATTTTGTAGTTATGTAAAAATCCCATTGATGTCAATGGGAATTTTCCTTCCATAGAAGAGGGGGCCTCGGGTTTGGCCCTTATTGTTTTGCCAGCCTAGATCACTTCTGATAGTTCCAATATTCTAAAAACCTATTGGAGGGCAAAAAGCCTCTGTAATGTACTTAAGATATCCTCACACTGACAAAAAGGTAAAAATAAGGAAAATCAACTTGTCAGTCAGCCTTTTTTTTCTGTATTCCCTAATTCATCTTGTATGAATTGTTGGACCCTCTCATATGCATAAAGATAGCAGGTATTTTGAATTTAATCTTTCAAAAATGCCTATTGAATCAGACATCTGGTAATAGCTTGTAAATAGAAATGTTAATAAAAATGCATTTGATTCAGGGATATTCACAAATGTGAACCGCTTACTCTACCCCAAGCTTAGAAAAAGTAAATGTTCTCCATTTTCACATAATTTTTAGCCAAAGTCTTTTAAGCATGTAACTTTACAGCTTTCATAAAAAGGGCATAAAAATGAAAAATGTGTTTTGCAATGACTCTGCCACTGATACGAATGTTCAATTAAATGAACCATGGAAAAAAAGAGGAAAGATTTGCTACTGGGGTATTGCCAATAATATCCTTTGACACTTCTATGGTCTCATGTGTTCCTGATCAAGCAACAAAGAGCACTGGAAATTCCCAAACCAGTTAGCTTGAAACTAGAGCAGTCTGTATACATTTGACATACAGTCAGAAGAGTCTGACTTGAAATGATTGGCACTGAACTGTGGCCTTTCTATTAACTTACCTTAATCCATTTTTGCCCTTTTGTTGACACAGAACTTCACCAACTCTATTTATACCCTGGAAAATTGCATGTTTCTGCCTAGATTCAAACTGCATTTTTACTAATGGCAGCCTTTTGGAATTTTTTCCCACCACATTGTATCCCATTTCACTTTAAATCTTCTCTTCTGGACACATACAAGATTCATACTTCTGTAAAATCTGGTTACCAAATTTGGTGATTTATCATGGACATTACCCAGTGAAATATGTAACTGGTTTTAGTCCAGTTCCTACATTTGTGTATTTTGTTCCCATCACATAAATTTCAACTTCCCTGATGCAGTCTGGTACAGTTCCCAGTGTAAGATCCAGGCTGCCATGCATGCTGTACTGAAGGTGCAGAGATACAAGTGTCCACTTTGCTGTCTTGTCCTTTGTCTTCAGCTCCAATCCTCTCCCATCCTTCTGCACACCTTGTTTGAGAATAGATGACTATGAAATAAGAAGTCTTAGTTGATCTATCTGGGCCACTGTTTAAACTCTTAGTAGCTCGTGGATGCTGAGATTGTTATGGGTCATAAAGTTGCCTCCCACTCTTGTGGGGCAGGTTCCAAGGAGGGAAGTTACAGGGAAAAATAGACAGACTGTCTTCTGGTGGTGAAAAACCTACCTGCAATCTGACCTGAGAATCAATTTTGAGTTCCCATGGTTTCTCTACCTGTGATCTTTTGATTTTGAGCAACCACTGAGCACAAGATAGTGAGAGAGGCATTGGTTTGGGGAGACAACCCCTCTGCTGTCCCCTCGCTGTAACAGCAACTGCTCATTCTGACTAAAGACAGAAAAAGAAACCATATGAAAAGGGTACATAAATGTTTCCATTCTCTACTCTGTCACGTGCTTATACACATAGAAAGATGCACTTAGAGCACAGCAGTTCTTAACGAAGTGCAAAAACCAGAATGCCTCAGAGACCATTTTTCCTTGTGAAGCTAAAATGTGGAAGCGCAACATGAATATATTTGCATTCTTGCCACCCACTGGCTTACCTTCCATAAAGCTGAAGTCTTTCTTTTCCAGTGCTACAAATCTGGCACAACTCGTAACGATTAAATTCCCTTAAAGAAAAATAAGAAAGGGAGAAAAAGAATTATTTATTGTAGCCAAAGAATGCAAAAATTACTGGAAAAAGAATTTTGTAGCTGTTTAACACAATGTAGCACACAGGTTATGCCAGTCTTCAGGATGAAAAAAAAATTGATCTCATGAGGAATTCAGCTTCTTATATTGCTGTCTCATGTAATTGCATTCTCATTTGTGTAGATACTGTTCATTTTTAAATATAAAAGTACCGTCAGATTTATTTTTCACTTGCAAGAAATCCTATTTCCATCAGTTCAAGACTAATCTGCTAGGATGGATTTGTTTCCTTGTGCATAAGGAAAGATATGTAGCTCACTGGTCAAACAGATGACATGCAGAGGACCTGCTGTTACGTTTCCAAACATGTACAATACAAAAAAGACCAATATCTTGGTCTTTGCTGGCTGAGAATGCAGTTCAAGATTTGGCTGTCTTCATGGAAACTCACTTAAGCTCCATCCTTACCTGCTTTGACCACTGCATCCTGAGCAGGCACATGGACTCCCTTCCTGCATATGGACAGCTGATCCATACAGTAGAGAAAATGGGACAGGTCTCAATCTCAGAGACAGATGCCATGGCTGACCTTGTGATTGCTAGAAAGGTTTCCTTCTCAGAACAGGACATCCTTGTCCATGGTCCTCCTGGGAAAAGAGACTTCCTCCTCCTGTACTAACCCCTTAGTATTATCGGAAAGAGTATTCATTGTCTCATGTCAAAACTGGCAAGTATTCTAGCAATTATATTTAACAAATCATCCTGGGAAATTGTTCAAATCAATGTCCTGACTGTAACCTTTTTACTAGCATAAGCATAGTGCAAAATATCTCGAACCCACCCCATTAAACTTGGAACACTAAGGAGTATGCTTGAATTAGTTTGCATTGGAAACACAAATTTTAGTGTGATATGAGCTCTCATTGTACTTTCTGACTTAAATTGACGTAGCACTGAATATCACCATTTAGTGGTAATTTGGGAACAGAGGAATAATGCTGAAGACATGGAAGCACACCATTAATAAATAAACTCAAGCCTTTGAAAATGTTGAATGAACACATCTATGTAACTTTTAAAACAAATGATGGACATCTCTCTGGACTGCTGAAATAACATTATCCTCCATTTTTTTCCATAACTTTATTCCCTTGTCTAACAGGAATAATTCAGTGCAGCTGAACTTTGGGAGCTGAATTGAAATGCAACTGGGACTAATCCCAGAAAAGTTACTTGCCTCATGCCAGCCATTGACTTCAGTACAATGAATAATTTTAAATGCATCATGAGTGTCCACAACACCTTCTATTCTATTGGAAAATTGAAGGCTTCTTGTAGGCATAAGTCCTTTTTGTTTCTTTCTTTGTTAGAGTGTGTGTATGTTTTTCTATGAGATGTAGAGAGGACTATAAAGAACTGAGTCATCAAACTCCAGGCAAAATTAACAGTCATGTTCAGAACAAAGTAAGATGACTGGAAAATGTGCATCCCTTGGTAATTTATTTTCAGTTCAAGCAGGAAAATGAACAGCTGTCATTAAAATCTAAAGGAAAAACTGGTTAGGTTTTGCATATCACTACATGGATGCCTTCAGAAATGAAAGCTAAACATTCTCATGTTTGTTGAAACAAAGAGAAAATGCAAATCGGTAGTTTCAACTATATTATTTTTTTCTTAATTATTTTAGATCTTTCATCTATTGTATCATGAACTTCTTTATAGAGAAAAAACAACAATCCAATAATATAATTTGTGTAATTTCATGACTTTAACTTCCTTTCTTGTGAAGTGGTCAAAAAGAGCATGTTTATTCCATTTTGGTTACAAAGCATTTTGGCAAAAATGTAATTCTAGAATGACTTTCTTGACATTTGACTTAATCAGGGTAAAGAAGAATGAAGAAGGGGATAAAGGAATTTCTGCCTGGAAACTTTCTATTTGGTGCTATCATTACTCTGTGACAACCATCAGCTATTCAAAACCTTCCTCAGTTACAATAGTAAATAGCATTTGCATGTTAATATGTATTGTTTACTTTATTTTATTTTATTTATCACAGTGTGGTTTGTTTACATGTAACTTTAAGGTAACTGTTCACAGTCATTTAAAGAAAAGCTGTTTGATGAATTATCTAAAACTGTTCCTAATCTGGACAAGATGTAGAGTTTAGGAAGTGAAAAGAAATTCAGGAGCTTGACTATTCTGAAGAAAATCTTTGCAGTATCAGGATCAAAGGAAAAGTGTTCCTGGAATTCCTTCTCATCAGAAGTTAGCATTTCAGGGTATCACCACTGGGGAAAAAACATGTATGGTATACTGATATACAACATTCCTGAACAGTATCTCTGTATCACATTCAGTTCCACATTAGCACAGTATAATTTATGTGATGTATAGGCTTGCGTATGGATCTGCACGGTTAGAACAGATTTATAGATCTGTGTTATCCTTATGTGTCAGGAGAGCTGTTGAAAAAAAGTACCCCATAATATCAGGAAGTGGTAATAAAGTGGAAGTGTGGTTGCACGTAGGGTTAGAAACCCCTAGTAAACACTGTGCTCTGAAACTGAAAGGCTGTGGAGCTGTCATTAAGCCCATTAAAGCTAACAGGAGCAGTTTTGACAATGAGAATTAGTGCAATTCGCTTACAGACTTGGGCTCTGTGAACAAGTTTGCATAAAACAAGAGCAAACCTGAAACTTTGCAAAAAAAACCCAAAAAAACTTGAGCTGAACCAAGCCTTTTCCTGAGGGTTGGAAAAAATTTGATTAATTGCTTAATTTTCACATTCCTCATCTTTTCCATTTTCAGCTGGGAGAAAGAGTGGACAAGAGAGTATTTTGTGGTATTTTTGCTGGCCTGACTGAAGTTGAAGAGGTATTAGAGGTAATCTCATGAGAAAGTTTGACCTTGCAAGATTTCCGACTGATTTCCAGAAACAAAAGACTCAGATACATTTGGATAGGCTTTGAACAAATGTCCAAACTTCAGCATGCCTGTGTGAAATGAAGATCCAAATGTTTTGATATACCCTCCTTCCTCTCCTTGACAAGCGCACATGTGTAATTTTGTGCACATTTGCATGTGTTATTTGTGACACTCAGGAAAATACATGTACTTTCAAGTTCTCGTCAGAGGGGCTTCAGAGCTGAAGTGCTAATTCATTACTCAAAATAAAAGTTGATATAAAACATAAGTGCTAAATACTCCAGAAAGTACATTATGAAAAAATAGTTGAGCTATATGCAGTCTTCAATCTCATTAGAAAGTGAGAAAGAGATGGCATGGAAAAAATTAACTTGTCAACATAGCCATATATAATTTTCAAAGAGCTCAATGTGAACACAAGATGTTGCATTGGCCATTGAAATAAATCAGAAAGCTGTGAATGGTTTCGGAGATTTATTCATTTTATTACTGATCATAACACAATCTGTTTGTTTTAAAGTAGTCCTATAAAAAAGGAAAAACATGATGTATTTATGCAGCTCTTGGACAAAGATGCAGATCCTTTGAAACTGATGAGTTATGAACTGCACATAAATCTCACATTTGCCATGCAAAGCTTTAAAAAAGTTTCTATAGAGAAGAGCAGCATCAACAGAGTATGTTAAATGTTAGAGATTCCAATAGAGATTTTTTTTACCCCAGAGTAGCTGAAGATTTCCCTATGATTTTAGTCATCACTGAAACCTGAAACAGAAAAGGAACACACCGACCAGAAAGGTGATCTAGCATTGGAAAATCGTTGGCGTTTTTCAGTTTTGCACACGGACACCACCTAAAATTAACTACCCAGCAAAACTTGTACAAAGACAGCAGGGGCCCGAAGAAAACTACCTGATGCACCTGTCTGAATATTTGCCGGCATTTCAATGTTTAAACACTTTGATCAGAAAAACTCATTAGAGTTAAGCACAAGCTAAAGTCTCCCGAGGCAGTTCATGTGCTGAAGTTTAGTGCTTAAGTGCTGCCCTGGGGATAGGGAAGCCAGTGCACCGGAGGAGTACTGGGGAACAGGAGCAAACAAATTGACATAGAATTATGGACAGGGAGAAAAAAAGGCAAATAGACACAACATAGTGGCCAGGAAGTCACAATTCTTAAATTTACTGTCTTATGATGGATCACTTTGTCTAAGGCAGATTTCCTTCCTCAGGACATTCTGCTGAAAAACCTTGCTTGTGATGAAGAACCTTGGTTGGGTTGTCCAAAGAACTGGCAAGGCACATGAAGGGTCCTTTTGCTATAACAGCACAACACAATTTATACATTTATTTGAACAATACTTGTAATCCAGAAATTTCAAATGTTTTGATTTTTGGGGACTTGGTTCATCCAAAATGGGACCAGAATAAGCTTGTGTGTGCTTGCTGCGAGCAGTCAGGGTACTAGGCCCAGTGAAATGGAAAGTGAAGTGAGTTAATTAAACTTAGTGTTTTAGGCTAAAAAGTATCACCTTACTTAGGAATGGGGAACACCATAAAGATTCCTGTCTACTTGACTTTTGGTTAATGTTTTGCATTTAGGGAGGTGAAATTAAACATAAATGAATGTGATTTCTTTGGGACAAAATTTAATTTTCCAGGCTGTCCACTGGCAAAATTAACCTCTAAACTAAATCTCTGGGATTAAATTTGGACCTGATATTTATTGGTCCTTCAGGAATAAAAGTTAGTAACATCTAAAATAGTGTAACCTACGTCTCCCTCAGAGCTGGAATAAATAGAAATTTTAATGATCTATAAAGTTTTATGAGTGACTGAACTTTACTCAACAGTGTTACAGTGGGATTTCTAAAAACATCAAAACAATAAAAAATCAAAATATAGCACCATTCCACTTTGGTTGTGAAGAGTTAATAAAGTTAAAGCCTCTTCCATACTCTGTCATTTAACTCCCTATCTTAACTCTTGTTACACTAAGGTTTGTTGCCAAGAATTCATAGTAGTAGAATCAGCAAATGAATAATGGCCAGAAAGAGCACAGTTTTGTTAGGCAATACAGTCCAGGTACAAGATTTTGGCTTCTGTGAAAGAAAGGGAAGTTGCCAAAACTACTTGAGTATAACAGCTTCCCGATATTCTGCAATTATATAACAATGAGTCTAGTCATTAATACCCATTAGTTGTCTCAAAGAAGTGAGCAACCCAGTGCTATAAACCCTCCTGAAGTTTATCAAGCCAACAGCTTGAAGGGGTTCTCAAGACCTAAGCAAGCAGAATAATAATGAAAGTTCAGATTAAACACCTTTGTTCAGAAAAATTAATCATTGCAATGCTGGAGTTTGTGACCGGGTCAGTACCTTAAAGGCAGGCACTGATTGCTGCCGCTGAGCAGCCATGATGGAAAAGCTCATATGCAGAGGGCATGAAGCAGTTCTTTCAAAACTAGGCCAACAGAGGAAGACCTTACAAGTGACAATCTGAGGTGGAACTGGCCAGCATGTCAATAGCATAAGCAGAAATACTGCTAAGGCTTAGGATAGTGCCACTATTTAGGGGTGAAATTCACTGACTGGAGAAGAGATGACCAGAAAAAGAGAATATGTGTAAAGCAGACAAAGTAGTTGAAGCAGCAGAGGCTGACAGCACTGACCAGAAACTGAGTTTTCCTTGCTGGGAAATGGTGCAGTTGTAGGGAAACCTGTAGTTCGGCATAAGCAGTACTAACCCTCCACGGTGTCTGCTGCAGCCATTTCAGGCTTGGGGTTTCAAAAACATGTCTGTGGAGCTAGAGGGAGGAGGCTGCCTTCTTTCTATAGGGTACCTTACTTGCTGCTAATTTCCATGGGAGTTTAGGCATCTAAACATTAAAGTTAGGTGCCTAATATCTTTCATGGTCCTGGCCCCTTATACTTACAAAATAAGATGATTTGAATTCCTTATTAACTATTCCAGAGAGAGTTTCCTCATAGACGCTACTACCACTTCTTTAAGTAGTGAGACTTCCTATGTGATGTGCAAATCAGAGGCAGATAGCAAAGGCTACAACTCCTCTCAGTGTCAATCACAGTGGACGACCTCAGTGCAAGTCATATGAAAGGATACAACAAGTATAAATTGAACAGGGCTTAGGAGGTATGCAGAAATAACAGCTTTGCATTTGCTTGGCCAGTGCAGGAAGGAGTCATGGAGTTTATTTCTCTGTCCCCAGATGGAGAAGCCTGCAAGGGAGCTTAAATTAAGAATTCTCTGTAGTAGTTTTCCTTATGCATAGGGGACAGGCAGATGAAAGCATAGAGGTGACTAAAGAAGAAGCAGACATGGTGATGATGACTGTCATCTCTGTCAGATCACAGGCAGAAGCTGACAGTTTGGTAGGCCAAGATATTTGACAGATAGGGTGAAGCTAAATGTGAAGGTTCTTAAAGGCAAAGATAAGATGCTTGTGTTTGGGAATGTGAAGCCACTGGAAGGGCATGAGAAGAGTGGTGATGCAGCCAAAGCAATGAGCTGGAAACAGTGTTCTAATCTCGCTATTTTGAGGGGAAATGAAGGTGGCAGTAGTGCTGGAACATGGCTGGAAACCAGATTAATACAGATGAAGTGCAAAATGATGAGATTCTGCTATGAGCCTTAGCTGGCTGCTGAAAGAAAGGATGAAGCTGTGACCTGTTATGTAGGAGGAGGCAAATCAACTTGGCTCATACAGTGACTGGAAGAGGGAGCAGAATCCAAAATTTTCCCCGAGCATAGGCTGGAGGCAGTGTGAGGTTAAAAGCAGTGGAAAAATTAGGGAAAATGGGCGGTAAATTTAGTTTTAGCCATTAATAATTGTCAGAGATGTGGAAGTGAAGTGTTAGAATGAGGATTACATAGAGAAAGAGACAGAGATACGGGAATAGTTTGCAGAGATAATTTTCAGGAGAAAGGCACCTATAAATGCGATAGAGCTAAGAACTTTCAAAAAATCCTTTTGCCTCTCTGTCTTCTTTTCCTGTTGTCTAGGCAGCTGGAAAAGTCATGGGCATCACCAATAGCAGTTCTTCCTTTCTTTGCTTACTAAAAGCATAATTTTCTTAGTTTATTCTTTTTTTTTTTTTTTTTCTCACTTTTACTACAGCTTATGCACTGGGTGCATAGCCAATTGACTCACCTCTGGATAGTCCAGACACTGATGGGGGCTAATGACAATAGTGGTCACAGTATAGCTTGTGAGTTTTATGAAAAAGGATAATATTTCAGTGCAGTGACCAGACCCATCCCAATATGTGACAATCTACTGGATGCCAAACAGTCCTGGTCTTCTATGGATTCTATATAAAAGAGATTGGCAGGCCAGGAAATTATTGATGGACATGTCATTCTCATCAAAACCTATAGCTTTGCAGCCAGGCTAGATTAAGTGCCATCAACATGCCATCGTTCAGCTTTTCTGTATTTCCCTTGCCACCCTCTCCTTTCCCCTCCCCAATCATTGATGGACATGGCACTCTCCATTCCTGTCTCAAGAGGATTGGGGCAGTAAGGACTTCTGTGTGCTTTTTTTTCCTCACTCCTTTAATCAAACAGGGGCAGGCTTGGTCTCTGATATGAGACACCAAGGTGAGCTGGCCTTCAAATTTGCTCCAGAATCCATCTCATGGCAGGTTTTAACTCCATGCAAGAGTATCAACAGCATTCTCACAAATTATTTTGCAGAGAAACTGAGGCAAAAGCTGAGGAAACTATTCAAAGGGATGGTAACATTTATTTTTTCCTGCAAGATTTTTAGCCAATGTCTAAAACCCAGAGTGATAGCTGAAGTGCTGCAAGTAACAAACAGAACATCTTACTGACATTTTTGGCTTAAGAGAAAAAGAAAAGCAGCAAGTCTTTGTATACTTGAAATAATTATTAATAGTTTTTATTAGGAAGAGACCAAACTTGCTCAGCTTCTTTTATAGTAAACATGTATGGTGGGGTGGAGGGAAAGGAGGGAAAATCATGCATACTTTTTGTACAGTCTGGTTGGATATCTGGCAAGTGCACCTGTAGGGCATATGTGAATGTATAAACCCACACATGTTCACTTGAAAGGACACCGTCTGCTTGCTTCAGAGCTTTTGTTTGCTCTTTAATCTGCATTATTTTAATACCCTCTTAGAAGCTAAAAAAACATTATTTATTTCCCTATTGATTTCCTTCTTCTCCTTCCCCTTGTCAAACTCTTTCTCTGTGTGTTTGTTTTCCTTTGTTTTGAGTGGAGATAAAATTAACACAGCTGGTCTTATTTAGCAGCCTAAACAACTCCAATTTGTACCACACTTTATCAGGGCACTGAGAGGAAGGGCAAGAGCATCAGTAGACAGTGAGCTGAGCAGGCACACCAGGGAGTTCTGTTTCGTGGTGATGTGCTTAGGCTGGCCTTTGATGGGCCACCAAGGCAGTGCAGTTCCTGTCTTGATCACCTGGACCTGGGAGGGAGGACAGACGTATTACAGAGGTTCAGTTCCTCTAAAAATGTGTGTAACCACTTGCTGCTCCTTGAACAAAATGGATGAATTAAAAAATGACAGTGGCCTTTGTCTGAGTCTGTGAAGTCAGGTTGACACCAGTCTGATGGTGCAAAAGGATGTGGTGTAAGAGCTAAGTTTAAGAACCTCCATTTTCAGTTCTTACTGACTGCTATTTTCAATTTTCACTTCTATTATGAACATGGACACAGAGCTCCATGAAGAGCCCTGGGGGCAGAGGCTCCCGTACTTGCCATTACCCTAGGCAGCAGGCACACCAGGAGAGGCAGCCTAGTGGGACACATCCAGTGAAAAGCCCCTGCTTCTTACCCTCCCTTGTATGTGGGAGGAAAGGGTGCAAAGAAGAGCTTGCCAGTAAAGCAGTGACAGTAGTGAGCAATTCAGAATAGTGAACTTTCCAGGCAGAGTGAAATGGGAAGAAAGAAAAGAGCAGAGAAGCAGGTGAAGGAGAGTTTCCTAGTCAATCCACTCTTCAATAGGTCTGCTGTGGGACCTACGGCTACTTTGGGAAATTTAGCTGTGGTCATTGCTCACTTGGCCATTGCCTGTAGGATCTGTTCCAGGACAGATTACTTTAGGTGCTGACTCTTATTTTAAGGTATTTGATCAAGTGAGGAGACTGGTGAGAAAGCAGCAGATGTTAAAGGATCAAATAATGCTTCTGTCTTCAGCTCTGCAGTTTTGTCAAAATCCAATAATTCCTCTTTAAAGTTCCACGTGGATGAAAGGATTTTTTGTTTTCACTCAAAAGGGAGGAACATTGCCTCTGACAGACTGCTTAACGCTGAGTGAAAGCAAGCAGGACTGGCACTGGTGCTGTGCTGGTGTTTCTTTTCTGATGGTGTAGTGGGACCAGTTTGCAAATAAATCCTTGGAAGCAGAAACTGCATAGAAATTTCTTTAAACAAAGCACCACGGTAAAACATACAAAATAAGCTGCACCAGAGCTCCAAATCTGGTGTTTCATCCATTTTGGGGAATTCATAGGACTGTTGTCCTTTGGCACATGCCCCTGTAAAGGTTGCCACAAAAGAGCAGAATCTGATCTCAGCAATAGATGTGGTTACAAAAGCAGAATGAATTAACAGGGTGAAAAGAGAAATTCACACCGAGCTCATTAGTGGATTAAGTATTTTATGTTCCCATTCAGTTTTCAGCTATTTTCCAGTACTTTTGGTGTCAAAGATAATATAACAAAGGCAAAAAACCAGTCCAAAATGGCGAGATGAAAAGCCATGCTCACACGGAGGTCAGCTGTGGCTTCTCCATCCTCTGTGCTAAGTAGCTCCAGGCACGCCTTTCCCACATGGACTGTTGGGATGCCATTTCAGAGCTTCCTTCTGCCATCCTCTGCCCGTTCACAGTATTGCGAGCCAGGGAACAAGCGCTTCAGCCTCCTGCACAGGTCAGTGGCTGCAGGACCTTGTAGCTCAAGGGCAGATGATTTGATTACAGTCGTACACCAGGAAATAATTGGAAATAACTTGTTTATAATAGTATTTATGGTCTATGGAAAGGATACCCTAAAGTACTTTTAGGCAACCCTGTCTCAGCACATGCATGTAGTTAGAGAATAGCTCATGAATGTAAGAGACTCTTTTTTCCCTGAAGGTTTTTCACCTTGACCTTGTGCTATCCCCCTCAGTCCTGTTGAAGAAGGAACTTCATCCACACCAATGAGGTAAGGGGCTCAGCATATCTACAGGGAAGTCTACAGGGTGCATCCTTCAGGACAATCAAGAGGGTGCTCAAAAAAGAAAGCAAGAAACCATCTACTTTCACAGTGTTAATAGATAGCTACACACTCTTGCCTGTGCTCAGGTGTTTTGCTTCCTCATAACCAAAATTATCTTCCTTTGCCCCTCTTTTTTTTTAAAGTTCCAGACTGAAGGATAACAGTAAGGGGTAAGGCTACTAAATGGACCCTTTGCAGGCTTGCTCCCAGCTCAGTACACATTAGTCCCTGTCATTACTGGGTGAGGTATGAATATTTGAAAATATTTTGCATAATAAATGGAACATTATTTGTTTCCTGCTGTACCCATCCACCATACTGCCAGCTGTATCATAACATCCAGGTTTTGCATTGGCATTCTGCTGAATTTGTTTTCTTATCAGTTAGTAAGCAATGTTTTCAGCTTTTGAGAAAACCTCAGCAACAAGCTCTATTTACACACATACTCTGTGAGGTATTTGCTGCTGGCACTTAAATAACAATAACAGTGGCAACTACCATTTCATATTCCTGCTATTTGGGTCTAAGCTACAGCACTACCTTAGAAGGTGGAGAAGTTCAGCTATTGTCTGATTTTTCCTAAGAAACTGATTTATAGTTTTTCATATGTTTTTCCTCATCTCTTTTTGGCCCTGGATGTGACTCTTTCTTTCCTCTATTTACAAATGTCGTCCCAGAAGTATAAGGCTAAAACCATGGTCACCCCATTCACCTCTGACTTGGAGTTATGGAAGTAGAAGTCCCTTTCCTGTCAATTTCTATGAACAATTGCATCTAAAAGCTCAAATGATGACTTTCCTGGAAAAACGCTGCTTCTCATTTGCCTGCTTTTGTTACATTTTTGTCCCTGTACAAAATAATTAATGTTTTCTGTTTTGCTGTCTCTTATCTTCCACCCATCTTTGTTTAATTTTTGACTTTGTAAATTTGTTTTGGAATAGAAAGGTCTTTCTCTAAGCTATTTCCAACAACCTTGTGTACTACATTTTGTGAACGGTTGTGACTTTTACAGACTACATTTTATTTGTGTGTGCAAATTTGCAGTGGTAAGGTTTTCAATAAAATTCCTCTCACCACAGAAACTTAGTTAAGTAAAAAATTGACCTTTTTTCCATTTTTCCTGGGGTTACTTCTATGTGTTGTTCAGCACATCTAATTAACATTGGCACATTCATTTTGTCAGAAAAGTGGAGACAATACAAGCTAAGTAAATGTTTATTGAGATCTCAAAATACAGAGAATGTTGGTGGTTTTTTGTGGTTGTACTGTAATTTATTTTAACAGAGAGCAATTTACTCCACCTAATTGTTTTGGGCATTCTTAACCTGTAAGGTTTGTTTCCTTGTTTATGAATACAAATATTTATTACATCAATTATTTGCTATTTTATTTTGTGGTTAGGGACAGTCTCTGTGCAGTCCCAAGCAAGATGGAAGGCTTATTGTGCCTGGCTGCCCAAACATCCCGGGGGTCAATGAACCTTTTCCAAGCAAAGCTCTGGATACAGGGCTGGTCACTGGGAGTTAAACAGGGCTCTGACACAGGCCAGATGTAGGAGACTTTTGGGGCCAAAATCTGAAGTAACGTAAAGACTGCTGTCATAAGTAGAATGATGTTTTTTACACACTGAGGAATAAGATACAAGCAACAGACAAAAAGACTCCAAGAAATGAATTAAAACGGGAGGAAGGCACAAGGCATTGTGAAAAGGTTGTGTTTAGTTTATAGTTTTTCGAACAACATTATCTTACCAAAACATGCTAAAAGATGCAGTTTCAGTTTCACCCTAGTAAAGAAGCTGAGCACATGCTGAAGAAAGGAAATTTAGTAGGTGAACATTTTGTTTGCTGCAGTGGACCTTTTCCTTCCTTTTTCTTCAGAAAATATGTGCATTACAGTACACACCATATTTTAATTTAATCGATAATGTACCAGGCACTAACAGTTACACATCATCACAGCCGTTCTTATCATCTCTCAAGGTGTGTTTGTAGATAATGTGCAATGTAAATGTGAGTGGTCTCCATCATTACATAGGTTACACATACCAGTTATTGTTATCTACAAAAATTATTTATTAACAGAGTAAGGGAGGAGAAAGGCTGGGTGCAGTTTCAAACTAGAGTTTCTTAACCTTAGATTACGTGACTCACAAACTAAGGAGTGTGAATGTGTATCTAAAACTGTGCTTTATTGCCTCAACTGTGAAGAAGCTCAAGAGCATTTTAATTTGCCTCTGTTTTCTGTTGCTAATAGCTTACTGTGTAGCACAGTCTGTGTATAGTCTCCATCTCTCTTGATTTCCCTTGCCCTAAGTAGCCTGCAGTATTCTTCCTTCCCTTGCTTTCCCTGGTATTTCCCTGTCATCAATTCTCTGTCCTGTTCTTTCCTTCACTCCTGATACTGAAGCTGAGTATTTGGTTTGGAGAAGTGTCAGGGTTGCAAAAGCCTGCTTCCATTGCAGCAGTCATGTTTGCTATTGTTTGGCCATGCCCCAGAACACTTTCTATAGCCAGAGCTGGTGCCAAAATAGTTTTACCAATTTGGCAAACGTGGAGGATTCCTCTGTGCACCAAGTACATTTGGTTTGCTGTTTAACTACCTCCAAGTTTTCTCATGAAATCTGCAGTGATGTCCAAACAAGCCTAGTGTGGTTAAGAATTCAGCCCAATGATCTCACATCCTCTAGTGCAGTTGAAGACTCATAAACACATTTTGCCTGTATTGATATGTTGTCATAATTGGGAGACACATTGCCTGGAAACACAGTAGTTGGTTATGAAAGTCTAGTTTGATGCTGAGAGATCACAGCCAGGTATTACATTCCAGTAATCAAAAATAAGTTATTGGAAGAAAAAATATGAAGTAGTGAAAGGCTAATTTTATATATCTCTCTCCCGCTTCATCCCACCCCCCCCCCCCAACATTTTTAAAAAATACACTTTATTTTTGTCTTTAAAAGCAGGAGCTACTCCGAGGAGACAATGGTGACTAGGAGACTACTAGGAGGAGAAATTCAAAGAACTGCAGTATCAGTAGAGCCAGTCAGGGGACACACTTCATATTATTCATTAATTTAGAATGTATATCTGGTTAGAGCTGTGCGTGCATTAAGTATAACAGAGCTACAAGATCAATAAACTGTGGAATCAACTGGTGCCGGAGTACAGATGCATATTAGAAGATATGACAGAACAATTTTGACAGAAAATTCAGAATTTTCAGATGCCTTCTGCACAAGGCAATCTCAAGGCCGTTCTAGATAAATTGCAGAATAAATGCAGAAATGGAAGAGCTCTTTTCTTTTCTATTTCTCTCATTCCCATATAATGAGATACCACACAGGGGAATATCCATTATACCAGTGAAGATGGAGATCAACAGAAGCACTCTGTGGTGGGTAAGAAGATGCTTAAAATTGAGATGTCATCACGTAAGGTTGAAAGGGAAGATGCTGGCATTGAAGGAAGTTAGTTTATAAAGGAGCAGAGCAGGAGCATCAAAGAAACAGAGCTGGGAGCTTTATTTGTTTTAACATTTTTCCTGTTATATGGAGAATGGGAGAGCCTGATGGGAAATGCTAGTGGCATAAAACGTTGAGAGAAGATCAAGGTGTGAACAATCAAGATATACACGAAAAGTGAATGGCCTGAGGCCTGAACGATTAGAGTAGGATGAATTTCTGCAAAATGTAATGTCAAGTATTTAGCTTGGACAGGGATAAGAAAGAAACCTTGTGCTATAAACCAGAAACTAATGAGGTAAAATCTGAGGATGGGAACTTGGGTATATTATTTACCAGGATAAGTATGCACTACTGCTGTGATACAGACAAGAAAGACAACTATGGTCAGGAGAGCAATTACCTGTGGAGAGAGGGATGGCTATTGTTATTTTTCAGACCTCATCTGGTATTCCATATCCTTCATGGGGCTCTCTTATTCAGGAAAGATGAACTCAAATGGAAGAGGCACATAGCCATGGTTAGGTTCAGAATCTTGCAAAGAGAAACTAGAACCTTTTGAACAAAGCAGTTTTTCAGTTCATAAAGTTCTTACAGAAAGAAAATAACTATTTAAGGTGGAAGACATGGTTGTAAGAAAAGATAGAAATAAAGTATATAAATATAAACTGGCCATGTGCAAGTCCAGAATGGAAACTAGAAGAACGTTCCTAACCAATATAACAACAGGAGCTGAGGAAGGAAACAAAACAAACTGCTAAAATGAGGGTTGATAAAAAAAGATACAATACAATGTCTGCAATGAGAAGAGACTACTTTATGTGACTCAGGAGTACTCACCAAGCTCAAAGGCCAGTTTTTCAGAACTTTTATTTTTATAGTTCATGAAATCAGCATAACTATGGCAGTGAAGTACTGTCTAGCTAAATGAGACTGGATGCATATGTTCAGGTGAGGAGAGAGCATTAAGATCATCTATTCTGAACTCTAATGTAATACAGCCGATAGAAAGCTACTCATTCATTTTTCCTCCAGGCTCAGTGCATCTCTTTGATCTATAGCATATCTTTTCAGAAAGGTATTCAGATTTAATTTAAATGTTTCATGTGAAGTAGAGTCCACCACATTTAGCAGCAACATCCATTGAAACTGCAATGCAGATGGAATTTGAGAGAACAGCTTTGGACTTTTGTGATTTTTTTTCTTTTTTTTTGCCATTGTTGACAGGCTTTATGAGGAAATACATCACACAGACCATTGTGGAAGATATTAAACTTCCTACATTTATTCTGATCTGATGAATTCCTTTTCAATAGTCTCAGAAGGAGTTAGTAGCCTGTGTCATGTTCCTTCTGCTATTAAGCCCAATTTTAAAACCAGTTAAATTATTCCCGTTTATACCAGGTAAGAACACAATCCTTTATGCATATGATGAACAGACTTCCCGGGATGAATAAATACTTCCTAAGTAATCCAATAGGATGGAAAATAGCCATATATCTTATCTCTGAGTAAAGGCAGCAAACTTTGTTTTATGGTATGATGTGTGCAGTGCACAACATTTAATTGCTTTAGGGTAGTAGCTCTTAGGGTAATACCTATTTTCTTTAATATTAGCTTCCTCAATCTGGTATATAATCTGAGCTAATCCTTTAAATTCAGTCTAAATAATTTGTTTCTAAAAAAGTATTCTTGCCAATAGTAAGTCATCTCACCTGCTTTATATACTTGGGATGGAGCTCCTTCAGATTAGAAAACAATCTTGACCTTCAGTCTTACCTTTTAAATGGCTGCAATTAAGTGAAAGGGATTATATTTATAAAGTCTGGAAAAGAAATATCCTCATGACAGGGTATTCTGGATGGCTGTCATAGAATAAATTTGGAGTAGTGCCCTGGTGAGACTAAATCAACCAAAACAGCAGTACTCAAATGCAGAGATCTGTTTTCTTTGTGACTGGATGGTAGGACAGGAGAGAAAGCCTTTCAGGTCTGTGAGTACATCTGACTCCTCATGAAGAGCTGTACACCTCAAAACCCAAGAATGGAGCTAAATCCAAGCATAGCTAAATAGTGATTAGAATCATGGTTATTCTTCTCTTTCAACATTTCTTCTTGGTTGGAATATTTCATTGACACTGATTCTAGAGGTCTCGTGCACCCTGGAGCACAGTCCTGTGCAACCAGCAGTGTGGACCCCGGAGGATGCTTCCACTATGTCTGACATTTCCAGCACCAAGCTTATTGTGTACAGCACTGTGGCTATGCCTTATTTTTAGTACCAAAAGACTCTTCCAAAAGCAAAATGTATTGATGCCAGATTTTGAACTAAATCTCAGAGTAATCAAATTCCTTGCCCAAATGACCTTTTTTATGTATAGTCAGCACACTGTTAAGCACGTCTTTTTTAAGGATAGTTTGAACATGTTTAATCTGTACTATAGTGCTGTGAAAAGAAAGAAGATGTGTCCAAACACTGCTCTGAGCTACAGCAGTCAGTACAGACATCTGGAGGTCAAGTATTTTTAGAGGTCTGCCTTGGATTAGACTATGACCCCCATGCGCATGAATCATCACAAGGATTAATGAAGTGTATGAAGTATGTGTGCTTGTTTGTCTCATCTATGGACATGACAAAGGATGGAATTCTTCACTTTGAGAGAGTTAGTGGTTTAACAAAGAGAAGACACAAAGCCTAACCTTATGCTGATGGGAGGCCTACAGCTTAATGGAAAAGGGTCTTTTATTTTCTTAACTACAGTGACTCCGTCCCAAGGAAACATGAAAATGATTCTGCTTCACTTTTAGCCAGGAAATTTTGTCTCTTCTTCTTTTTGACATTCTCACCTCTGTTTCAGATGTTACCTATGATACAGATTCTACTTTAAATTAAAACTGGAGTTTCATCATTTGTATTGATTTTAGGTCACACTTCCTGTAAGTTCCTCTGGTTCATGTCATGGATATAGGCATGGTTATATCCAGCAACTCAGATAACATTAAATAAGAAGTGTACTATCCTAATTTTGGCTTGAGTTGCTGCATTAGTTCTCTAACCAAGGTTAACAGAGGCCTCTTCCATTCCAGCTATCCACCCGGGACAGATACTCTGAGGCAGAGTAGTTCCATAAAGATTATCTGCTCTGGCCCTGCAGAGGGGGATTTTAAAGTTTCAGAGCCAGGTCTAAGATCAGCTGTGTGCACAGCTTTGAAATCTTTCATAGATGGCATCAGTCAAAAGCTTGTTTTCAGAAGCTCATCCCTTGTGGTATCGTAGTGTTTGTCACCGAATGAGTGAGTCATGGGGATCAGAGAGAAAGTGAGGAAGCACATCATGATCTCCAGAAGGCTGAACTGGTCTCTAAGAACTTCTTTAGCTACAGAAGCCCCACAATTATTCCAGTATGGATCTTTTTTTTTCTTTTTTTTTTTTTTTTCCCCTACCTCAGCAAGGGAAGGTTCTGGAATCTTCTTGTAACGTTGAAGAGACTCATCTTTATGCAACAGCAGGAGTATTCCAGCTCCATGTTTGCCTGATCAGATGGACATAATTCCAGATAATTTGTGAGAGACGAAAAAAGAGGAAATATTTTTTTACAGTAGTGGTTAACATTTGGAGCTTAGCACTGGATGGTGCTGAGATTCCTCTGAAAGCAGCTCAGCACTCTTAGCTCTGATTACAGGCTTGAGACACCGACAGTCCCTCAGCATGGGCTTCTTAGCTTTCCTGAGGACTGGGCACTTTACAGCATCTTTCTTCAATGACTGCGGTAGGAAATTAGTTTTTAGTATAAATGTAAATTGCATATGTGCAATTTATAAATCTGGATCATTGCCAGTAGGTAAAGTCTCTAAATCTGCTGTTTGGTAGTTACTATAAAGTTTTCAGTAATACTCTTCAGTTCTCTTCCTGTCCTTTCAGCTAAAGAAAAAAACATTTGGAAAGAAAAGAGTCTTTTTATGTATAGAGGGAATAAATGAATAGCACTTGTGGGACATTGATGAATGGAAATTAAAGTAAGAGTTTTTTTCAGCAAATGTTTATGGTCTACAAATGACAGAATTTTCATATTCAAGTTTTGTAAAAAATAGTACTCAGGTGTAGAAATAAGAGTTTTATGTGTGAGGGGATTAAACTGAAAAAGCAATACAACTATCTGAATCAGAAAAGACCCTGGTGCCCACAGAGTGCTGCAGAGCAGCAGAGTTTAATGTCAGTGGGATTGTGAAGGTCAGTGAGCAGATGAGGGTTGATAGAAACTCCTCTCTGGACTGTGAAAAGACTATACACATCTGGTAGAATACTCCCAGAGGATCTCTGAGTTTCAGGGGGTTGTGAAGACTGTAGCTCGCTTGCTGAGTACTGTTATTTTGATAGCATCACTTTGTCTACAGCAACCATAGAAAAATAAAGAAGTTTCCATCCAACTTTCAGAGCATGGATGTTTTACCTCAAATAAGACTTACGGAATTAATAACATTAAAAGCTAAAGCTTGCTGGCTTATATTTGTTTTTTCATTTTTTTGGTGTGTGTTTAGGGTTTACTTACTTTGCCAAACAGAGGTATGCCTCAGTGAAAGCGGGGATTGAGTGTCATATTAGCCTGAAATAGAAGAAATTCACTTGTCAAAATAAATATCAAATCTGCATTTTTTGAGCAAAATTTCCTAACAGATGTTATGCACTTCCTGTGTAGTAATTCTAAACATAACTGTGATGACCATGTTGCTTGTTTGCATGTGTTATGTAGAATTTTCATATAAGGCATTAAGAAAACATCTTTATGGGGAATAATATATTTATAATTACATAACTGATGCCCATAAAACAACAACAGAATGACCTAGTTCTCATTTTCTAACCTGTAAGTATCTGATTTTGGATCAAAAAACAGCTGTGTACCTGTCTGGGACTTATATTATTGGGACACATCCCACCCACAGCTGGAGGGCAGCAGAGAAAATCCAGAAAGAAAGTGTCACATTTCTCTGACATGTTTATTCTTTCTCTTTGGAAAAAATAGGGCAGGGAGAAAATTTAGTTATGTTATTTCTAAATTGCACCGTCCATGACTTGCCTTCTGAATTTCTTTTGATTTCTATTGGCATAAATAAAATCAGAATCAAGTTCCTGGTGTTTAGACCTGAATATGAAATATGCATGTCCTTCTCCAGCAGAAACACTCCTAGATCAGCTCCCCAACTTGAAAAACAATGCCATGTTCCAAAGATGCTTGTGGAGCCTTTTGATTCTTTGACACAGGCTGTTCTTTGGATTTTTAAGGCATCTTTTACAGTGATCTGTACTTTATGACACAGAAAATTTCAAAATATACCGAAAATGCCAGGGGTCAAATATACCACCCCTTGTGTTAATCACAGCTCCCGTACATGGAGTCCTGCCTACATAATACAAACCTAAAAGAAACCTTTTCAGTATGGGTTCTTTAGCAAGCATTTTTTTTAAAACAGTAAGGCTTAATAGTATACTTACAGACTGGATAGTAAAGCCCTTACTGACACTGATTAGCTTGTTAATCCATGATGAATTAATTTTGAAACCACCAAAAGATTTTAAACCTGGAGACATATAGTTTAAATGAATCCTGACCAGGCCAGGCACTGGGAAATAGGAAATCCCTGACATAAGCCCTGACATAAAAGAAGAGCTTAGTTCATAAAGTGCATAAATGAGCAAAGTTGTGTAAATCAGCCAAGGAAGGTAGCAGAAAACAAGGTCTGGAGAGACAAGCAAGGTGTAAAGAGAAATATGTGGATTAAGTATATGAGTTTATTCATATTTAAGGACTTCTTTTATTTTAATACTAGCCAAGTATCATGGAAAGCTTAAAAATATGTATTTCAGAGAGTTTTCAGATAAAAGGCTCTGAAGAAAACTGGTGGTGTATGGGAAGAGGAGGCTGCATTCTTTGGGAGGGAAGCAGATCACAGGCAGGCCTGCTGCTTGAGGTTTGTTTTCTGGTTTTCTGAAAGAGTTTTTTCTTTAGGCAAAGTGAGTGTTTGAGACACTAGACCTTGCTAAAGCAGGAACATATGAGTGATGCTGGAGCCAGGCCATGGAGCACTGGGGTAAGAGTTCAGCACAGAGCTGGATGGGGAATTTCTGATGAAATTTTTGTCAGAATAGGAACTTTTCATGGAGATATATCCCCATTTAAACTCCCTCCCTGGGGACAAGATTTCCAGTGCTAACGTGAAAAGTGTGGTCAGAGGCAGGGCATGACACATCTCTGCCCAGCACCCTGATGGCCAACACACTCACCTGGGCTGCAGAAGTACCTGTGCCCTCCAAGTGCCTGTTTTGGTATGAGCAGTGTTGTACATTCGGGCCACCTTTCTTTAGGCCTCTGAGAAGGAGAAAGCACCAAGTTAAACCAGCTACACATTTTCCAGCCCAGAGCTGGGACTCTTATGGCACACAGCAAGAGCCTGCTCCTGTGTGTATGGACATGTCCCAGACATCTAGGTTTGTTTTGTTGATCAGGCCACTGCCTCTTGTGAGCTTGGTTGTTCACCAGCTCATGTTAGGCTTTACTTTTTATATAAAGAGTTTGCATTTTTCTTGGCTGCAGTGTGGAAGAACATAGTCGTCATGAAAGAAAGGTCTCTGGTTTAAAGGTAAACCTGTCCTTAAAAAAGGACAAATGAACCTGACTCAAGAGACGTTACAAGTCAGAGTTACAATTTACTAAAAAATATTACAATAAATACAATGATACAGAGAGAAATTTGGTTTAACCCACAAAAACAGATGTATAATCAGGCACCCTGAGGCACAAACAGAATGGTGTTCGTTAGCTCCTCTGCTGAGCACCACATGGTCCCCCTGAGTGCAAAGTAAAAGGAAAGGAAAAGCTATTGGTGAGGATGATGGTTGCAGTCTTGTTGAGAGTGGCAGTCGCAGTCCTGTTGAAGTTCTGGTCCTCCTCTGGATCCAACGAGTGGTACCAGAAATCCCAAAACCCAGACTATATATGTACTCAGGTTCAGGTGTGAATGCCCAGTACTTCCCCTAGGATGGGGAGTTTCACAATGGGTGATTTAACTCTGTGAGTCATGGGATATTTCTGGAGTTTTTGATGGTCTAGGTAATTGCAGCTGCCTGTTGTGCCAGTCCCTAATAGCCCATTAGCAGACATGACCCCTCAGGCTGGGTGTGAAGGTGCTGGTGCCTCCCCAGAGAGGAGTTACCACAGCTGGGTCACTGGTGTGAAGACAGAAACATTCCTGTGCCTTGCAGGGTTCCTTAACACCCAGCTTGTAGCCTGAGGTGTCAGGTGTGCCCTGAGAAACTGCTGCAAATGATCCATTATGAAGAGTTCATCAGAAATGACATAGTGTAGAATATTTTTGGTTACACTCACACAATGATAAACTGGTCCCAGCCACTCTAACCAGGACAAAAGCTTTACATTGCTATTGGTTACAAACACCTATTACTTCAAAGCAAAAGAAAAGCCCTAACAGGCAAGAAATTGGTTCCCAGTATGACACTAATAAGAGCCTCATTCACTCTTACAGCCCACAGGAAATGAAGAGGCTCCAGGTCCTGCTCTGAGATGCAGCAACTGGGGCAGTGCTGGGTCAGAGGACTGTGGAGCTGTGATCAATCAGTGCCTCTGAGAGACTGGGCTTGTGGCTTTGGGCTACACACCTTGCTAAGGCAGCTACACATCTTGCTAAAGAAGCTACACAGCTTTGGGTCAGACTAAAGCCATCTCATGGCAAAAACTGCAGACATGCCCACAATGTAAAATACTAAGGCCAGATCTTCATTTGCTGTTGTTTTTTCCCCCACACTTTTTACATCACTATAACAGTAAAGAAGTTCTAGAAGTGTAAGACACATGCTCTTCTTTTAGAGCACTTTAAAAGCAAAAAGGATCTGTTGTGAAACAAGGTGCTGTCCCATTGAGGAGACTTGGGTGGAATTCATCTCTTAAGACTTGCATCTCCTTTACTCATTTTTTTTTTTTTTTTTGTTAGTGTTAAGAAATAGGCAGTTTAACAGCACATTTCACCTGGTCTGTCTTCATACCTATTTTGGGATAAGATAAATCACACCCTACTTGTCCTCACTCCTTGGAAGAAGCTGTGAAGGCATCCTAGACAGCTGACTCAACCAGCCATACACACTTCTAACACTGGTTAAAAACACTCTCATTACTTTTCGTGTGGTCAGTTGCAGCATCAACCTTGGACTCAGCCGTAGCTATCTAAATCATGTGAGGCATGGAAGTTTCCAAAAATTTTATGTGCTCATAGTATTGTTGATCACAAGTCAGCTATGCAAAACCATGAACATGGTGTAAGACTTGTGATTAAATGCAATGTTGCTGCCTTCTTCTATATTTTATTCAGCCTTTGGAGATTTTGGATATATTTCTGTCAGGCTTTCCACTCTTACCCTTCATCTCAAGGTTTAAATAAAAGGATAGTTTAAAGTGAGGGTAAGGAATCTTGTAAATGTTTGACTGTGAAAGTTGAGTATAAACTCAGCTGCCATGTGAGTGCCACATATCCACAATAAGATCTGTTAGGAAACTGTAGTATTTTGCTAAGAGTCAGACATAGCAGTATTCTTCAGTTTTACAATTGAAGTATTATAAGCTACTATAATATTCCAGTAAGATCTATCTGCTAAGATTGTAACCCAAAACATGGATTGTACTGGACTAAGGACAAGCTCAGTCAGACCCAGTGTTGCAAATATAGTCAAGAACAAGAATACTCCCATTTTGCATTGATTTTAAAGTGTTTGCCCAACTGTTTGGACTGCAAACATGCCTTCTTTAGGCAGCATTCCCCATCTGGATGAGTGTCGAAATGCTGTCAAGGCTGATGACGCACAGCGTTTGCTTCACCTGACATTATGGTGAGCAACTTATTGTGAAAGCATGAAAAACCTCTTATAGTTTGTACTACTGTTTGGACAGGAGTTTAATTAGGAAATGCAGAAACTTGTATCAAGTAGAGACCTCAGACCAACAACTGAGGTTGCAAGAGGTGAAGTATTCCTTGGGCTGAAAGACAAATGCTATGACAGCCTGAAATCCATCTCCCCACACCTTATATAGACTGACTCTACTGATTCAGCAGATCCCAAGATCTACGGACTTCTCTGAGGCTTCAAGCTCCTCTCTGAATTTAGTTCTTACCTTTTTTCTGTGTTTTGCATTCATCACCTCACTGAGCAGAAACTCTGGTGACAAAAAAGCCTTTTATTATTCACTCTCCACATCCCACTCAAAGGTGAGGTTCAAAGAACTCACTGCTACCCAGGACAAACCAGTTTTTCAAGTCTGCATCTGAATGCATGACCATTTGTACAGTGAATCATCTGATATGGGGCTTTGATCACAGTCTGACCTTGTGGAGGCACCTCACAAGATGAAATGGAGCTTGTAAAACAAGAAGAAAAAGACTCAAAGTGAGAAGGCTCGAAGGTGAAGGAAAATAAAAGAATTGCAAAACCAACTGTAGCTGCTTGGTATGTGTCAAAGGGAAGATGCTTTACTCGAGGTTCATTACAGACATACTGGCATTTTTTGCCTGCCAAAATGTACCTCTTCTTTTCTGGGTTCTTGTGTGACACAGGCGGCAAAGTCAGCACATTGCCATAGCTCCCGGCTGTGGTGGGAAGCTGTGTGTGTTGCATCAGAGGGTGCCACCCTGTGCTGCACCCAGGATATGCCCTGATAACCCTCTTGTAACCTGCAAGGAAGAACAAAAGTGAATGGATTTTCACAGCTTCTTTCCTGGGAAAAGCTTTTGAGCAGTTTGTGGCATAGGCTTTGTTATTGGTAGGATATAACTGATCATCTAGACAGTCAGTGGAGGGGTAATGGAAGCAATTTCACATACAGACAAAATAGCAGCAAAATTTCTCATGCCATTCCTGTCATTCATAAGCCTCTGCATTTATCTGCATGACCTTCATACATGTAGGTACCACTGTGAACACAATCTCTGCCATAACTGTGGCTTTTCCCTTCTCCAAGACATATAAAGAAGCACTCTGTAGCCAGGAAATAAGAAATAGGCAACTCATACAGAAGATTTGTGCAAAATAATATGTCACTCAATGGAAACTGCTTCTTTGCTTTTAATTTCAGATGACATATTTTTATTTTGGATACCATTATATATAGATATGAAACATGCAGGAACTGTAGCAAAATCAGATAGATACTGAGTTTCCATTCAGCAGCCTGTTAAGCATATTGAAAACTGAGATCTTACCAGAACTTGGTTGTGGTTATGTTCAATAGGCATATTAAAAAAAAAAAAAAAGAGGTAAAAGAAACACCCCAGAAGTTCAGGGTTTTTGCACCTGAAAGGTCCTTGCACACTGACCTTTTTTGAAGAGGCAGTGTGAATGCTCTTGCTTGCTTCCTATATTATTGCCTCAACACATTTTCCCTCAGACATCTCTGACTGAGTGCCTGAGCTAAGCATCTCACAGACAACAGTGCTACACCTCAAGCCTTTCTTAATGAATATCTACTCTGTGTGAAGATTTGTAGTTGTGTAGATTTTGTACATAATGCTGTTTCCAAACTCCACTTATAATAAACTTAGTTTACTGCAATTGCATGGTCTGACTGCAAACTTGTCTTTTCAAATCCTGTGCCATCTGTGATTCTCTTACTACCCTTTATGGTCCTTTTCATACAATTTTATATGGCCCTTTAAACTTTTCTCATGATTCATCTGTGGCTATGGCATCCCTCCATAAAGACACCCACATTTCTCAACTTACTTATTTGTTGAGTGTGTTAGAGCTAAACCATACCACACAGTTTTTTCTCCCAACCCTTACAAAATCTGTATTTCATGAGAGCAATTAGTTTTAGGAACATTCCCAGCTTTAGGATGAATATTGCAAAATGAGCTAGTCAGACAGCCCATCTCCTAGAGTTACAAGAAAGTATTATTCCAGAAAGGAGCTCAGAAAGTCAAAGGTAGGTATAGAATCATTCCTGAAAATGGGAATCATTGCATCTGTTTAGATACAATTAGTGAAATGAAATTGAGAGATTACAACATCACACCTTCATTAAAAGTTATTTTAGAGAGCAGCTAGAGGAAGTAGTTTTAAATGTAGAATAGATGGGTTTTTTGTGGATCCCACACAAGCTAGATTAGAAGTTACATCTTTTTGTCACCATCTACAGGTGTGTTATAAACTAACACTTTCCATTTTTTTTCAAATATAGGCAGAAGAATTGAGGAATGGGAACTGACACTGAAGACAGAAAAATGAGTTTGGGCTAAGGGGGCTTCATAAATCAGTTCAGACCACTGTGTCCTTAATCTCTTACATTGCGTTCACCTCCAAAATAAACCTTCCTTTTTTATGATGAACTCAGGGAAAACTGTGTCTGACCCTCATTCCTATGAGGACTGCTGTATGAGGCTTCTTCAGAAAATAGGCTGATTGAGAAAACAGAGCAATGATACCTTTATTTTTCCCTCAGGATTCCTAGTTGGAAGGACACAGAAGAAAATAAACAAGACATAAACCAAAACTAATGAAATAAGCTTATTGCCTTGCCTTCTGGAATGAATCTAGCTCCTGTTGCTGAGAGGTATCCTGCATCTGATGCCAGAACTGGGATTGCTGTGCTGGGGTTCACAACACTTCTGAAAACCTGCACAGCAGCATGTTTGGTGCACCACAGTGCTCAGTTTCCTGGGGTCCTGACTTGGTGAGGAAGAGGAAAAGGATCTGAAGTAGGTACTCAGAGGGAGAAAATGAGGGCAGATTCCATATCCCTCCTCTGCTAGGATAAAGCAGACCCATCCCTTTATGCCAGTTGAATATCTGAAGTGGGAGGGTGAACACAACTGAATGAATGCTGGCAATGATCACTGGGCAGTGAAAGAGTAAACTCTGCAACACAAAGCATTAAGAAATGCAATCATTTCTGCCTCTTAAAAGCAGGTATGTAAAATGTTTCTATGCTCACTTCTCTTTCTCCTTAAACTGTGACTTTTGCTACATTATTTACTTTCGAGGCGTAGGACAAGTAACTGGATTACAGAGAAGTACAAATCACAATGACACAGTAAGAGTCTGGAGACTCAGTGATAACACCTGGTAGTGCTTCCCCTATGCTCTGGTTAATATTTACCCATGGCAGAGGAACAAGTTATTTAATTGTGGATAACTTGGTCATAATTTTTGCTTTCAGTAGCAGAGCATGGTGTATTTGACATGGTTTGAGAGGTTTTCTGAAGACAAAACTCCAACTTTTATATCAAAATCAAACTCTTAGGAAATCTTCTTCTGTGGTGCTCATTTTTGTCTCAGCTTGTCGAAAATGGCGGGTGTAAGCAGCTGCATGAAGTATTCCATGTTCATCTTCAACTTTTTATTTTGGGTAAGTTGATGTTTAAACTGTTATTAGTGATGTTCGAAATGTGTTCACCAATATTTGAATGCTGTAGTTAAAGGAATTGTAGAGAAAATAAAGCATAAGTGAAATCAGCATATGATTCTAAATCAGGGAGGGAAGAATGGGTTTAACTTTTGCCCTTCCCTTTGTCTTTTCCCTTCTAAATACCTTTCCCTACGCATTCAAAAATAGACAAGCCACAAGTCTGTCTCCCTGCTCATATTGTGCCCCTCATGTCAAGGGACATGACTCTTCTCAGAAGATAACAGATTCTGCACTTGCAGTTGTCTTGCTTTTATTGTCTGCTCCTTGTATCCAAAGGGTATGATCCCGAAAATGTTGTTGCAACAAAAGATATGGAAAATTCACTCGAATTTTTAGCCTCCCAGTTGATAAATCGTTTTCATATGTTTCTTCATGGTTCTTTGCTTTACATTCAGTGTATTATTAGTTTCTGATGGTGGACAGTAAATGTTTGTAAGATGGTATGAGCTGGTAGTACCGACAACAGCTGTATCAAGGCTGGTACAGCACGGGGCAGCAGGTAGATTTCTAGGTGTTATTTGAAGCAGGTTTGCATATTTATGACATCTCAGCTGGTTTGCAAGAATTTCAGGTCCTGGAAGCTCTGGAATGCTTTGAATTAAAGAACATTTCTCTCATATTTCAACCTCATTGCCAGATTTTCTGACAGAGATTTGTCAGGTTCACCAGACGTTCACTGAAACCAGAATTGGAACTACTAGTCACTTTGCCTCAAGAGATTTTTTTTGAGTGAAAAGGTGATACCATTTAAAAGGGACCACAAACAGTGACCCTGGAAAATTTGCGGCTATCCAAAATAAGAAGAATTGACAAAATTCTTTGATCGCTTGTGGATATTCCAAAGAAATTTATGACGGGCCAGTAATGGTTTGGACTGTCTCCCTCATTTTCTTCCTCTGCTTCTATCAAGGCAGATTAAAGATATCTGACATTCGTGTTGGAGTTTTTCCGCACCAGTACTTACGAAATCTGTACATTTCTGAATTGAAATTCCTACCCCTCAGGAAGTTTGCTGTGGTTTGACCTCAGCCAACAACCAAGTACCATGCAGGCACTCATTCTCCAATGAGCAGGACTGGGGAGAGAATCAAAAGAGTAAATGCTGGAAAACTCACGAACTGAGATAAAGACAGTTTACTAGGCAAAGCAAAAGCCACGCATGCAAGCAAAGCAAAAGCCACGCATGTAAGCAAAGCAAAGCCAGGAATTAATTCACTACTTCCAATGGGTAGACAGGCGTTCAGCCATCTCCAGGAGAGCAGGGCCCTATCATGTGTGACAGTTACTTGGGAAGACAAACAGCATCACTCCACATGTCCCTTTCTCCTTCTTCCTCCCATTTTATATGCTGAGAATGCTGTCATATTGTATGGAATATTCCTTTGGTCATTTGCAATCCACTGTCTTGGCCATGTCTCACATGGTATTTTCAACCCTGTGTTCAGCACAAATACAAAACACAGCCCCACATCTAGCCATGGTGAAGAAAACTAACTTTATCCCACCCAAAACTAGCACCCCTGTTCACATTCATCTGTATTTACCATAAACTATAACAGGGGCAAAAGTCTAGATTAGCATTAGAAAAGCTGCAAACTACTTCTGGAATGAATGTTCAGTGACAGGATGGGTTTCCTAGGTAAAAAAAAACCAAACAGAGCATGAGATGCTGGGGGAGTCTTGAAACAAGAATGTGTGAAACAAACTTCCTATCTTTATGTCAGAGATGGTAAATCCACACTGTATACTGAGGAAGAATATGCTGAGAATATTTGCTGTGCATGTGCCTGCCTGGATGGAACAGACAGGAATGCAGTTGTAATTAACTATTTTAGGGGAAGAGGTTTAGCACTACCAAGATAGGGAAGAATGGAAGAGAGGAGGACAGGAATGCAGATATAGTTAATTTTTTTAAAGGAAGAAGTTTAGCACTATCAAGATTGGAAAGAATAGATTTGGTGCAACCAGGAATATGGGCTGAAGAAGTACAATGAAACTGAATCTTTTGGTTCACATCCCTCCCTCTACTTCTTGGAAATCATTAAATTGCTGTAGTAAGGTAGAGGGAACAGTGATGACCTTACAGCCACTGGTCCCACAGCTGCTCTCCCTAGTGCCCAAGGCAGTTGACAAGTGGAAAATTACTGATAGTAGGAAATGAAGGTGACTTTACCTTAGCTAGATAAGAACAACGGTTGCATATTTACCTAGTGTCCTTTCACTTTACACCCTTGTCAGTCTCTCTGGGAGTGTTCCTGCTTAGAAGGCTCAGGAATGTGTTTCCCAACCTTCTGATGCCAGCTCTTACAGCACTGCACTAAGTGTGTAAGCCCTGGAATAATCTAAGATAGGTCTGCCAAATGATTGTGGCTTCACTACAAGGCATGTGTCCCCTGGGAAGCTACAGCCCCATGAGCCCCATGCTGGGCTCCAGCATATCAGTAGAACTTCGCACCTACCCAGTTTAGTGAAAAGCAGGTGCCTTTACAGAGCTTCTAATAGTCCTTAAATTGATCTCTGTCAATTTTGTGCAAGAAACCTGAAACATATCTCAGATTTTTCCTCGTTCCCTTCTACAGAGTTTGCAGGATATCCAGTCTCATCAGCTGCCTTTATTGCTTCAGCTTCCGCTATTCCACATCACAAAAAATTGCAGAATTATCTTTTTGGGTTTTTTTCACTAAATACTGATGTCTGATGCTAATTTGAGGCATGATTAGTAGCAGAGTATCTTCAGTCAGTTGTTGATTCTAGACTTGCTGCTCCATCTACAAAGAAAGCAGCCCCTTCCCCAAACCTTACATCTGAACATCTCAGTTCCTGGAAGCAGCAACAAAAGCTTGGCAGACCTGTTGAGCCATAGACCACATTCTCTGTAGGACCTTCCTAGAATGGTTAATTTCAGGTACCTCAAGGAAATGTTACAGTCAAATGTTTTCCTGGACAGAAGCAATCTTGTATAAAGCTTCTCCTGATACCCTTGAATTGATTGCTTAAAAAGTGTGCACCAGTGGAAGAAATTCCTCATTAGGTTTGATGTGTGAGTAATGCAATCTTGATATACTGTTGCTCCAGAATCATGGCAGGCTCATCTGAGGTGATATTAATTTAACTAGGCCATATTTCTTCATCACACCAAGACTGAAGGGCTTGAAAAGGATCAATCAAATTTGAGAGACAGCAGTCTTTTTTCTGTTCAGTTTCTGGGATTGAGATGAGATCACTGATTTTTTATCAAGGGTTGTGGCAAAAATATGATAGCCATCTAGTTTTGGGAAAATAGGTGAGGAACTTTTCAAAGAAGCTCATTTTATTTCATCAGAAAATACTAGTTTTATTAAAAATGAATTTTCCTGATACTTTCTTTAGTTAAAACTTTATTTTAAGAAAACTTAAAAATTAGGATGGAGTATTCCAGCAAACTTGAAATTTGCAACTCAGACTCTTTGGGAACAGCCCATTTTTATTTGTTATTTCAAAACTTTTCTTTGTGTGTTCTTGTACACTTTGTATATTATGAAAATAAACAGAAACAAAACATTAAGACTTTACTGAAACAGAACATTTTTTTTTCAGCCTAAACCAGCTCTATACACCCCTTACTAAAGTTTTGATTTGTAAGCGATGTTTCTTTTTTTTTTGCATGGAGGAAATAGATATTGTTGTATTCCCATCTGATTGGTAAGGTCTCGTACATTTATCTATATTTACTTGTACTACTGTGTTGTCTTTTTATGGGAGGTCCTATGTGAAAAACAAGGCAGTGTGCCAAATTCTGTTTGGATTTGTAGGAATAAATGATTCAGTGGAAATCTTCCTGTTAGCGCTCCCATGGTGTCTGATGGATGGCTACATCGCTCACATAGTGCTGCTGAACAACACCCAAAAGTAGAGTCATATGATACAATCAGTTTCTAGGCAGATTCAGTAGGAGTCACAAGTTTCACTGGGAGTTCTAGTCAAATTTGATAACATTTTGTAGCTGTCATTGATTGCACAGCTTTCATTTTCATGTTTAAAATGTACACACAGGAGTTCTACTCAGAAAAGGAAAATGTGTGGTACTCATGTCTAAGTGCTGGCTCTGTTCCATATTGCATAATCTGTGAAAGTCGTTATGGTCTTTGATGCTGAATATTATATGACAACATTTGTGGGGAAAGTATTTTTATAGAAAAATTATCTAAAAGATATACAAATAATAATTTTGATTTTAAAAGGTTAAGAATAGTCCAAGTCTTTATAGGAAACTCATAACAATGTTTCAGGGCCATTTATGACTTGAGTGTTAATGGCATACAGGAAAATAATTCTAAAGATGACTAATCTCTGGTCCTCAGTGATCTCTCTTTCCTACCAGTCGTCTTAGTAGGCACAATCCTTACTCCTGATTAGCCTCTTAATTAGCTGTCTCTAATACTTAATAAAGAGGAATTCTGTGTAAGAATCATCAGGGACAAAGTTAGGAACAGGGTGACTGTTTCACAGTGGAACAGCACCTCAATGACTAATGAAACAGGAGCTCAATTAGTGATGAGGGAATATATCTGGACTTGGGATTCATCTTCCCTGACTTCAACATCTTAATGCAAGTCATTCTGGTCTAACATTCATATGTACATGACCAAGTATGGTTGTTTTCTGTGAAAACATAATGGAAAGAATTACTATAGGCATTTTATGAGGACTATTCTAAGGTCTGGAGATGACCAGATACTGCTGCATTGAAAACAGCAGACAAAGCTTTATTTAGAACTTTTCCTGGTAGTTTTACTGTTGAGAATATGTCTCTGGATATGTGTCCTGAGTAAATCTAGAAACAACATTTATGCAAACATCCCGTATCAATTCTCACATGTTTCCATTATACAAGAAACAACATTCTTTATAGACATGTTATATATATACAATAGCAATTTATTTCAATTCTCTCTCATCTGACAGAATTTCTGTGTGCTTCTCAACCATATGTATAAATCATCAAGGAAATGCATAGTCCTCTGAGGTAGAAACATGAGGGATTTGGTGCATACCTGAAGATTTAACTACCTTATGAATTTTCCTGGATATGAATCAGTATTCTATGCTCCAGCAATTCATGTTTCTTTCACTTTGCCAAATAAATGATTTCAGAAGTTTGGACAGCATCTGTTGCAATTTGGATATTGAACATTAGTCAAAAATTGCTGACCTTTCTAACTTGTCTTTGTTTTCTCCTGCAGGTGTGTGGCTCCATTATTTTGGGAGTCTCTATATGGATACGTGTTAGCAAAGATGCTCAGCAGGTAAATGCATGCAGTCACACCAGCACCACGTAAAATGCAGAAGTTACTACATACACTTTAATTTCTCATCTTCATTTCCAAAAATTTTCTGTGTTTTTGTTGAGGTGGTTTGTGTGGGTAAAGATTAATGCTTTTTATGATGTTAAGATTAAACAACATGGTGCAGGTAGTCAGATAAAGTGACTGAAGCAAGCAGAGATATGTGGCTACAAGAAGCATCTGCTTTTGTTATTAAGCAGTTTCATGCAGAGGCACACAGATTTCTCTTTGAAAACATTTATCTCTCTCCCCTAATGGAAACTAATGGTGTTATTGATGTCAGTGTTTGACAGAATAAGGAGGAGCCATGCAGCTTTTCAATGTTTTTCCCTATTTGAATAGTATAGTTATATATATATTCCTAGGGTTACTTCATGTTTGTAGGGGATAATTTTATCTTTCTCACTATCTTGAATAACACAATTCTTATTTCCTTAGGAGCTACAACTTTGAAAAAGAGAAAGGATTTTTCTCTTCTATTTTCAACAGCTCCTTAGAAACACCTTATCCTTCCTAACTCATATTTATTTAGAGAGAGTTTTAGATACCCAAAAATCTTTACTTAGGATTAAAATGTCCTGACAGCCTTCCTGGAGGGGAGAAGAGTCCCTGAGTTCCCCTCCTGGATTTTTTTATGGGTTATTAAATTACTTCAGACTTTATTACTTTCTGTTCTTCAAAGCTAGGGAAAATACAATTTTGAGGAGCCCTTGGTCTTGCAGATGTGCCCAGAGGTTGGTCCTGTTGGTGCAAAGGCCCTTTGGTCCCGTGGGCCCTTTTGACCAGCGTGCATCCAGGTTTAAGCAGTATATTCCTTCATGTGAATTTGGGCCATAGAGATACAAATGAATTAGAAAATTTAACAAGTATTCTCTATTTTCAAAATGGCTTTCTGGCTGTAGAAGTGAAAAAATGGCCAGATGTGACATAGAAGTATTTTTTACAGCTTCCAGATTGAGCCTTTAGCATAGATGAAGTTGCCATTCTTCAGATCACTCCCCTCCTGCTCCAGCACAGTCCCTCAGTTAAGAACAATAATTTTTAAGTCAGTATTTTCCCATCTAGTAATAAAAAAATGGTGGAGATAAGAAGTTAGCTTTATATATCTCCAGCCATTTGGCTGATGACACTGTTGCCTTTATCCAGTCCCAGATGTCTTGTGTCTGGCAGAGGATGGATGCAGAAAAACCCAGTTCATGATGACACTGTGCTGTGGGGTAAATTAGATCATGGTGGAGAGTTCTGCCATTCTGTCCTGTGGAGGAGGAAGAATGACAACTTTCACTCCTCAATCAGTATTTTACTGGAAGCTAAAATTGCCATATTTGCTAGCTGACAGTCTCTAATATGACTGCTCGGATGGTACAATGGAGCTTGGAAAACCACAACCACTATTATCCTTTCTTATTTTTTTGAGAGATTTCCTAGTCAGAAAAGCATACTTAAATGTGTGAAAAACTAGTTTTCTGAAGTGACACTTAGTACTCCTCAAAAACCTAAGAAATAAGAATAGGGATGAAAACTGAAAGCATTTTCTCACATTTTTGCTTCCAGGCAAGCAGAGTTCCCATTCAAAACCAATGTATACTTCGCCTGAGTAATAATTGAGCAGAGCATAAGCATTTGGCTTTAGATAAATAGAGCTTCCTAAGAATAAATAACAGGAGATTCTGTCCAACTTGGAAGGGGAAAGAACAACACATTCTTCAAATTATACTTGTCTATATACCTTTGTATTTTCCATCAGAAGATAAATGTGACAACTTCCAGACATTTTTGCTAATCTTGGCACCAGTCACACTGGAAAATATTCTTTGAACATTTTTCTCTATTTTGGCCTTTAGCCTTAGTCAGCCCTGTGGGAATTAAATAATTTGATATTTTATAATATTGAGGTATATGATTTGTTTAGTGAATGTCCCACATATCAAAATAGAGTCCTCATCTCTGAGGGTAATATTAGAGATCATGCCTGAAAAAAAAAAAAAGAAAGTAAAAGAAAGCTGCTTTGAAAAACTATTTCTCTAATATATCCAGCATCGCCCTGAGAAGTGTTCTCTCAGGAACAGCCACAGAGTGTGTTCCTGGCCTTCTAATGACAAACAGAGATTTTGTTTCTTCAAAGTTTGGTTAATGTAGGAGAGGTTTTGAGATAATCAAGTTTGCTACTTCCAGTAAAAAGCAAAGATTCTTCAACTGAAAGCCGACTGAAAACCACTTTAAAGACAAGACGTCTCTATTTACTCTGTAGGGTTGACTTTCATCTTGTGCAGAAACAAAGATTGTGAAAAGCCAGGTTCTACTGAGCTACCCAATAAAACACTGAAGAAGGTAGCATTAGAGCTTTGGTTATTCATGGATCAGAATTTCTTCATGGCTGCCAATCAGTATATTTATCAGTTATGAAGTGATTATCCTGTTTTGGGAGATACAGATGTTTTTAGGAGGTCCTTCTTGTAGCTGAAAGATTTTTTTTTCTTTTCCTCTCATTTCAGGAGCTGGAAATAGACAGCAGCGTGTTTGCAGGGGTTGATCTGCTGATAGCTGTGGGCTCCATCATTATGATCCTTGGGTTTCTGGGGTGCTGTGGTGCTGTAAGGGAGAGCCGGTGCATGCTGTTGTTGGTAGGAAAGACAAACATTTGTCTACCTTTAACAGGCCACAACTACATTTGATGTATAAAGTCCTTGCATCAAATGAGGATGGGAGCCCTTCAGTTTAACCAAAGGCATTTTTATGATCATGTGTTTTCATTGCTTACCTCGAGCTTGAGCCCCTTCTGAATTCTAGTGTGGTAAAATTGATGGTGTCCTCACCAACAAGAAGACAGGGTTCAGAGAGACTCGAGGTTTTTTTTCCATCCAGCCATCACCAAAGTTCCTTCCATTAATCCCCCCTCATTACCTATCCCATTTAATTTCATAAATTCCCAGTTGCTGGTTCATATAGAATGTCTTCCCTGCCCTCCAGTCCAATAGCTCTCACCTACACACTGTCCATCATGCCACCACTCTGGTGTGCACCTTGTTTTGATCAGCAGCTGAGTACACTCCATCTCAAGCACCCCTTCTCATCACCAAAGAAGAAATAACTGGAGCAGCTCTGATTGTAACTGCATTCTACCTACATGGCTATTCAAGTACATGAAAGATTAATGTTAATTTAGAAGAAATTATATCACCTCGGTGGAAAGTACTATAGTTTCCTCCTCCTTTTGGTTTCTTTCTAGTTTTTTATTGGACTGCTTCTGATCCTGATTCTTCAGGTCACAGGAGGCATTTTAGGAGCAGTGTACAGATCTCAGGTACAGTATTATTCTATATTTTCAGTGATGTCTTCATAGAGTTTTGTTTGTACCCCCCAAAAAATAATATATTTTAATTTGCAGGCTGAAACATACCTTTACCAGAGTCTAATGGATGGTGTGAAGGAATTGCAAAGCACCTCAGAAAATTCTAAAGTGTTTCAGGAGAAGTTCCAGAAGTTTGAGAGAGAGGTAATTAAAAAGTATTAAAGGGCAGGGGGTTTTGCTATCTGTTCCATCTCGGGCATTTGTCTCTGCTTCATTTTATGATTATTCTGCTGCAGATTTGAATTTCATTCCCTGGGAATGGGGAAAGGTCTGACTTAAAGGCAAGTTAAAACACTACAGAAGGGCCTTCCATTCTCCTGATATGACATGGTCTTTCTGTAATGATTTCTTTGTACCATAGTGTTTATAAGAGCAACGAAGCAAGGGAACACAACATGGAAGTGAGACTGACAGCTAGCTAAGCTCTTACATGAGAAAGCTACCTGCTCCTTTGTTACAGCTTTCCTTTCTGAAGGAACATTGATCCCAAAAAAGAACTATCCAGTACTCTTCAGGAAAGGGATGTGGAACACTTCAGGACTATATTTAGTTTTGGAATATTCTACTGCTATGAAGTCATTAAATGCCACACTTTACTGTGTGAGAAGGGAGAAGAAAATATGATGAGAGGTTTGTTTTTACTGTGCTTATACTTTTTCTGGCTCCCTCCAGTTGCAGTACTCCAGAAGATGGGCACTTAGTGCCAACTTGTTCCCAGGTATCACAGAGAGAATACCCTGGAATTTCACTGATATCATTGATAGTGTAGACTCTTTCCCCTCCCACTAATACTTGGATTTGGACATTGACAGAATGTCTGCTGTTTGGTTTGTGGGTTTTTTTTTTGTTTTAGTCTCTAATGGGTGATGACTTTGAGGGATGGACTTATACTTAATTCCTGTGTTTTTAAATACTGCTGTGTGAAAGAAAAGGCAGAAAGAAATAATATCTAGGTGCCTTATGTTACTTCCACTTCTTCTTCCTCTTTCTACCTCCAGCCTTGTCCTCTGCTTCTGAGACAGCTTATTTCTTCTAATATAATAAGCAACTCCCTGGAGAGGTGATTGAAGGGTGAGCAAAATGAAAAATTCTATAATTATTCTATTAATTTTTAAATAGACTAGGACTGGTTTATTATGTCCCACAGCCTCTGCTTTTACACAAAATTATGTGAACATTTCCAGCTGCTTCTTAGAGGATGGAGGATCTCAAACCCAAGGCTGCACCCCCAAGCTTTAGTGGCTTGAATCAAGTGGAACATGAAGTGAAACTGCACCTGGTTTAAGTTTCATAAACCCCAAACAGAGTCCTGGTCTCATCAGCCCATTTCTAATTTAAAGGGATAACCATTGTGCACAGTGGTTATTTTTCTAGATTTCAGAGTTTTATGTGACTGAATTTTACATTTCCAGCCTGGCTTTTCAAGATGTGAAATGCAGATGTTACTGGAGCTGGTACTTACCTTCTGCAAGTAAAACCTACAAAAAGAAGACTTGCTTCTAAAACAATACTATACCCAATGTTGTTCCATGTTCCAACTCCATTCCGGCACTGACAATTCCTAGCTTTATAAGATGTTAATGTTTTCTGAGCACTTGAAAACCAGGTCTTTTTTCCCTATTTTTTTTTTTTTAAAAACTTGTGCACTTACATTCTTATACCTGGTGTGGATATCACAGAATATCAGAATATGCTGGTTGGAAGGGACCCACAACAATCACTGAGTCCAACCCTTAGCCCTGCACAGAACCATCCCCAAGAGTCACACTAAATGTAAACGGTGTTTGTGACATAACAGTTTGGGTCGACTTCCACATGGTAAAAGATGAAAGAAAATTTGACCTTCATTGTTCATCTCAGCTCCCTCACCTACTCTCCTCAAACTGAAAATCACTACATTTTTTCCTCATGTCCTCATTTCCTTCTTTCTTGCAGAACCAATGCTGTGGATTGATGAATGGAGCTGCAGACTGGGGAGACAATTTTAAAAGTACTTCTGGTAGCAATAAAATCTGTCTGTGTGAAGAAGACAAGGACATCTGCACCTACTTTGAAGACAGACCCGTCTATAAAACAGTAAGAAAATTGTAATGTTCCATCTTCTTTCCAAAAAGCCAAGTTTTAACCTGAGGTTGCCTTTGGTGACTGGCATAGTCAGGAGTTCTAAAACCTTCCAAAAAGACAAAGTTTTGCTTTCTTTCCTTTATCCAGGATTGCCTCTGTGCCATCTCTCAAAAAAATACTGTGCATAAATGAAATACTCTGCTTCTCCCTCTTCTTGGGATGCCTCCATTTTAAGACCTCAACAGTCTTCACGGATACTATTGGTGAAAACTATTATGACCCTGGAGCCAGGATGTGTCTCTGGGCCAGAGTAGCATGTCAGCTACCCTTTGGCTCTCATTCCTACCTCAGAAGGTTATGTTCCCACCCAGGCTCATTCTGGTAGTAGACATGTTGCCCCAGAGACTTTCAGACTGCTAAGGTATATTGAAAAAAGAACACACCAAATGCAAGATCCATGGAGTTTTATAATCCTTTAATAAAAAAATCCACACCCTTTTTTCAGGATCTGCTGGAAAGAAACCTTACATGTTGTAGGCTTCATGGCAATGCACTCAAAATGTGATTTCCTACAACTACAGCCTTTTGAAAACCTTGTAACAATTAATATAATAATAATAAGACAAAAATACCTGGTGACAGGCAACGAGCAAGCATACTCAGAACTGGTGGATGGATAGTAGAGATCACAAATAATTAATTTCAAGTTTTACTGTCTCCTTATGAGGAAATTTGGACTCCATGCATATGTAAGAAAAAAATAGGGAAAAAAAATCCACAAAATAATTTCATTTTTAGGGTGCTGGTGGTGCAAAGTTTGCCAGTATGCACCTGCCACAAAACAGATTTTAGCCGATGTCCATTCTGTTTGTATACTTCTCTAAATGCACTGCTCTTTAATCAGGTCCTGCCTGAACAGTAATTTCCTCCTGGTGTAGTTCCACAGAAGCAAATACTATTTTCAAGCAAAAAAGTCTTGCTAAGTAGAGGATGCCAGAACCCAATCTGGAAACAAGAGGTGTACAGAGAGGCTGTTTTGGCCACATTTTGATGTCTTTTTGGCGTCAGGCAAGCCCTCAAAGGACACATGAGAAGCCATCAATGAAATTCCTGCAGGTGCAAGATGTCACTCACATGAACTCAAAGATTTCATAGTGGTGTGAGATGTTAGTAGAGATATCCAGCTCTTGTGATCTGGTTAAAAAAGATTTGAAATTCAGTGCAGTTCTGAGTCAGCTTAAATGAGAAGGTGTTTTAGAAGAACTAGAAGACTGATGTCTTCTTCTATTGTGAGGAAGGAAACATTGTGAAAGTATATATTTGGAGGGAAGGCAGTTGCAGTGTTGTAACAGTAATTCTGTAATTCTGTTGTAATTCTGATGGATTTAAGCCATACTTGGCTTTCCCTGCAGTGTGCAGAAGTACTGTTGATGTGTGGAGAAGATGTAGTCATTATAACAACAAATGTATGCATATATTCAAAAGAAGAGTAGCTCTGGACAGAACTTCAGTTATGACCAGTCCCTTCTAGTCTCAGCCCAAGACCACCAAACATTTGACAAAATTAATTTTTAAGCCAGTTTTTATAGCCAAATATTTTTAGTTAAGCCTGACTGATAATAAGCCTTGAAGTTTAAAATCCAAAGATCAAACTGGTGGAAAACTGAAGTTCTCTTTCCGATCTGGTCATGGCTGCATTGGGTCTTTCCTAGCAGTGAATTATTAACAAGTGAAAGTAAGAATAAACACTTATTTCCTTGTTAACTGAAGATCATGCAAACATTAGGCATTACAGCTGTATGTCTTCCTCTGAAACTTTACCTTTTTATGGTCAGCTACTAAAGTAATCTTTGTATTTGGGAAGGCAATGACTAGATATCTTTCTCAGAGCATAAGGTACACATAGTTGTGTCCTTTTTGTTAGCAAGTCAGAGTAAATTCAAATGGCCTTTATTTAACACAGAGTCAGAGAGAGAAAGCATGAGAGAATTATTTTAGAAGATGCATTCCTAGTAACCTTAGGATAATATTGCTTACCTGAAATTAATAATTTTGTCTTATTTTCAGCCTTGTGGAGAAGTGATTGTCAAATACCTTAAAGACCATCTGGTCATAATTATGGGGATCGCCTTTGGACTGGCTGTTATTGAGGTATGACTGTACACCATTAAAATATTTAGTAGCTGACAAGCAGTATGTTCTACTTAGAAGTACTTTGGGAATGGGATTAAAACACCTGGCTTCCTCAATTAATAGACAAGGAAAAACCACCTCTCACCTTTGCTATAATCTTACTGTTATTTCATATAAACAGTATATGGCTGCTGAGCTATGAACTTCAGGTGGGATCAGACCACCCTGCTGCCTGTGCAAGTGTATCACATGGGACTTTTTCTGCAAAAAATTGACAGTCCTGGAGCCAGGCTGTGCCCTGAGAGCGAGCCCTGTGGATAGAGGTGTGTGTGCCTATACAGCGACAGAAGACATGAGGCAGAATAGCCAGACTTCTCCTCCTCTTTCTTCTTTGTGTGAGGAAAAAGTCATCTCCTAAGCAAACTTAGCCTCTAAACGATATGTTCTTATCGTAGGGAAATAGTAATACAAAATTATAATTCTGAGGCATACTTTAGCCATCAAGATGGTGTGTGAATGTGTCTGAGTGCATGCCTGTGATGCTCCATATATTCCTGTGTGTAAAAAATGCAGAGTATGTGAGCTGTTTATTTTAATTGCCTCACCATACACTGAAGAATAACATGCAAAATTTTCTCTGAAGAGAGGGGGAAAATAAGTGAGGTTATCCAGTCAGCTACTTGATTTGAATTTGATTAGGAGAAAATTGCAAAGAAACGGGATTTCTTCGTGTTGCTTTCTTTGGTCATTTTCTTTCTTTTCACTCTTCCTCCTTCATTCCCCTCCTCCCACGATCCCCACCAGTGGATGTTTGAGGGAAAAACAGAAATGACAAAGATTGCTGGGCAGGGTTAATTCTGTTATTCTAAGCAAAAACTTCTTAACATCATTGGCAGAGGATTGCTCCTTGTGGTAGAAGAGTGAGCAAGAGCCTCAACTCAAAAATACATTTCCAGGAAAATAATAGGAAGCAGAGAAGAGTTACATAGATGTAGCACTGGGAGCAGACAGGCCACAAACTTTACTTGGCACAGACTTCATGGCATTTAAAGAGCTGTATGTGGCAGGTCAGGTCTCTCAATCATATCCTGGCTTTGGGGGGGAGGGGGAAAATAGGTGAGATACACCAATTTTAAAAGGCCTTAAAAATATAATAGAAGTGTAATATTGCATCTGTATCCCTAAGGCAAGTTATAAGTCACTTTGCTCTAGTTACTGCAGTTATGTGAGTTGTAGACTTCAGGTCATTAGCCATCATTTTTTCCTGTTCTCCAGCTGACATTTTCTCTGGTGGCTGACTTTCCCAATCATAAAAGGATTAGAAAACAACATGAATAAACAATATGAGCCTCAGCTGGTACAAATTGTCAGTTGGCAATTTATACTTGATAAATATTTAGCCTTTCCAAAGATACTAACTTATTATGACTTCTCAAGCAATTGCAAATCAAAGACCATGTATTTAACCACCTCTCTGCTCTGAAAAAAAACCCCAGATAAAAAGAAATGATCTTCTCTGCTCCATTATGCCACTTTCTGGCTGTTACCAGTTTCAGCTCACCCTTGTAGTGGAAATGATGCTGATAAGAAGGGCTCAGTTTCATTTGGGCACAAATGAAAATACGGCCACGGTATGTCAGGGAAATCCTGTCAGTTTATTCCAGCTGTGAGTCCGTCCTCTTGTCCTAGCTGTACCTCTGTGTTACATATGCTCTTCTCTGTCTTTTCCTTAATTAAATGAAGCATCCTGGTGTTCATGTCTTCGTAAATGTCAATTGGATGCTTTCCACTTCTGTGGAACACCTTCACAGACTGGTTGATTCTAAATCTGGAAGGAAACTTTCTGATCTTCTGATCTCACTAGCTGTCTGTCACAGGCTGTGGCATTCCACCAGTAAATCCCACTACAGAAGGTGACCCTACTGAACATTCTATTTTAAGCAGCAGCTTTTTAAGTGGAATCAGTGTTTCTATCTCTAAATCTATCACTGATGAATATAAAATATTTGATTCATGATCACATGCAACTCAAAATGGTGGGGTATGTATGTAGATGTGTACCTGTACACATATAAGTATACCTGTATACATAATTCTTTACATATATATTTACAAAAAAGAGAGGGACCATTGAAAAGAAGAGGGTTCAAAGGAAAACAGCCTTAGGCTACACCTAACTTTATTAGAAAATAAAATACTGAATTTTTGTCTGAATTTCTTGAACTTTTTAGTAATTGTTGCTCCATTACAGCTAACAACAGCATTTTAAACACCCAGAACTACAGGGTTTCTCATCCACAGAGGCAAACCATCTTTTAAACAAATGAAACTCCTCCATCATGTCTATAGTCTTCCTATGGTACATATTGGCTTAATTTAAATGCCTCTATTCCATAGTCATGCTCTTCAAGAGTTACATTGGAAAAGATCTTCTACATAACAGATTTAGCCTGCACACAATTCCAAGACATTTGCAAACAAAATATTCCCATTGTGTATCAGTTGTATCCTGGGATTTCCAGAATTGACAAGTAATACCAGAAATGTCTTTGTTTTCCAGATTCTTGGTTTAGTGTTTTCTATGAGCCTCTACTGCCAGATCCAGAGAAAATGAACCTGTAGAAGTGTCAGAATGATGCCACCAGCCAAATCAAAACCTTTCTAGACAGAAGGATATTTAGTTCGGCACATTCAGATAATTATATGCATGACCCAGACAGCTGTTCAGATGAAAACAGCAGCCCTTGTGCATGTGCATGCTTCACAATTTGCAAAATGACCTCTTCATACTTCGTAAGACTTAATTATGTGAATATGATTTTTTATTTGCAATAAACACTTTTGTTTATGTTTCCAAGGTGTTATTTTGTCTGAAGACATCATTTAAGTGACATTGAGATTCCAAGTTCACTGTGCAGTGTGCCCACATAGATGTTACACCACCCGTAGCAGAGTCACTGTAAACAGCTGCAAACCATCATGCAGTGGCTGACTGCTCTAGGGAACTCAGGATCCCAGGCAGCTTTGCTTGTGGGGCGGGATATTTTCATTAAGAGAGTTGTGGGTCAGTTTGACACTCGATATGATCAGGCGTTTGTTACTTCTGAGAAGTTTAAGACACCACAGGTGCCCATGACTGTCTCGAAGCACACCCAGACTGCTCCCATCTTGACAGAGCCATGTAACTGTTGCTTATAAATACATTGAAATCTTTCTTTGAGCAGAGTCCTTAGCTTATGTCCTATTCCAACAGAATTGGGTTCAGCTAAAATTCATCTTCAGCAACTACTTTCTTTTAAAACACAAGCAGAGAAGGTTTCTGTCCCATCCCCATTCTTTCCCTAGCACTCAGACCATTAGGCCAAGCAGTGATTGCTGCTTTCAGTAATTCACATGTCTCCCAGGAAAATCATCTAGCTACCAGACATCTGGTACTTGCCATTCTCTCTGCTGAACCTCAGAAATTTTGCCAGAAGAGTTCAAACTTTGTTGGGCCAGATAAAAAACATGAGTCCAGAACCCAGCGGTACTAACTGGAAGACGAAATGATGGCTTCCAGTTCTTCCTCCTCCCCAGAGTGGTATTTTTTTCCCTGTGCATATCTTACCCATGATCTGAAATCCTGAGAGCTGAGCCTGAATCACCCAAATCATGCTATGGCAGCTGGAGTCCTGGATATCACTACAGAAAAATTGGGGAATATAAGGACAACACACAGAGACTATTGCATCTTCTTCTTCTTTCTTCTCCTTTCCATGAAGAAGGAATGTTCTCCTGTTTGAATGAAGGACCAGAGGGTTTCCCATAGAGAGGGATCATTGAGCAGTGGATGCCTAATGGATGGACATGAAGAGGAAATTACAGCTCACCCTTGCAGCCAGAAGGAGTCAACTTCAGGCAACTGTAAACTTGAGTGATATTGCTATGGATTTCTAATGAACATTGACATGAGACTGACAATATACTCTGGCTTAGACACCAGTCTGGTCCTGTATGCTGCTCTAGGGGATCCAGATGTATAAAAGCAAGGTGTTAATACATCTAAATTTTTCTTGTTTACTGCCTGGTTTTGGATATAGTCCTCAAAATATCCTTTGCTTGCATCAAAATAATGATGTGTGATACATTAGACTTTGTGTTAAGACACTTGAAACCATTGATTTTAGAACATTACAATCAGAAATCAAATGTTGTTTTCAGAGAGGAACTTTGATGCAAGAGTTTTATCTGGCACTAAGGTGAAGAGTTCATCTGTTTATGTAGGCAATTTGTCTCTATTTTCTAAAGCTCTAAGGAATAAAACTAAAGTACTATCATTATATGCTACCATGACTGTTTAAATGAGATTGAACCAATGAAGAAATTCAGAATATTACCAACTTGCTGCTGAAGTGGGTTTGCTGCAAAAACATGCCCATTGCCTTTGATACTGCAAAATTACTTACTTATAATGTTTGCTAGACTCCTGAAGTTTTCTTCCTCATTTTTTTCAATGGAAACAGCAACATGCTAAGCATGGAACAAAGAGAAATCTGTCTGAATAAAATTCATCTGGCCACATGGAAAGCTATAGAGTAGAAACTTGTATCATAGAGTTATGGAATGTTTTGAATTGGAAGGGACCTTTAAAGATCGTTTAGTCCACCCCCACTGCCATATATAAGCTACCTGTTTGGACTCTCCCTATAATGAAAAGAAATAAATAAATCTAGGATTTGAGCCATCTCATTCTAAAACAGATAATTAAAGAGGTTAGATGAATCATGTGCCTTGCAAATAGGTGAAGTTGGAGTGGATGTATCCAACTCTGCAATACTGACCTCTTTAACATTAGAAGCAGTGACAATTAGGAAAGAGTATTACCATAATATTACATGAATGTGCATAGATTCCTCATTAATTCACTGACCTTTTTGCTCAGTCATAATCTAGCCTGCTAGGAAATGAGTCCTGCTTACTCTTTGGACTGGTAAGATAAGATTCATCTCCACACAATGCTGCAACAGAGATCCCACAACCACACCTTCATGGGGTCCTCTTGCTACTCTTATCAGAGAACATTTATAGTTAGCAATTGACTCAAAATAGCAATGGGACATTTTTATGAGCCCACAACCATTTTTTAATCATGATGTCTGGGATTGCTGAAATGGAATTTGACAGTAAATTCTTGACAGAACTATAAAAGCATAAGGGTTTTCTTTTGTGGGGTGTTGGGGAAGGTTGTTTTCGTTTTTTTCATAACAATTTCATCCCAGGTTATGTTCCTTTCAATGTTACTCAATAAAATCAAGCATACAGAGGCAAGATGCATGTCCAAGACCTTAGTGTTTTAAAACAGCAATGGGGTAAAAAGCATTTATCATTGTAGCCTTAAACTGTCAAAAAAACCCCCAAAAAACAACCCAAAACAAAAAAAAAAACCAAAACAAACAAAACAAACAAAACCAAAAAACCCACAAAAACAAAAAACCCCAAACAAACAAAACAAAACAAACAAACAAACAAACAAAACCAAAAAACCCCACAAAAACAAAAACCCCAAACAAACAAAACAAACAAACAAGCAAACAAAAGAACAAAGAATGGTAGGAAGAAAGACAATGTGTGCCTGCCTTTGCTAGGGGAGCTGAATCCCACCTTAAAACCAAACCTGTTTAACACAAGTCTGGTGATTTTTCATGTTCAAGCAAACAACTATCTAATGGCTACAAATAAGACATCACACCCAGGTTAAACTATCTCCACAGAAGAATTTGATACATCCTTTATTAATTTTGGGGGAACGTGTTGTTCTCACAAAGGATTACATTTATGTTATGGGGCAAATCCAGTATGAATAGGAAAAAGAAAGAATTTACAGTGTATGGTAAAATATGAGTCAGTAAAGCAATGTCAGAAACAATGAAGGATATGTTAATAAGCCTGTTACTGGAAAAAAAACAAGGAAGAAAAAGTCAGAGGCAGATAGACAAACAAAAAGAACTATGGTTTTGAAAAAATGAGAGAAAAATGAAGTAAAACAGGGCAGGTCAATTTGGAAGAAAAAAAAATAATATGTTGAGCTTATCAAGATTCAAGGGTTTGCTTCACTCAACTCAGCATGAGGGGAATTTGGCCCCAATCCACCTTTGTGTCCTGAATGTTGTGTTGAAAGTCAATTCAACCTGTTCTTCATGCAATGCCAAATCTTCCCCAAATCTGGCTGGCTATCAGAGCCTCTGAGAAGCTGGGGCTCATCAGAGCATAGCTGGTAGACAAAGGGAATGCCAAGTGACAGCTGTGCTAGCTGGATGGCCCCAGGGGATGCCTGCAGAATGAACCCAAGTAGGTAAAACTACCGGCTTTCCCTCTGGAAAGGACACCAGGACACTGTAGATCTGGTATTTTTACAGACATGACTAAGTGAGGCAGCAGGGCTTATTTTTAAATTAAGATGAAGGATTATCAGTTTAGATTCTGAAATAGGACTGAAACCACGAAATTAAAAGCCAGTTCTTTGGCTCTGCTGCAAGACATGTCCTAACTGTTTAGCCCAAGGTTTGCTGGCATGGGAGAAACTCAGCTGATTTAGATTGGATTCAATCCTCCTCAACCAAGGGGATGTTTGACTTTGGGTTGTTTCGGTCAGTCAGTTATAGGAAAAACACCTAACGTCACTCCACGCCAGAACCAAAACCTCCATGTGCAAAGATTCAGGCTGGTGAAACATCATTCCTCCAACTTGGATGTGCTGATCTGGGGAAATCTTCCATTAAGACCTCACTGGGGTACCAAAGGGAGGCTTGGATTTGTTATGGCATCATCCATGGCAATTTGATTATTCTTTATACCAAAAAACCTGGCAGGTTTTCTACCCACCTCTGTCAATTGCAATATTCTCATCCTTTCACTGAAGGGCTCTTTTTTGTGTGCAGTGGTTTGGATTAAATTCCTTTTTGTTCTTTTCAAGTATTTATTTTTTGAACTGAAAGCTGACCCTCAGTGTGTTTTGCAAAATATTCAACCTGCTTGGTTTTCTTGGGGAGATAGAGGGGTGATGTCATTCATCATTTGATAAGGCTGAATCCTTTATCCATCTGAACTTGGACACTGGGGAGGAATGGGGAAACCATTTCTCTCCCTTTCTTCCTCAAATACACTTGCATTTTTTTTTTCCTCTTTGTAGAGAATAATAAGTCTCCACAGCAATATCCACTTACTCCTATATTTTATAAAATTTGCTCGAGCAGTCCAGAATTCTTTGAGACAGGAATCAGAGACATGGAAAAGGCATGGAGGAATAAGGGGCAAGAGAGGTCCTTGGGTCATACAAGGGATAAGAGACATATAATACTCTTCCTTCCTAATCTGCAAGGAGCTCAAATTCAGCTAATGTAAGTCATCAGAGACACTCCAATTTCTTCATTTGTATTAACCTCTAAAAGACTGGAAAAGAATCTTTGCCCTACTTTTTCATGAAAATTAAATTAAACTGTGCTAATGGACTTGCACATACAAGGCTATGGAAGAAACTGCTTAAAACCCCCAGACATCTAACATGGACAAACACAAGGGTGCTCTCAGAGAGCTTCTTAAAACAGTGTCAGGGCATTTCAGCACAACAGCTCTTTACAATGAAAGTCTGTTAATTCCTGGTTTCCAGGGTCTGTATTAAAAGGCCCAAAGTGTCAGTAGTTTCATATTTGCTATTAAGTGAACATAATGTATTTCTAAACTCTTTCAAACTGTTTTTGCATTGTTTGTTATCTAAAAGATTTGCCAGATCAGCTAAATCCAGGTCGATACATGAATACTATTTTGTTGCTGTAACGCATTTTCTTTCTCAAGTTTCAACTAAATATGTTACCTTGCTGTAATACAAATGTTTCCTAAACTCTTCTTCATTATAATAATGAATTAAAGCAGCAGAAACTCTCTGAAACCTTAGGTCCATCACTACTCAACTTGACATTAAGTTCTTTAATATTAAGGTTATTTCAGACCAGGAAAGATCTTTTGTAGATTTGATTTGTTGGGGATGAGAAAGAAATAGAATTTACTTACTACTGTCTAAGTTAAAAAATTACCATCTAGAATGTATTGAGTTTTTCCGAGAAGGTTTGTCAAAACCATAGATGAAGAGATGAGCTGGTCAAAGTTTATTATCTCTATCATTGATTAGGAGCATATTAAGGGTAACTAAGGGAAGTAGAGCCATGGAAATAAATATTGCCGGTTCATTGAGGCCTCCATTATTGATTTCTGTTTCCTTCCTGGACAAGTGTCTACTGCTGTAAATACTGTTGAGATCCCCTGGCATTGGATTGAAATAGACTCTTTTAAGAAAAGCAGTGACTGAGGAAATTGTTTGTTAGAAAGCATATAGTAATGGTATGAATAGGAATAGGAAACAATATACCAAAGCAATATAGCAGCACTGCATTACTGTGTAGGAAGCAAATTGCAATCACTTCTCCCATTGCTGCAGCAAAGGAGTTGAGAACACACTGCCTTGATATCCTGGCTATTGCACTTCTGTATATGTTTATAGACAGTCAAACAGATGGGGCGGGGAGTAAGAATCATGGGGCAACAAGACTCAGAAAGTCAGAAAAGAAAGTGAATGATAACAGTTGCTGAAGGGGGCAGGTGACACTCAAAGCTGAGATACTCTACAGCAAGAGGAAATGGCCTCAAGTTGTGCCAGGGGCAGTATAGATTGAATATTAGGAAAAAATTATTCACTTTGAGTGAATAAAGGCTTGAAAGGGTTGTCAAGCAACAACAGTCTTTCCAGGGAAGTGGCTGAGTCATCATCCCTGTAGGTATTTAAAAGATATGTAGTCTTAAGGACAATGTTTAGCGGTGGACTTGGCAGTGCTGGATTTATCGCTGGACTCAATGATCTTAAAGGTATTTTTCAACCTAAATAATTCTATGATTCTATTATTCCATGATTCTATGACGTCTTAATTGCAACTGGGAGAGGAATTTAGGGAGCCAGAATGTGTATTACACGATTTGGAGTGACAAGATAGAAGTTTACAACCCAACCTGGTTGGAAACATGATGGATCCCTGTAGCCTTTTGCAAACTGATCAAGGACTGGACTGTTTGTCAGCTCAAATGAGAAACTACAGGCTGAACACAACAGAGTGTGCTGAAAGGGGCAGGAAATGAGGGCTTGTTTTATAGTGGTTGGATTTCAAAAAGGTCCTCTGCTATAAGAGATATTCCAAATTCTGAAAGGATTCATCACAAGTACAGGAAATTGTCTCTCAGGTACAGGTTAGGGTACTGTGGTTGTGGTATAAAATATCCAGATGTGCTATCTCTGATATGCTTGATATTCTGAAGCACAAACAATTATGATGAATTACCTTCTCCCTGTGACTTAAGATTCTGCTCTCATTCTATGTATGGACTCTTGCAGTGACACAGGGAACTTCCTGCTATTACCTTTCTCATGTTCCGCCTATTCTCATGCCTCAGTCTTTTGGCCAGTGGAAAAAGGACTTGAATGAACACAATAGACAGGCCATTCTAGAGTACATTGTGGTGAACTTGGTTAAACATAATTTTTTAAATATATATCCAAAGAAATACACAAAAAAGAATTGCCTGTGGCTTTAGCACAAGAGATGTGTTACGGATGAGAAAAGTTGTGGACAAAAGACTTTAAGAGCAGTTTTTCAGAGCTGAAATTGGCTCTGCTTCAAATATTTTTGAAAGGCTAATTTTTTTTCGGATGGCAGTGACCATAAGCTGGTGTTAATAATACAAGTCAATTCTAATAATATGTAACTATAGCTGCAATAACCACAACAATATTATGCAAAAGAAACAACTGCCATGGATTTCTTGCTGGTGTGGAGAATTTTGTGAGCAGGTGGAGTGGGTTTTATATCTTCCAAGAGGGATACTTGAGGTTGTGTGGCGTTCCTGAAGCTTGAAATGATAGGTGAGATAGTTAGTACAAACTTCCTGTGCTTGCAGATTCATACTGTGAATTTATGCCTATTGTCTGATGGCTATTGCTTTGAGTCCTATTGGCATTGGAATGTATTAGAGAGCCTGGAACTATGTAGGCAGAGATTTAAAATATGCAAAAAGAGATGAAACCAGAAATGAATATTGACATTTACTTATGAAATGCAAGCCACAAGACTGAATATTCAGAGACTATTTCACAGGGGAACAGTTCATGTACTATTGCCTATTACAGACCCTGATCATCACATCATAAACATGCTAAAGTCTTCAAACAGAGAAAATACAGAGATTCTCTGATCTGTTCTGGACTTTAGTGGATCTATTTATTAAATTAAAATTGAAAAATTAAGTGGGATTGAGTAAGACAGTATTTTGTGCCTTTTAGATTTCTATGGTCTTTTGCTTGGGTTCCCACTGCTGCTTGAAGATACCATGTATATTCTCCTGTGTTATATTTGGCATCCCTGCACAGACTTCTTACCCACCTTAGCAGAACTAAGATGACCCAATTTACTTTAAGGATCTTGATGTGATCTCTTTTTCCCAAAAAACTGACTTGCTATCACTCGACTACCAGTTACCTGTGTTATTGCAACAGGCTGTTTACGTGGAAAAATGAGAAGTCTAGGAAACTTTAATTTATGCTGGAAAGATAATGATTGTGTCAAAACACTGCAATGAGTTAGATATCCACATAACTTACTGTTAGGAATGCTAATGGGGCTACAGTGATTTCACACTGTGCAGGAAACAGGAACATGGTATAAAGTCTGTGTTCTGAACTAGCTGACACAACTGCAAGATGGACAAGGACACACAAATGCTCTTGGGAATTTTGTGGATCTTGTGGGCTCTTGTTCACATGAAGGTGTGACAGGGAATCAGCAAAGTCATAGGCTTTGTGACTAAATTAATTTCATAGGCAGCAGAAAGAAAAAGAAGGCTGCAAGGAAGGGAAAAACTAAAATATTGTAAGGCTGCAAAGTGCAGTTCAGCTACACCTATTTTAAGACTTCGGTGTGCACCTGGGAGCAAAGTTATAAGGGCATGGAAAATGCTGGACAGTTCGAAATAGAGGTGGTAGAAGAAAGCCCGGCAGCAGGGGCTATCTCAATATTCATGGGTTGTCCTGAAACTTGTCCCTATACTGAGGAAAGATTTCTTCAGCATTAGAACTGTAGAACACACTGAAAATTTGTGACCCCAGGATTCTACTTTCCGTTTCTTCTCTGGGGAGTATGTCTTGCCTATATTTTGTATGTGATATGTATCTTCTTACTCTAACCAATGTAGTGGTGTGGTTATACATTATGCAGACCTTGGAGGGTCACATGAAGAAATTCTAACAAGGATATATAGTTATTAGTTCCCAGATGCACTAAAAACTGCAAGCCATGACTAGAGATAGGGGTTACAGTGATATGTGCCATGCCAGCAGCCTGCTGTCAGGCACAAGATACAGCTCAGCACCTGAACCACACTTTGAAGTTTAGCATTTGCCTGCAACCAAGAAACGTCAACGCCACTGGAGTATGGATTAACATTGTGCATGGAAAATAACCTTTCATAATCACCTTATAATTTATCAATTTGACTTTTCCATATGATTTTGTAAATGATACAGCAGAACTAAGAGTTAGGGATTCTGGGGGGCAGGTGAGGTGGTAGTAGATGAGATGGATTAGCAGAAGAGTGAACTAATAGGATAATAACATACTTGCACAGATTTTTAAGCCATGTTGTTATTTTAAACCACCATGTTGTTATTCTTTTCTGAAATTACAGAATTCTGCAGGGGATGGTATTTGTTAATGTAAACACTTAAACTGCTAAACAAGCAAGTTTCTTAGAAATATATCTATCTTTTCTAACAAAAATTGAAGAGTATCAGGGTGGTGACCAGGCAGCATTCACAGACAGGAGTCCACGTTCAAGCAGATACAGTGAATTTGTGCAAGCTCAGAGTAGCAACAAAGTACATCACATCACAGTCTTAGAAAACAGAAAACTGTTTTGTCCTGTTTATCCTAATTTAGACTAAGGAATCTTTGGGAATCAACCTTTTGCAAAAGCAAGTTGGTGTTTAGGGTAACAGTGCTGTGCCATTTGTGGAATAATAATGTTCTCTTTAAGACAGAAAATCTCATTCACCCAGGAGACAAAATGGGGCCAAATCCTCATCTGATGTCAATCAGCATGATTCCTTTGCCATTAGCACAGCTCCAGTGTGTTTGGTGGAGCAATAACAATTTAATTCTGCTGAGGGCTTTGGCCTTGCATCTCATAGCTCAAAGAAATTAAGCTGTCTTCCAAGTTTTCTGACTGAAGCTGTGTACAGTTTAAATCTTGTTGCAAAAAGGCTGTTCAAATATGTTTTTCCTTTCTGTTTCAAATGATTTTGCTTATTCATCATATGAGTTTAATAGAATATGTCTAATTTTCATCAAAGCATGGAAAACCAAGAAATGTTCACAGGTTTAAGCCAATGACCCATTTTGCTGAAAAAAAAAATGCACTTAAACTGAATTTACTCTGCAGAAGTGGCTTCTCTTTTTTCCTCTTCTTTTTAAATTTGTATTGAAATGTGAAGAAAGTTAACATATGAGACATTTTACATCTTACTAATAACATTTTGACAGTTCTGCTTTGAAGGTCTATTCAAAATAATGCAAAAAATCCAAGAAAATTCTGTCAATATTATTTTAAGGTAGAAAGGCACCCTTTTTTCACTTTTGACTTTTCCTTGGTCATGTTTAAAGTGGCTTGACTTAAATTTGCAAAACACTGTAAATTCAGTTAGAGATATACTACTGTCCTTATTGAAACAGTTTCCTATATTACTTTAGTTGAATACCTCAGTTCATTATATAACTTCAGAAATCAAATTAGCTGTAACGATCCTACTAAATAGAAAAGTCATAGGAATTTCCATTTTCCATATTTTGTAGTGAGAACATCCTACACTGACATTAATGGTAGCTGAGATCAGGAGTGCTGCATACTTCCTTCAGCTGTGATAAGGTTTTGCAGTTATTTTTCATACATCTGCCATCAATAGAGATATCTTTTTTATTAAGTGAGGTATTGGGTAGGTTTGTGCATTTATTTAATTTTATATTTGTTATGGTATCCCTAAAAATCTCACAGTCTTTCACATGTCTGTGTCTCACACCTAACAGGCTGCTTCCTCAGAGGTGGATTCACCCAAAAGGTGAATATTGCTAAAGACAGTAAGCAACATCTGTGTGGAGCTTGTGATAGAAGGAAAGGGTCTGAGAGAGGTTGGTCAGACTCTGGGGAAGGGAGGACCTGCCCATCAAGGAGGCTTTGAGGGGACTAACAGGGAGTCAAGTTGGTGATAATGAACTGGAACTCTGAACACCAGAGATCTCCCTAGGAGGAAGGAAGCAAGAAATAGTGCCAGTAGTTTGGAGATACTAACATACCAGTGCATGAAGTGTTGTGCTGCCTTATTTGAGAGAGGGGAACATGAGAGAGGATCCAACCTTTTGGAGCATCTCTACTTAAAGAGGAAGCTCTTAGTTTTAAATTTCCCTGCATCTTTGTCACCTCTCCTTATCAACCCTGTGTCCATGGCAGAAAACCTCCTTATAGCTTGGGTTCAGTGTGGCCCTTCGATTAGAAGACCTGACTTCCATGCATCCCATGTCATTTGTGATTGCCACCATGAATGTGAAGAAGGAAAAGTCAGAGTAGGTGAAAACGTGGTGAGCCATGGTGTTGGCTGGGCCTGGAAGGATCTGATGGAACATCTAAAGAAATACACCCTTGTAAGTAGAAAAGAAGACTGTATTCCTCAAAGGAACTACACAAGATGACGAAAAGAAGCTGTTTCCCAGCAGATCCCATCTATTCTAGGGCTCTGCTGGCATGACTGTGTTAGCAAGTCTGGAAACTCCTAATTGAAACACAGCTCCAGCAGACAGACTTTAGTGCAGATCAGGCCGCAGGAAGGGCCAGGATGCTCTCATGCATTATTTCCAGTGCAGGTCCCACTAGATTAGGATGTGTTTTCCATTTGAAGTGGAGCTACTCTAACCCAATTCCCTCCAAAGAAACAAACAAACATCCGAACAAGCAAGCAAACAACCCCGTGGGAGGGATGGCTTATTCAAGCACAGCGGGGAACAGAGTTGGGGTGGGAACCAACTGGCTCCCAGTGCCAGCACTGGGCTTGTTTTGCCCTATAACTTTCATCCTGTTTGTCACTGTTACCAGGGGTGTACAAACTCAAAGCAAACATCTGGTCTGGTTTAATACCAACAAGAAAGAAAACTGGACGTTAATTTTGATATGACAGTAAAGCAGTTTGGTAGTGTTCACACTGGCAGAGGCACAACACAATTTACAATCTCTAAAACTAAATTGGTTTTCATTAAACCCTCCCAAGATCATGTTAGGGTTGACAATTAAAATTATAATGCAGCCTAGCCTGCTAAGGAGCAATAAATTTTTCTGGAATTTGGTCAGCTGGTTACACTGATTTTATATTGAGCTAGAGATAATTTTGGTCATGTAAAGGCAAAAGCAGTTTAAATCTGTTTCATACATTGCAGCATGGTCTCACTGATTAAAAATACCTGGGCCTCTTCCAAACTTGTCGTCATATTGGCTACATGACTGTTATAAGCAAACCCCCGCAAACAGAAAGATCTGAAAGTTCAAAGCTTATTTAACTCGAGAGTGCTTGTAAAAGGGGAAAAATGCCATTTCTGCATGGAATAATGGCTCATAACTTTTCCAGCATTATTTTTTCATTAATATCACCTGAATCTGATAGGCATGTTTCACAGCAGACTCTAAATAAGAAATCTGGTACCTTTTGGCCTGTTATTTCTGTACCATCTGGCTAACAGGTACTGTACACTGCTCTTGCAGTGTGACGCACCAAATAAAAAAGTCAGATCTTTTTAAAGTCACAATAAATTTCCCAAATGAGTTTGTGTGAAATGTTAAAAAGCAGAAGATAGAGGTTTTGGGTTACATTGCCTCTAATTTGAAAGGGGGATAAGTGGAGCCAGGTGGACTACTTAGCCAATACCTGCCTGTTCCAGCTTTTTGAATCTGTGAACATTACACCCGGATACAGATGGAAATTGGAAACAACAAATGATTATTACAGAGACTTTATCATCCTGCAACTCGTGTGCAAAAGATGAGCCACTCTCAAGGACACTTTGAAAGTGTGCTCTTTAGGCTTGGGTCCAGACAGATGTGCGGGAGTAGGAATGTGCCATATATCAAGTGAGAGGAATAAGATTTCTTAATTCCACTGTGACAAGCACAAGCAGCTTTTAAAAAAATGAACCTCCCCTGCTCAGCATTAATCCAGTTTCTTTCTGATGTCTCTTTTTTGGTTAAGGTGAGCATCTGCTCACTTCCAGAAAATTGCTAGTCCACAGCTGGAAACGGGGGATGGTATAAGCAGACAGACAGGAAAAAGAGGAGCTCATGATACCTTATTAGAGTTACAGCTACAAGACATAAAGACAAGCTCAGATAGTTAAGTTCTTCACTCCCACTGGCCACATCTGACTTAAAAGTCTGTATTCTCATTAGTGTTCAAAAAGCTACATTTCAGGACAAAAACTGCAAATAAAGCCAAATCAGAACTTAGTCAATGACTTATTTCTTCATTGACTATTTACAGTCAAAATTTTCCACATGGATGGCTTGACTTTGCTGGAGAATGGTTGGGAAGCAGAAAAATTTCCATCACAAAATCTCTAGCTTTATTCCAACTCACTTGGCAGAGGCCAATTAGCTCATGGCTTGCCGTCCCTGCTGTCTGTCCCCTGACAGCTGTTGGGAGCAAAGGCCAAAGGAAGACCATGGCTCTGGGGGCTGTGGCAACAGCTCAGCTTAGATTCATCTTAACCTCAGGTGAGTCAAACCCCTCCAAAGAAGTGTGGGTCTTTTCTCATAGATGAGGAAGGCAGCCTGAACAGGCACAGGCACTGTGAAGAGCTGGACAGCTGGGCTGCTGTGGAGTTCAAGGTTTTCCTTTGGAAATCTTGAGCTGGTGACAAAATGAATGCTGAGAGTTGAAAAACCTCAACAGAATGGTATGACCTTCTCTGCCCATCTCTATTACCAGCTGATAGGCTCACCCTTTGGAATGGGAGACCACCAGAAGTAGTGCAAGTCCTGATAAAGTTTGTAAGTTCTGGGCAGATCTTCCTACACTTGCTTCTGAATCTCACTTATGTGACCAGCTTTTCTATTTCTGATTAATACAAGTACACCAAGGGGCTGAGCATCAGGAGGACGTTAGGAGTTGAGTTGAAGAGTAATACATAAATCCAAGGCAGGGGTCTTGGTCGGCTGTACCCTGAGTGGACTGTGAGGGATGCAAGGGCATGGATGGCCATAGCCCATGCTGTGCTGGGACAGGAGTGGGTGGAGCATCCACCTCACCGCTGCAAGGGATCAGGCTTGCACAGCTGGGATTTGCAGCCCAAGAGCTCTCCTCAGGAGCCTAAGGCACTCTTCTCTTTTAATGACAGGTTTTACTCTCTGACAGTATTGCAAGGCTTTCTTAAAGTTCACTGAGCACAGTGCATACCCTTTGTGTTGGACAGGAAAGGGCAGAGGACCCACTGTGCTGGAGTTTGGTGATTAAATTTTCTCATGGCTTTTTTCTGCATCTCACTCTCATGCCTTAACCACTTTTACGTTATCTACTGTTGTCAGCCATTTTTCCTTCCCAATGGTCAGCTCACTTCAGCTCCTTGTCAAGCACCACCAAGTTCTGCAGCATAGTAATTAATTCAAAAGCATACAGGGAAAATAAAACGTGAGCTGAAACATCAGGCCTGCATTTAAAAGAAAAACAAAAGCCTTTTCCAAAATATCTCCATGCATAAGAATGGAAAATTATTCCTTGGAATTGGATCAAATCAGGGTATTCCACAAGATAAAAGACTTTGCTCAGGAGGGACCACTGGAAAGAAGAGCAGCAGTGAACATAACATCATCTCTATTTAAAGGGGGAAAAAAAAGAAGCTTTACTGATCTGATCTTCTATGCATGAGAAATAAGATAATGTTTTCAACATAACAATTCCAAATTAGTGAAAATGCCACAGGGATGGTAATTCTTTGGCTTAGCATGGAAAATGCCAGTTTCATAACATCTGTACATGTTAACATACTTGTTCCCTTTGGGGTATTTGTATGTCTTACCAGCTTAAATAGTGCCACTACTTACAAACTAGTACACAAACGCCTAACAGATGTACAAGTTCACACAAGAAGAAATAAAAAACACACAAAACCCCTCACTTTCACAACTAATATGCTTTAATGTAGCAAACACAGCCCACTTGCACTTCCATCAATGTGAATGCCTTCTTACTCTGTGAGATCCCTGAATTTCAGCCTATTCTTTGTTCTTTCATATTTGAAATTGTTGTTGGACCTTTAGAAGCGCTCTGTCAGGCTTTTTTAATTGTCTCATGAGACCCAGTATTCCAAACAAGCATAAATAAATGCCTTTCAAAACTCTGAGAAGGTTTTACTGGGAGGGCTGAGGTGGATACATTGTCCCTTACATAACAGCAGAGGAGCTGTGACCCTCAGGGGTCCTTTTCTCCCCTTACCCACAACCATGCGGCATCCATCTCTGAAAAGTCTGACTTTCATTTAATTGGCACATTAACCTTCATTTAAAGAGTTTTGAGCTCCTGCTTCTTGTTCTTGGTTCCTCTCTTTTTGTGACTTTGAGCCAGAGCTGTGTGGAGCTGATGCTTATTTCTTCTACTTTCTGTTTGCTGTGTCCTTTCTCCAGGACAGCATGCACTTTTAGGATATTTGTATGTCCCACAGTGTGGCCTGATCAAACCACATGTTACCAAGCACAGGCAACATACCGCAGAGGCTTTTGCAAAATTAATCAGACTGCAGTTTTTCCTGAAGATTAATTTATTCTCAGAAGTACAATGAAATAGTTTCCCTGGGCTGCCATATGAATTGGGCTTTACTGCTTCTACTGTCCAAGCTAGCTTGCTTATAGTTGAGGCAGACTGTTCATGTGGCAGTAGATTGTATGGCACCACCTACATAACTTGGTGGAGAATCCTTGGACTTACAAGTTGCTTCAGTGAGTTTCTTCAACTGCTTCATAGAGCATAGGGTCTTGTGTGCTGTATACACTAAAATCATACTTATGCTATTAAAAAACCCATGTAATCTTTGAAAGAAAAGAGAGAAAAATGCTTCTAGACCAATTATTAATCCATGCTTGCAGGAGGGTAAATGAGGAATACTTTCCTGTCACTTTGGGAGCACTCAGGGCCCTTCTGAGCATCCATTACCTTTATGATCATTGAGTTTAATTAGAAGACAGTTAAAAGATCACAAATCCTTATCCTTAACAGTGCTGTGGACCTTGCTGGTTTACTGTCATCAGTGAGACCTAGATCATCAGGCATTTCCCGCCATGTTCTTTGCTGTAGATCCTGCCTGTGGCTTTTGGGTTAGCTCTTCTTTGTCAAGAGAAGCAGTAAATAAGCTGGTAAATCTGTCCTCTGCATTGTCAAATCGTAAAGCTACATTGCATCTGTACTTTCTTCTTCATTTTGTTTTTTAATAATCTATTGGGTTTGTTTGTTCAAGTTAATGAAAATAGTATGTTATTGTTATGTAGTTATGCCAAAACAGTTCACCAGAAATTTCACAAATGTTTTCTGGTGCATTGCCCAGTTTCATGTGGTTTCGCTTTTTCCCTTCATATAGAAGAAAAGCACATGAAAGATAAAAATCTTAGGGTTAATACAGCTAGAAAAAGCCCTGGGAAGATTCCCTTTCAACAGCAAAAAAAGGAGTTAATGAAAAATCAAGTACAAATGAATTATTGTCTGGCTGGCTAACAGTAAAGCTTTAAGGTCTCCATCACAGCTTTTATTTGCAACAGTTAGCATTTATTCTCATCATGAGTCCAGTCAAATTTTGGGGGGACCATTTGTGTGAGAAAGTACACATCACCACAGAGAAAGGTCTTGCCACCTGTCATGTGAAGCTTCACAAAATTTCAGAATTGTCCTTTGCTCACAGTAGCATTCCTCTTGGACTAAGGAGTTTCCATAAAATTAAAAGGAGAGGGTCTTTATTTTCAGAGAGTTCACAACTGAGGGTCAAAAAAACCAAAGAGAATCAACCAAGGGGGTTTTTGTGCCAATCAGCAGGATGCTACAACACAGCATTTCACTAGCCTGTCTCTTGGGATTTCTCTGACTTGTTCTGTTAGTAAAAAGAGGCCATTTTCCCAGAACACCTCAATTATCTTTGCAAAAAATGCTTCTTTTGGAGATAGCACCTGAGAAGTTCTAGAAGTGTGAGAAATGGAATTATAAGAAGACAAAGTATAACAAGCTGTAGTTTGTTCTGAGTGCAAAATTTGAGTCCAATGGACTTGCAAGGAGGAATATGTGTCTAAGGGTAGAAAAGCTGGACCCTTTTCAAACATCACCTCTTAAGGGCACAGAAGCAGGCAATTCTCAAATGTTGGAAGTCAAGCAGGTGAGGCAGAAGGCCAGCTTGGCTGAACAGAAATCGTCTCTTGGAGAGAGGCAAAAAAGAAATGTGTATACCCAGTGAAAGCAAGGTCAAGTGACATGGGAAGAATTCAGAGATGCTACTTGTCACTGTATGAAGAAAATTCATGCACCCAAATCTCAGGTGGAGCTGAAGCTGCCAGAAATGTGGGGGACAATAAAAAGAGTTTTTTCAAATACATTAATAACAATAGGCAGCACAGAAATATCACTGGCCTGTTACAGGATGAGGATGGTCACCTCACAAACAGGGACAAACAAGGCAGAGGTGTTTAACACTTTCTTTGCCTCTGTCTTTAACATGGATGACAGAATAAGGGGATCTCAGTGCCCTGAGCTGGGAGACCATGACTGTGAGAATGATCAACTCCCAGTCAACCCTGAAATGGTGTGGAATCTGCTGCTCGAGCTGGATCCCTACACATCTATAGGGCTTGATGGTATTCCTCCAAGAATACTCAAGGACCTAGTTGAAGTCATAGCAAAACCTTTCTCAATGGCTTTTGAGTGGTCTTGGGAATCCAGAGAGGTCCCAACTGACTGAAAGTTGGAGAGCATTGTCCCCATTTTCAAGAAGAAGAAGAAGGAGGACCCCAGAAACTACAGGCCTGTCAGTCTCACTTCAGTGCCTGGTAAAATTATGGGGACGATTATTCTGGGAAGTATCAAAAAACAACTGCACGACAACACTGTCATTGGTCACAGCCAGCACAGCTTCATGAGGGAAAAGTCCAGCTTATCAAACCTGATTTCCTTCTATGGCAAGGTAACACACCCAGCTGGTCAGGGGAAGCCAGCTGATGTCATCTCTTTGGATTTCAGGAAAGCTTTCAATGCTGTCTCTCACAGGATCCTTCTGGACAAAATGTCCAGCACAGCTGGATAAACACACCATGTGGTGGGTGAGCAATTGGCTCACGGGTCGAGCACAGAGAGTAATAGTGAATGGGGTGACATCAGACTGGTGACCTGTCACTAGTGGGGTTCCACAGGGCTCCATCCTGGGCCCTGTGCTCTTCAACATCTTCATAAATGACTTGGACACAGGACTGGAAGGGATACTGAGCAAGTTTGCAGATGACACAAGACTGGGAGGAGATATTGACTCCCTCAAAGGCAGGGAGGCCCTGAAGAGAGACCTGGACAAATTAGGGGACTGGGCAATCACCAACCATGTGATGTTCAACAAGGGGAGGTGCCGGATTCCACATCTGGGATGGGACAACCCTGAATATATATACAGACTGGGGAATGAGATGCTGAAAAGCAGTGCCAGGGAAAGGGACCTGGGGGTGCTGGTGGAGGGCAAGTTTAATCTGAGTCAGCAGTGCCCTGGCAGCCAGGAGGGCCAACCATGTCCCGGGGGGCATCAGGTAAAGCATCGCCAGCCAGTCGAGGGAGGAGATTCTCCCGCTCTGCTCTGCACTGGGGTGGCCTCACCTTGGATATTGTGTGCAGTTTTGGAAGCCACAATGTAAGAAAGGTATTAAGCCATTAGAGAGTGTCCAAAGGAGAGCAACGAAGATGGTGAAGGGCCTTGAGGGGAAGCTGTGTGAGGAGTGGCTGAGGTCACTTGGTCTGTCCAGGCTGGAGAAGAGGAGACTGAGGGGAGACCTCATTGCAGTTACAACTTCCTTGTGAGGGGAAGAGGAGGGGCAGACACTGATCTCTTCTCTCTGGTGACCAGTGACATGATCCAAGGGAATGGCCTGAAGTTGTGTCAGGGGACGTTTAGGTTGGATATTAGAAAAAGGTTCTTCACCCAGAGGGTGGTTGGGCATTGGAACAGTCTCCCCAGGGCAGTGGTCACAGCACCAAGCCTGACAGAGTTCAAGAAGCATTTGGATGATACTCTCGGGCACGTGGTGTGACTCTTGGGGATGGTCCTGTGCAGGGTTAAGAGTTGGACTGGATAATCCTTGTGGGCACTTTCCAACTCAGCATGTTCTGTGATTCTGTAACTTGTCCCTCTCATGGTAAGTGTATCTACTACTTTTGTTTTAAAGCCTAGATTCTGATAAATCAGCCTTATATCCCATCTTTGTATCCTGGCTGTACACATCTACTGAAGTTCAGAGCTGTGGAACTTCCTGGATATTTTAAAGCAGCAAAATATTCCTCGTTTCTGATTTCTCTGTTGTTCATGTTAAATTTAATGGAAAGCACCTTTTGATTTTATTCAAGTGGGATCAAGCTCTCAAACAATTTTAGACCTCAGCCAGTTCCAACTGCAGCAACCAAGTCCAAAAACTAACAGTTAGAGTTGCATATGCAGATTGCCAGATGGAAGGAAAACAGGCTGAAAGAAGCATAAATACAAGGGACACTGAAAATAAATTTATTGGAATTGAACACTGAGTCTGAATGAAAACATGAACTGCTTCCAAATCAGTTTCAAAGAACTGATACAGAAGAAAAAGGCCTTCTTAGCCAGTATTATGTCCCTTACCTTAGATAAACTAACCTACTAGTGATGTATAGTGGAGTTACATATTTTTCTCTGATGCATCTGCCAAACTTCTATATGCAAGTGAATTCACAGATCCTGGATTGCTTTCAGAGGCAGGGATAAACACATAAGGGTTCCCAAGTCAAAGTAACGTGACCCTCTTTGTAGCTAAATACGTTTCCCCCCTCTAGTTTCATATTCACTAGTGCAAATTTCCTGAAGACCAGCCACATCTGCATAGAGTTATGTGATGAGACACATATGCCTTGATGAGCCACGTTGTGAGGGTCACAGATTCTGAATATGGGGTCCAGGTTAAAGTACTGGTCTGCATCCTCTCTCCTGCTCTAGAACACCTTAGGCCTGAGCAGAAAATTTGACAGATTTAAGATCAAGCTGGATTTGACATTTAATTAAGCATAAAAGAATGAAGCAAAGCAAAGTAAAATAAAGTAAAAGGAATGAAAAGTCTCACATGGTGAGATGGTGGGTGGTGATAAACTGCCACATGTTATGTCCCTAGTACTGCCCACCACAAGATCCCTTCCTCTTCCCACCTAATGCTGTTCTGCTCACCTTTTCTGCCCCACTCTTACAGGACTTCTCAATCTGCAGATCTCCAGACTCCTTGCTCCAACCCCTATCATTCCTCCCCATCTGCAAATGTTCCTGATCCATATTTCCAGACCTCCTTGTGCCTGCTCTCTCACTGCCCAAGCATGTCGCCTGGCTAAAGCCTGGTTTTGGGATGAAATTCCATCCCTCTCCCTAGCCTTGCTACCTCCCCATTTCTGTCCACATCCACTTCTGCTCTTCCATCCTGGCCAGTCAGCTCCATAACCTGATTGTCACTGAAGAAACAGTGAGAGCCTTCCAGAGCTGCACAATGAGGGTGTAAGGTGTGGCAGAGAGACATGACTTGGCCTTGAATCAGCTGGGAAGATGTCATGGCATTGATCTCCCAGCGTGCAAGGTACCAGCTTCATGGGGGAGGAACACGAGAAAGGAGTCAGTTACAAGGGTATGCAGTATTTGAGATTTGAGTCCACCATCAAAGATCTAGTAGTTGTTCACCAAACTTACAATAAATATACACTTGGGGTTGGAAGAACCAAATATGAAGCTATAAGTCCTTTGGGGAGCTGCAGAATAAATTCTGTGAATTTCCTCTCACACACACACTTTATTTATATGAGCACATATCTGTCTTGTCCTCTTCCTCACACATTTCCCCCTCTTCCTCAACCAGTAGAGGTACAAAAATAAAATAAATTTTCTTTTTCTGTCCTTGGAAAGCTGGGTTGCACATTAGTAACTTCCCTTTTGAAATCTAAACTGAAAAATTATGTGCACTAGCATACCATATTGTATTATTATTCTTGAAACCAAGCTCCCCTTGGGTACCTATACAGCTTAAAAAAGCAGTGACAGGATATACAGCTGGACAGAGAATTTCCAGTAGAGCCACTGTTCAATGGACAGTGACATTTTGGTGGAATGTGTTGATTCTGTCAGAATTTTGTGCTGGGAGCCAGCCTGGTAAGCAGGTGGGTGGTCAGAACCACAATATATATGTCTTTTGTCTTTCTGACTTTTCCTTCCAATTTGAAATAAAAAAATAAATCAATCTGGAAATGGTAATTTTTTGTTGGAGCAGGAATTCATAAGCCTTAACCAAAGAAGAAACTATTTGTTTATTTTTCCATTTGGCTCTTTCTCTCTGTTTCTCTGGCATCTCTCACTCAGCTACCCTTCCCACTCCCCTTTTTTGCTCCTTCTGCTCATTTTCTCTGTTTCACCTCTCTGTTTCTCAGCTGAGTTGTCCTCACACTCCTGGCGTTGTAATCTGTTTCACAGCTGATCCTTTGCCGGGCATGAATTAAGTAACGCTGGGGTGAACTTTCACACTCATGTCAGTTCAGAGGATTAGGGTAGATAGGTTTGCCCCTCTCTCTGCAGTAAGTAAAGGTTAATGTATAAACTTCCTGTCTCTCTGCTTTATATTCTCCTCGGTTTTATTATCTTAATCTACCATTTTGTTTTAAAACCTTGATCCATATCTAAACATAACCTCATGTGAACTACCCAGCCACCACCACCCACACTTCACCCTGGTCTAGCTCCGCTCTGTTTTAGAGTTGCCATTTGAAACAGGACTTTAAATTGGAAATGACTTCAGTGTTCAGTGCAGTACCTTCAGTAATGGAGTTTGTTAATGGAGTTCCTGCTATAGGCACCTTTTTCCTCTCAGGCTGACAAAAGTTTTACCTCCCTTATTAGTTTCACTAGCAGTAGCACAGGTTGTTTTAATATTCTATGCTGCCTGTAACATATTGCAGATGTACCTGTGTGAAATGGTCTCTCGTTTTTGGAATGCAATAAAAAGAAAACAAGCTTCTTGAGAGGAAAGAAGGTAAAAGAAAAAAGTTAACCCAGTTTGGGCCTGAAATTCCCTGGATTTTTATACTAACATTAACATTTATAATACAGCTATTAAATTACCCGTAGAAGTGCATTTAAAAGGGCTCTGGGCTAAATTCCATACTCTTTCCTTTACTCAATCCCTATATCTGTTGCCAAAGCAGTAATAGAGCTTGCCTGATTAAGGCAGAGAAGTAACATTTGGAAAAGCCTAGCAGTGATTCTAGGACCTCTTCCCTAAAATTTTGAAGCCTAAGGTTACACTTGTGTCTTGCCACAGAGAATGATGAGCAGACACCTGACACAGCAGAGAACACACCATTTCAGTAGCAGCAGGACTCTGGGCATCTCATCTGTGCTGTACTCCAGCTCAGGGCAGAGCATTTCAGCTCAGCTGCATCTTGTTGGCCAGGCTGCAGTGTGCTGGAGGCTAGGGCTGGTGCTCACATACATTTCTGTACCACAGCTTGAGAGCACTGGTGTTGTTATCTGTGCACTGTGTCTCCTTGCATAGTGTGGATCTACTGTGAGTCAGCTCCTAAGTTAACTGGAGATTCGCAAAATGTCCAAGGAAAATGCGAGGACCAAATATTTTCCCCTGAAGGAAAGCCCTCATCAGGTAAGTTTGACATACCATGCCTCTTCTCATTAAGCACTCAATGTGTTAGAATATTTCAAATGAGGCAAGTTATATCATATATATATATGATATAAGATATATCAAGCATATATTGGTTGTACCTAAAGGGAAAGGACCAAGTAATTCAAAAGAATAGCATCCATGTTAATCTGAAGCATGTTTGATTCAGCACAGAAGTGGCAACAGGATCAAATTAAGTGTCTGTGCGCTTGTTCTGTGCATTCATTGACATCTCTAGGGAGCTTTTGGTTCATCACACCTGGCAGATGAACTCATTCCCTAATTCTAAAAGCACCTTCAAATTGCTTGTATGAACATGTAGATATCTCCAGCATGTAACTTGAAACCTGTACAAGCACTTTAATTTGTTTTAATTCACTGCTTCTGAAATGAGATCAAGACAGAATGTCCCTCTCTCCCTCAGAAGAGAACAGGACTCTGCCAGTGCAATTCTCAAGGCAAGCCACATTATTTCACACCAATTTACTCCAAGTTCTAAAACAGTTTCTTGCAAACTCAGGGTTTGTGTTTTCAAGTGTATTGTTTATAATGGATCACTTATAGCTTGAGTGCTTCTTTACCCATTGAAGGTGGAGCTAGAAATAGGAATGGTTTCTGGCATGAGAACATCATCCATGATTTGAATGGACTTTGTGCATTAAAATGTAAGGGTTGATTATAAATGTGTGGTTTTGGTCCCATGCCAAAACAGAGTTCATTATAAAATGAGTCCAGGTCAACATAGCCAGGGAATCTGGCTTGGGTTTGTGTAAATCCATGAGTTTAGTAATCTAAAACTAGCAGGAAAAACTGTGTTTGGCCCTCTATATCTTGAGAGTTGAACAGTGAGAAAGAAATGGTGTTATTGTAGTGGAACGGAAACAATTGTGCAGCACTTGTTTGCAATGGGCTAGATCATTGACATGGTTAATTTGGCAAAACTCTTCTGCCTTCAGTGAAAATGCCCCATTTTATATCACTGGAAGGCCTGGCTTGGTGTAATTTATTATTACTATCAGCAGTTCCTGTAATTTTAATCTTACAGCATCTATGAAGACCAGTGCATTATGCATAGATTCTCTTCTGGAATCATAAGAGAATCATAAGCCTTTTGGTAATCTTGGATAATCCCTGAAGCTATGAGTCACTAGAAACAGGGCCCTTCATGCATCATTTGAATGCCTAATTACCCAACACGTGGGTGAAAAGTGAGAGGCAAGAGCAGGGCTAGCAGCAGACAGAAAACACTGGGCAAGCAATTTTGAAAGGGACTTCCTTTCCATTAATATAAACAACCTTCTTTCCTTTCTAATAATGCACCTGTTAGCAAATACATTCCTGTAGAGCTGCTCTCATGTGTCTGCTTGTTACTTTGCAGAGGAAGTAGCTAATTGACATTAGGGGACTTTGAGGTGTTTCCTGACTATAACTGCAGTATTTAACACTGCTTTATAGAGCACAATGCTCAAAACACTGCCAAAAACTTTGGAACCCTGCTGAAAACATGGAAGAAGCAAAAGGTTTCCATGTCCAGAATGGTGATCTAGGATTTAATCTGTTTCCAGGTAGAATTAAGAGCAGTCTGGCATGCAGCCCAGTCTCTTCCTCTGCACAGAATGAGTCCTGATGAGAGATTTTTCCGCTCTGAGTGACTAATCACATCTCTTTTCAAAGAAACACAATTCCCTTGATCATTCTCTGGTCCTTAGGGTGGAAAAATTGAAGGTATTGAAGAGAAATCTGAGAAACTGCAAGAACGTTTAGAAGCAGGGTATGGGCAGCAGCAGCAGCAGCACGTCACACATTGTGCTGGATTCAGTACGTACTGCTCAGGAGGAAGGGGCTTTCAGCCCCTTGCCTGCATTCCACGTGAAATCACTTGTGGTAGCCCGTGAGATACACTACCCAGAGAGAGCTCATGATCCAACCTACAGCCTACCAGTAATATAAATGAGCAAAGGGTTGCAATAAGAATGAAGTTGTTTGGGTGTATTTTGCAGTTCATTCAAAGGGAAACCTTTTTTAGCCAAGTTTCTGGATGGAACAAGGTTAGTAAACTTGTTCAGTGTGGATTCCTTACTTGTTGAACATTTTGGTTGATTTCAGTGCTGTTGAAAGCTTACATATCTAGGAGAACTCACCAAAGAGAGACAGAGATTGATGTCTGTCTGAAGTGTGTAAAAAGCTGCAGCAGAACCCCTGTCTTCATAAACACAGGAGCCAATTGGTCCTGAGACACAAGCAAAAGGAGACTCCATTAATTCAGATGCTCTTCTAATTTAAATATTGCTTCTGCTGCATTTCCAGTCAGTCCCATGACAGAACTGAAGGAATTTCTCATGGGATGTGTGGGGCCTCAGATGGTAATAATGGATAGGGCCTTTTTTAATCAGTGGTGTTTCTTCTGGTCATTGCTTAAGGCAAAACTGGGCATTTGTACTTTGAGCGTGGAACTCCAGAGGGGAAAGGGCTGCTGTAAGTTCAGCCACCAAGAAGGCAGAGAGGACTGAGACTGCATTCATATGCTACAAAGCTATTGTTGATTCTAAGATGTCAGTAAATGAGGTCTGTTTATTTGGCGTCTAAGATTAGCTGGAATTATTTTGGCTATCACTGAAGAACTGCCTCTTTAAATGTTCAGCGGTCCAGTACTGGTTTATGGGATGGACTGTTTCAATATGCTTCTGGGATATAGGAACTACTCCACGTCTCAAAGGTATGTTCAAATTTGCTCCAATGGCTACAAAGCACAGCTGGATGGTGAAAATCTTATGGACTTGGCTATGGACTTCTAATAGAAATTATTGCAGCAGAGCACTCTCAAGAAACAACCTATTATATTTCCGGTAATATTTTTTTCTTCTCACAATAGCTAGAGGTTTTGCTCTTTTTTCTAACTTTCAGTTTAGCTTGCCTAATCTGTTCCTTTCTCTCTTTTTTATCTCCATTTAGGAAATTCATTTGTGAGCAACTTCAAAAAAGGAAAATACTTTTAAAGCTATAAACAATTTTATTTATTTTTTTTTATTTCTTGTGGGGGTCCCTTAGCTGGCACTGGTCTAAAGAAGAAATCCCATAGCTCTCGCAGCCAATTTGCTTTGATTTTCTCCTTTGGTTTATTTTCTAATTACACGGGCCGGATGGGTGGAGATCAGATCAGTATCATTGCAATCCCTGTTGTATCTGTCATCCCACAAGTCTGTCTGCTTTCCAGAAATGACTGGTATTGATTTCAGCAGTTCTGTGAGCTAGTATGTTATGTTGTTCAATTCTTCTCTCACCAAAACATACCATTGTATGCAAATGTAGGAAGAAGAAGGCTACTTATCCACAGCCTGTGTGTACATCAAGGAAGCTGTAACACGTCTCTGAACATTGTGAAACAGCCTCTCCTTTGCTGTGCATAATTTTTCCGTTTACTAAACAGCTCTGACTTCCTTTTCACCTGCTGGTATGACTGTCTCTTTGCAGAAAAGGCAGCCAAAGTTCCAGCTTTATTTTTTAAAAATAATCTCCCAAGCCCTAAATCCTTTGTTCTCTTGAAGACACTGGAAGCGGCACTGGGCTGACGGAAATCAGCAGCAATGTTGACATGTACTTCACAGGGTCTAAGCTTTTGTTCAGTAATATTATGCCAGAGTGTAGATCTTCAAAGAATTTTCTCACTAGAGAATTTCTCAACCTCTACTTTCTTATGCAGAGTCAGGCTGGGAATAGATGTTTACCCTTAAAACAGTACTTGTCTAGATGCCATATCCTTAAATCAAGACAGTAATACTTTTGTTACTGGATGACTTTGAATAAGGGAATCCCAGAAGATGCAAACATTGGCACCACACAAAATAGGTAACTGAGAAGATCAAGATACTTTATGTGTTTTGCAGACAAGAAACAGATCAGCTGCCTTGATCTTTGTCAAATGGTAAAGGGTATTAATCAGAGTGAAATGAAACCCCAAAACCCAGTAATTTTCATTTACTCATTCTACTACTCTGCTCTGAAGCAGAGATAGCTAAAACATTCTGGGCATATTTAAACTATTCTGTTTTTCAAAGAATTTGTACCCAGTTTTGATAAGAGAGAGACATTAGCAATATGCAATAGCTCAGGACAGGGAGCAAAAAATACATGCAGTGGGAATCTGCATTAGGACAGTGATGATGCTCAAGACTAAGAAAGCCAGAGGCCAACCACAGAACAATCAGGGCCAAATTTAATGTTAATTTGAATAGTATATCAGTTCTAGGAGGATATGAATACAAAACTCTGCAGAAATGGGTATTATAGAAAACTCACATAGTTATGACCTTCAGGAATTGTGAATAAAAATAAAAAACAGAAGAATGGAAAACAGGGTGTTACGACAACAAATAAAGATGATAAAATGTAATGTGAATATGAAATATCACCTAATATATCACTAGCATTGCAAGTTTATTCTACCATGCATCTGAGAGTGGCACTTGAAACCAAGACATGATTCTTACATAAGAATGTATACATTCTTATGTATATCTTATGTCTATCTTCTTATTGTATACATTCATTCGTAAGAATGATGTTAAGACTATTTGCATATGTTTATGTCATTGGCAAAAGGTGAATTCATCCCATATTAAATTCAAGACTGTTGGTTAAATCAAAGCTGTAGCTATAAAACAAAAGATATTTTTAACCTAAGTTAGTTGGTTTAGTATTTGACAAGATGAAATAAAGTTGTTGATCTGTTATTCTTCAGTTGCACTGCACTAAAGTGTGTTCAAAAGGTTTAATTAAATATTTTTCATAGAATGATTATCATGTAGCTAATTTATGTGGCTGCTTTGATGGTAAGGAAGTTTAATTAGTAATAGTTGTAGTTCTTGAATAAAATTTTAACAAGGTGCTTCACATATGAAAAGCACAGAAGCCTCTTTGTTTTGTACAAGCTCTAACAGGGTATATAAGGAGACTTTTCCTCACCCCACTTCATCTGATAAATTAGTAGGTTGCTTTGAGCAAGTAAGCAGAACAAGATCACAATACCATCGGGTATCAAGCCTTGTCCCACTGAGTGAACAATTGTGCCATTGCTAATTTGCTGCAGAAGATTTATACCAACATCAATGCTGGGATTTACCTCCTTGCTTCATCAAAACGGAGCTTCAAATTCCAGAGGTCCTTTTCTAGCTGTGTCTAGCTAGATGTCCAAAACTAAGCTATTTCCCCTGTGCATGGAGATAAATTGGTACATATAGGGAGTGAGTCACCTCACCTAAACTGAATTGCTGTAATCAAATCTGCTTAAAACAACCTTACACATTTTCTGTTATGAAAAAAATAGGTGAGGCTGGTATTTCAATGTCCTGCTAATTCAGGCTGTGTACCCATCTGAAGAACATAATGTGTTCTCATATTTACTGCTGTTAGGTTTAAGAAAGAAAACAGATAAACAAGTTGTTTGAATCCATTAACCTGATAAAAGTTTTAATAAATACTTTGGTGTTTTCTGAAAGGCAGTGCCTACACCACCAGCTAAAGGAGGTCAGGGATCTTTCTCTGTGCTAAAGGCCAGCTGGCATGGCACCAGTGCTGTCTATACTCATGAACTCCATACTCTCTCAAAACAGAGATGTCAGGCAGCTTTACAGGACAGTTCCCTGGCAGGCACTGGGCTGCAGCACAGTTTGGGCCAGCACTGATATGCACCATCCAGAAGCAGACAAGAGTGTGCTTGTTGTTTCATCACAGTTTTGAACCAGGGTGTGAGCTGTGCCCTTCCTGTTTCTTATTTATTAGAATAAACCTGGTCAAGAGGCTTTATCCTGAAAAAATATAGTTACTACTCAAAGCACATTTTTTAGCAGCAAAAGACCAGTGGCTCAAAAGTGATAGTGTTCTCTAGCAGGGCAAGTTTATATTTTCATGCTGGGAGGACTTATATATAATTTCCTATGTTTCTGGGCATAATTTGATATGTTCTTTAAGAAAGGTCCCCAAAGGGAAAGCTGCACTGACTGTATGGTCTCTAAGTGGAGTTTGATCAAATGAATTTTGATTTTTTTAGCTATATCAGATAGACTAACTGATAGTCCCTTGAATCTTTCTCTGGATGTAGAGATGGTGCCTCTTATGCTTTTTGTAAATGCTCTGAAAGCTTCTAACAGTCTGTCAAGAGAGCAGTGGAACAGAACCGTAATTTATTTCTGGCACTTTAGATGTATGACATAAAAGAAGAAAGTAGGCTGAGCATTTACCAAACATCAGGATTTATGACAAGAGCAAGAGAGGTCAAGAATACTATTTTCAATTCCTTCTTATTGATGAAGTGCCTTAAAATCCTGAGGTCTCAGGTCTGAGGACCTCAGTTTTGAGGGAATAAGGAACTACAGTGAACAAAACCTCTCTCTGAAGCATTGTGAATGAACTACCTCTCTAGCTGTGAGGAACCCAAGGGGAATTGTGCCAGGGAGTTAACTCAGTCACATAAGAATTGAAAAGGAGATGAATGGATACAAAAGAGGGAATAAAACCAGAAAATACAAATCACTTCCCCAATGTCTAGACTTAAACTGAATTTCCAAATGACAGTGAGATGGTGTAGTAGTTAACTTCTATGAATAAGTTTCCTATTTGCCATAGGGATCCACTGTGAAGCATGTACATAGAATTGGGAAGTCATTTGGTGACATTTTGTCTTCACTACATGAAGTCCCATGACTCCTTACAACTCTTGCATTTGACTCAAAGCAGGAAGTTATTAATAATAACAATGATTGCCTACAATGGGAACAAAAGGGTGACTTCCTAGGTTTAGTTAGATCAGATTGTCATATACAACTGAATCCCTGAACAACAGCCAACAGGTTAAGAAATACATAAAAATTGCTTATGCAATAGTCTACCCATTTCTAAGCATGCAGACCCAATGGTTTTACAAGCACAGGCTTTAAGGCAAAGACATATTGTGGTCATCTGTGGACTTTGCAAAATGCCATTACATAGATTCAAGTAGAATTTTCTTTTGTCTTGGATATATATTTCACTGAAAAGACAATGGGATTCAGGAGTGCTACAAAAAAAAGCAAAATAAAAACAAAGCACATGTATTTCTCAGGTGGCTTAAGGTAAAAAGCTAAATATGGCCTCTTACATTTGAAGCATCTCAAAACCAGATATGGGACCTTTTAGTACCACAGGTCTACTAATGTCCAACAACTTTCCAAGTGCAAGGAAGTAGACAGTGTCTCTTTTTCTTCAGTTGTGCTCTTGCAATATCAGTGCAGGTGCCTGTCAAGATCAAGGTTTCTCATAATGTGAACAGTTATTGCCTTTTCCAGTGAGCAGCCCTGCACCAGAGGACAGGGCCGTGAGCTCAGCCAGCTTGTGTACTGCTGCTTCTCTTCCCAAGATCACAGGGGCACAGTTACACCCCTGCCACAATCGCCCTTGCCTTGGCTGGCTCCTGATCCTGGGGAGCCCTGCCAGCTGGATGCAATGCTGTGCTTGGTGCTGAGTCTGCTCCAGCAGCTCCCATCCACCTACTATCAACAGAAAGCTGAAGAATGTCACTGTTGCACAAGGATTAGAAAAATAGAGTGTGTAGGACACTTCATTACAGTGGACAGCACTGCAGCCTGGGTCTGTAATGAGCATACAGACCTCTTGTGGTGGTCAAATCTCAGTATGTTTCTTCTTCTAGTTAGCTAGTGGTTTTTAGAAATAAAAAAGCTATGCTGCTTCTTATTCTTTCCCAAATATATCTGGGTTTTTTTTAAACAATCTCATGCACAGATTTTTATTTACATGCTTTACAAACCTTGCATTTCGTGGCTTCCTAAAAAATTTTCCCTTTAATATGTAACAAATTAATCAGAGACCTGAAGTTATATTAATACAGGTCTTTTCAGTGCATTTCCTGTCAGGTGCACTTCCAAGTGTCCCAGAGAAATCTACTAATTGGGAGAAGTCAATAACAGTCATAACAGTTACAAGACAAACTGGGAAAACCAAGAGTAATTATGCGATAAGTAACAGATATCTTGGAGTTAATTGAATTCTTTTCTATTGCAGAAAATGTAGACACTTCAGATCTTGGTGATAGCTTCAGAGCCTCTCAGGTGGATTCAGTCTGAACACAGTAATTTCTATGACATGGATCCCATGGGCTTCACAGTATTATGAAATGGTCTTTTTAGTACTTTCCTCACCTATTTGAAAAATGCTGCCTAGACTGTCTGCAGGCAGTGCCCAGCAGCCAGACATTAGTTGTGAGCAGCCTTTCTCATGCACCACCAGGGTCCACCTGGACCTGTACCTATGAGCCCACACTGTATCCCTACAGTACAGTAAAGGTAGCTCTCTACTCTTCTTGGCAGGTAGCTTTTCCTCAGAGGTCCTGGTATGAGACCCTCTTGTGAGGCAGCTGCTCCTGATAGCAGTGGTTTTGGCCTCAAAAGCACAGTGGCTTCATGCTTCACATGAAAAAAAAAACCCATCTCACTGAATGTCTTGGGCTCTGGGGTGAACTCAGCAACACTCACGTCATCCTTGGGTAGAGCTGCTAATGGTGGAGTCACATGGACAGTGTGAGGGAGCACATTCTTAACTTTGAGGTATTGAACATCTGAACCAGAGGTTTTCCCTCCCAGCAATCCCATTTTATTATGAACTCCACAGGGTACTGTCCCAGACTAAGGCCCTCATAGGCCTTGAAGTCACAAGAACATATGGAAACCACCAACACCTTTAGAGCAGCATAGCTTCTCTATATATTTGTTTTCTTCTCATTTTTTTCTCTGAAGCATGCATTGGGAGAGAATATATAACACTTCCCCAAATCTGCACCTGCATCACTGGACACCTTCTGCAGTTTTGAAGAGTTACCAGATGTTCAACAAATTCACTGGAGCCTGAGCTAGCACTTACAAGCTCTTTTTCTATAATGTGAATGCCTTTTGGCAAATCGAAAGGCACCAAACTCTTATGATTGAGGCCATCAAAGTACAATAGGAGGATAAGTTTTAAACTGGTGACAGGTAGATATATTATCTATTTTCTACTGATGATATTTGGAGATGTCCAGTTTCCCAGGTAAGATTTTACTGTGGTACAGAAAGAGAACACAGCAACAAAGACAGAAGTTTTAGTTATATAAAATGCATTGATATGTTTGAATTTCCTCTTGGTTTTATCTCCTTTTCTTTGAGTCTTACTGTGATTTTTATCTGATTTTCACCACTCCTGTCAAAAGTTGCTCAGCTTTTGATTTCTGAGAGCTAACAAGTGGTTAGTTTTACGAGTAGTCCAGAAGTTTTACAGGAGAAAGTGAACATTTTACAATTAGCTTTCTTTGATAAAAATGTAAGTCTGTTAAAATCAGATGGGGTCATCAAATGATCCTTAGACTATTGCTGATGAGGCTATCACTGCTGCTTCAAGTCTCATATTGATTCTTCATTTATTGCAAGGGTTAGGGTATGCAGTGCTTCCACTGCAGCAAGAAGGTATTTAGATGGCTCATGCGTGTCCATCTTCTCCAACTTCCAGAAAACATAACCGAGTTTGACACTCAAAATATGGGTTTAAAATTCAAGTATAATACTGTTTCAAAGACAGTCAGACACATGCTTTGATGACTTCTTTCTGATAAAAAACCAGCTGGGCCTGAAACCCAAACATTACTTTCGAACAACCGTAACAAAAAACGGGAAGTATGTGGAAGAAAAGGGAACTTTATACAAAAGAAAATCTCTTCACAGACAAACAGCAGATATTGTGTAGTATTATTTCATTTTTTCTTAACAAAGAGAATACACTAAGATGAAGAACTACATTTTATAGAAAGATACTATTGGTAGGTTAAGGCAAGCAGACTACTCTTTCCAAGCTGAACTCAGGATGCAAACCAGACAATTGCACTTGGTTATCTGCCGGCCTGTAATTATTCTAACTCTCCACTGGATGTCAATACTGTGTAATACAAATGTTGGCTCCAAATTCACTGTTTAGAGCAGAGTAAGCCCTCCTTTTAGAGGTGATTATTGTTTGAGAACATAATTAGGTAAGGAATGTAATTATAACAAATTAATCTCATCTGTTTGGAGGTAGGCAGAGGACAGCCTTTAATAGCAAAGGCACTGCTTACTCCCTTCCCTGAAAAGTTAAGGTTGCAATTGTGTTTCCACTATACAGATGATGTTTTCAGGCCTGAATAGTTTGTCAGAATTGGGAACCTGATGACTAAAATTTCTACTAAAAATGGAGAAAGTATTCTAAATAAAACCATTTCAAGGTTGTCTTCCACTTTTTAGAGAGAGGGGAGACTTCTAGAATTCAGGCACTTGAAACCTACTGCACAATAGTTTTAATTTTAAAAAGGTTGCTAAAAACCCCATCACTAGTATTAAAGTCAAAAGTACTGATTGGCTTGAACAAGCCACAGTAAAGCTCTGAACTTCCAGGAGTTCTATTCCTTTTGCTTCTGCCTAAAACTGATCCCCCGGTGCAGTTTATCTCTGCAAAGAAGAGACAGTGAAAGTGCTGAAGGAAGAGCCAGCAGTAGCAGGACTGCAAAAGTAGGAGAGCCCATGGTATGAAGGTAGGGAGAGAGGAGGAATAAAAATTTCCTCTTCTGCAGATATAGGTATTTGGAGGATCACAGAGTATTCTGAGTTAGAAGGGACCCACAAGGAACAAGTCCAATTTAAGTAAATGGCCCATACAGAGATCAAACCCATGACTTTGGTGTTGTTAGCACCACACTCTAACCAACTAAGCTAATTTCAGGGATATACTATATATCCTCTGAAATCCCAGTGAACAATCCCTGGTAAAAAATCCATGAAATGAGTATTTCTGTAGTGCAAGCTCAGTAGAATTTAATGGTCTCTATGACCCTCCCGCTGCTGTCAGCACAGAGGAGAAAATGTTGCTCCTTGAAGAGAGGGAAACCTGCTGATCACAAAATCTGAGTTTGTGTAGTATAATTTTAAAATGAATAAACCTATTTTTTTCTTTTCCACATGTGACTGAAAGACAACTGGTTTAATATCGTACTTTTGAAAAGTAGGGGTGTCTTGGTGGGGATTTTTTGTTCTTTTTCACTTCAGTATGTAGATAATTGCGACAAACAAAATGTAGAGAACAAAACAAACAGAAATGCGGTTTCTGTGATTGAGCTCCCAAAGCTGAGCTGATGTCAGTGGCACCCCATGCTTCCGTGATTCTGCCTAATGATGCCTGTGCTATTCAACTTTCATAAGGATTTAATATTTGACACTGTGACAAGATTTTTTCCAAGCATGCATGGAGTGTTTTTTATACTCTTTATTCGGCATATTTATTCAAATGTACTATATTTAAGATTGCTGTAATCACATACATACATTGGCTACTGGCCACAATGTTCAGGCTATTAATCATTCTCCAGAATCCATGGCAGATGTAAAAATTAAGTTTTATTTATCAAAGTTACTCATTGGAAATGGCAACCCAAGAAATTTACTCCTTAAGATTTTAACTTCTCCTACATAGTTCTGGCACTGGGTTCAAGGTTTTAGAAAGGTGTAAATCATATTTTTCCTCAGTCCAGACAGTCTTGGCACAAACCGAAAATTTTATTTCCAGAAACGCAACCCCTTTTGTTTGGATGGCCTTTATTTTTCTGCCAAATTATACCACCAGAGCTATTTCCTCAGTCTAACAGTATTTTCCATTATAATCCCATCTCTCAAGAAGCAAACCAAAGCCTTCTATCCTTGCAGAAGTTTCAACCCTACATATATAACTACCTTTCAACTCAGTTGGGAAGGTGGTCTCCCGTGACAAGCTTGGAGGATTCTGGTTACTTTTTCCATAATTAGCTAACGGAAAAGCTAATAACCTGCTGGGAAAAAATGGGTTCAGGAGAAATATTGTTCTTGTGGTATGACCCACAAATGCTCAGGCTCTGAAAACCTCAGTAGTATATCAGATTATTTACAAAAGACAGTGTCTTTGAAAATAGCTAGCATGAGTTTAAACTGAAAGGCTCCACATGATTGAGATGCTTTTTCTGTTGTTTGCTATCATATGAAAACCTTCTACAATCCAAACTTTCTGCAGTTTTCTATTGTAAAAAAACAAATTAGGTACAATAACACAGAAAATAAGACAAAAACCCCCACAAACTAATAATATGGAACAAAAATACACCCACCATATGAGTGTGTACTGAGTGCTGTAGATTTGTTCCTGTTTTGTTTTTTTTTCCCTTGCAAATTTTTTTTTATTTTATAAGCATGCCTTTTATACACACATATGATACATCAAAGTGTAAGAACTAAATTTATGCCAATTGTATTCTGCTTGGACTAAATATATGTGAATTTCTGGGCTTTATTTTATTCATCTTCACTTTCTGAACATTGTTGCAATATATTTTTTTGGATTACTACCACAGATCTATTATAATACATTATCATTTGAAAATCAGGCACTTTCTTGAGCAGCTTATAAACTAGCCCAAATGAAGAAGGTACCTGAGGGATAGTATGGAAGGGACTAAATGGACACCAACAGAGGGCATGTCAGCATGAGAGACTCCTCCAGTAAGATGCAGAGAAGGAAGTGTTTGGGGTTTGTTCACCCAAGCTTACCTGATGCCTAGCTGGTGCTTCCATGTTAGAAGTGTGGTTATGCTCTCTTTCCTTATAAACTTTGGAGAGGGGGTGATTCAGACATTAGGTGAGCTAACTTAGTAGGTGCCTAGTGCTAAAAGGAGTGAATACTTTGCATCCAGAGAACAGAATACCGCCCTAAGTGCAGCAGATTGAAAAGGAAGTTGTCCAGTTTGCAGGAAAAGCTGTTTAAAAATATAGAACCATAGAATTGGATTGGGGTTGGAAGGGACCATCATGATCATCTGGTTCCAACCCTCCGCCATGGGTAGAGACACTTTCCACTAGATCAGGTTGCTCAGAGCCACATTGAACCTGGCCTTGAATACTTCCAGGGATGGGACATCTGAAGCTTCTCTGAGCAACATATACGTGTGTCATCACTCTCACATAAAGTAAAAGGTTTCTTCCTAATATCTAATCTAAGTCTGTCTTCTTTCAGTTTAAAACCATTACCATTGTCCTATCACTATATGCCCTTGTAAGTACATATACTCATTTGATCCAGACTTTTCTGGCTGGTGACCCCAGTGCTCCCCATGTGGGCAGATACCCCCACCATCGAAACCAGCATTTCTCCCTCCCAGGTGAAGGTGCTACCATCACTTGGCACAGCCCTCACCCAGGACCTGGCAGAGCTGTCCTGGCACAGCATCCTAGTGAGAGGTGGGTTTATGGGAGAGAGACGCAGAGCAAGGAGGGGAGATATCAAGTAGGAGGATTAAGGCTCTGCATTCTGCCCTGCATGTCCCGTGGGAGGGAATATCTTCCTCCCACCCTGAAAGCCATGGTCAGAGGACAGGCTGGCTGCAGATGGAAAAGTTGAAGGTTCATCCTGAAGCATCATGGGGCTCACCCTTCACTTGATTTGTCTGTTTTATTGAAAGCAAAAAAATTCTGGTTTCTCACTTTAGCGAGGAAAGCAAACACAAAGAAAATCCAAACTCATTTCAGTCTGAACTGAATGGGTGCATTAACTTGGCCTCTGAACTGAAATATCGACTATGTGCAAAACCCTGAAGGAAACTGTCATGCTGATTTGAGGTGTACTGGTATAAATCCAACAGCTTCAGTAGGGTCCTTCAGGCGTTAGTGTTAATATCTCTGCAGCTGTTATGAGGGAAAAGATAAGCAGAAGGTACCAGGTTCTTTCTGTGACTTGAAACATGGTGACACAAATTCATTAACCACAGCACTGCTCAACACACTTACAATATATTTGTTCCTAAACAGTCCTCTCAGGTTTTATTTTGTAAGTTTTCCTACATTCTTCCTGCTTAAATGTCTCATTGTTTGCCAGTATACTACTTGTGCTCAAAATGGATAAGATTTGTTTTCCAAAATGTCAGCATTTCCAGGCATCAATTTTCTTCCCTTTTCAGATACAAAAGTGCCAACAGGAGATTGGCCCTCTATTTCTGGCTCTACTGTGCATTAATTTCAACATTTGCTTAAAAAGAACAACTAATTTTAAAAACAAACAAAAAAAACAAACAAAAAGAACCCCCAAACCAAAACCAACTACAAAACCCAACAAATACACCCAAGCTCCAAAATAAGGCAGTTAAAGGAAGAAAAAACTCTCAACTGCAGTTTGAAAGTTCTTCCAGAGAAGGAAGTCAAAGGGCCTATCATACACACAGTTCTTATCCGTGCCCCTTCTCCATGCCAACATATTTCTTCCTTCCAACTTCTGATCACAAATTAGTAGTTTAGTAACTCACCCTGTAGTGTTTTGGACTATTATTCTGAGTCTGCTTTCACATAAATAGCAACCAGCTGGTGGTGTCTCAAATCAGATTGGTGTGATGAACTGTATATAATAGCTAGCTCAAGGATTGTCAAGGGAAGGGTTAACATTCCTGCCCTGAGCAGAAGGGCTGCAGCTGCATGCCATAAACTCTGCACAAAGGCTGTCAAGAGTGGAAGGGCTGGGTCAGCTGTAAAGAATTAAGCAAATCCCCTTACTACAAGAAGAGGGAAGAAGTGTGGAATTAAGAAGTATTTTTCTGCTCTTGTGTTTGGTTTGTAGTAAAATAGATAACTGGGAACATTTGAGGTGTACCTTGACCCTTAACCTCTGCACAATTTTTCCTCATGGAGGGCCTTGCTCCTTGATCTCACAGAACCTGAGTAATTCATCTTCCATTCCAACAGTGTCTGAGGTTTGCACAAAGTGTATGGAAAACAGATCACGTGAACCAGCAAACTCACTTGCTGTTTGTCTGGAAAGCTGTATCCCTTCTCTCAATGCAACAGTATGTTCCTAAGGAAAGGGGAAGAATTTACTCTATACTAAAATGTTCCCTGCACAAATCCTTCTTCAAGGGCAAGAAGTAATTAAAGTAGCATGAAGCTGTCTCGTTCTCCCCAAAGTGTTAAAATCCTACTTCAGTACAAACAGAATGTACAAAATACAGTTCCCTGAAAGGTTTATCATAGGGATAAGGGGAAATGGCAGATCTTCCTGCTATAATAAGTCGTGGGGCAGCTGGAAGGAAAAGTATGTGTCAGAAGATGTTAAGGATGAAAAAAAATAACAAGAGCTCATTGATTTTGCATATCCAAAGCTTCTTTTGTGGAGAGAAGGAATGTGAAATGCTGGAGCATGTTACAGAAAGGAGGCTTTCACAAAAAGATGAATTTGAGGATGCTATTACAGCCTGGGACCAAGGTAGTGGTATAGTCTGGACTCCTTGTCATGGGTGGGGAAGGCCACATTCTGCTCTCTTGTTTCTTTCTGCTTTCTTTGATTTTTTCAGGGTGCCAAGGGTCATCAGGCTTTGGGCTTTTTGTCTGTTCTTTTATAGTTGTAGGTATCCATGTGAATGTAGCATATGTATGTATATACAGAATCTGAGTATGTATGGATCTAAATATATGAATGTGTACCCATCTGAAAACTTCATTAAGAATAAAACTGTTTATATACTAAGTTACGCAAAAGCACAGCCACACACTTATGTCTGTAGTCATACAGAATCTTACTTAAATCAATAAACCTTTTTACAGCAATAGCAGATGCGTGGGGTACGTTGTGACAGCTGAGAGTGCAGGCTGGTTCCTTGTTCTGAGCCCAAATCAGGGCACTTGCTGTTCTTCAGAAGGCTGCTGCACCTCTGGTGTCTTTGGAAGAACTGCTTAAGAGAAGAGCAACCTACCTGAACCTTCTGTTCTGCTTTTCCTGACTTGTGTGAGCTGATGTTTTGTGAACTTGTTTTCTCTGTAACCATTTCTGTACTGCATGTGACTGATGCTACTGTCTATCTGCAAGATTTACAGCAAGTCTTGTCTGTAGCTGCTATTGACAATGGAAAAAGCAGATTTGTTCTAGCCTTTTTTTTTTAATGGTGTAAGACTATATTTCATTTATTAAAACATTGTTCAAAATTATTAGACCTCTCCTTCTGTAATTTGATTTGTTGGGTGGAAGGAGGAGGAGGTGGAGGGGAAAAAACCTATGGTACAATGTTTTTCAATAAAACTGCAACAACTAAAACTCCAGACTAACAAACACTTACACATGTGCTTAGTTTTAAATCTGAGTTAGACCCATGGGGCCTATATTTGTTTTTGATTAATGACAATTATTTGAAGAAAGATGGAATGGGTGGGATCAACTGGAAAAATATGTAGTTGTAAAAATATATGCTTATTGTAAACTATTTTAATACTGTTTCAGTTCTGTTATATTCTTTTATCTTGCATATTTGGCACATAGCCTTAGGTTTCTAGCATAAGGAAAAGGTTGCACTGTCAAATTCTGTTTAGTTCTAGCAGAAGTGTATAACTAAGTCCCCATTTGCCAACAGGAGCTCAAGTTGAAACCCTGTTAGCACTAGGGAACTTTGTTGCAGAACTGGGACCTTAATTTGAATGAGCTTCAGGGGCTGATCTCCCATTCTACTTCCTCTGGTGAGTTCAGTAGTCATAGTTCTGCTTGTACAGTTACAAGATTTAGTTTATAGTATTATAGCAGGAGCACTTTGTTAGCAATCCCTTAATCCTCAGATGTGTTTCATCTTGTCTGTACACAGCCTGGCTGTCTGCAACCAGGCATTGAGAGCAAAGTTAGGCAAAGTGCTGGAGTGCTGGGACAGATCCCAGCCACACTCCCAGGCCCTTGGTGCACAGGCTATGCTTATGTGAGTGACTGTCAGGTTCATCACATTCCTTGCCCATGTGGGTTGTTGCCTTGCTATGGGAGAGCCAGCAGCCCCCGTGCTCATACCCCAGCCTGCGTGCTCGTGCCCCAGCATCAGTGATCCTGCCTCAGCCTGGACACCTCACTCAGAACAGCTTTAGGAAGAGGAGCTGTCAGGTTTGCAAGGCAGGTCATGCAGCCACCTAACCACTCTTTTCCTACTGGGGAGAAGTCATTGCTCCTGCTGCCCAATATTTTCCACTGTGGAAGAAAGAAGTAGGAATAGAGTACTCAGACTGGGCACGGGACCTGAGTCTCAGCTCAGACTAGCAGCTTATAAAAGACACTACTTTGAGAATACAGATAAAATGAGGAAAAAATGACCATCTTCACCTCTGAGTGACTCATGCTTCCTTTGTAGTAAGAAACAGCTCAAAATTCAAATCAGCCTTAGGGCAGAGGTGAGATTCAGCTCCAGACTGACAGCTGTATCCAGGACCTACCTGTAGATGTCTGAATGTGAGCCAGATTTTCAAGTGTCTGGTGTGGTCAGTGGAGATATAGTCTATACAGTGAAGGGAAAACAGAGGCAGGTGGCTCACTACAGGTTACTGTATTGTAGGGTGAACTGATTTTCTCTCTGGTCTCCACTGACTACATTGACCAAATTTCCACAATTGTACTGAAACGTTAGACATATTGCTCCCACATAGGCACCTTCTTCTGATAGATGTTTTTCTTAAAATTTATCCTGCCCCAGGTGTCTGTGTTTGGTCAGGAAAATCAAGTCCTATTTAAATCCTGTTCTTCAAAGGTAGGCAGCTGTGTGGCAAAATTCACACAGGTTCTCTGCTCTGGAAGAAGACACAGAGCAGTGATAGCTCCTGGGAAAGGTCCTGCTGGGCTGATGGTGTCAGCTGTGCTTTAGCAGTCCTCTCTGGACTGTCTCTGACTCAGGTTTCTCATTCCTAAATGGCTGCTAGCTCCTCCTGGAAGGACTGATTTTCTGAGTGCATGGGTTTTCCTTATGCAAACTGGAAAGCCAGACTGGTTTAGTTCATTATAGTCCCATCTAGAGTTAGACATATAGCTCACGCAAGAGTTTGAAGAGAAATATAGACAGAAGTGAGATGTCTAAATCCAAATTGTGATTCTGCACATCAAGCAGTGCATAAGCTCTGAAGAAGGCCAAACAGGGCCCCAGCATAATGCCTAAACCTGTTGCTTTACAAATAGTTGACTGACAAAATTTGCTACCTTAGCTGCAGGAGCATGAATAGTGAGCATAGGTAAGCATTGCACTCAGCACAGAGAAGGCATGCTTGCCCTGTAACTTTCAGAATAGTACGCTTCTGTTTAAAAAACATAGATTAACAGGACTGAAGATGACCCTCACTGTATTTCCTAGATTACATACTCTGAGTAGAAAGCCATTTTACTGTGTTAAATCTGTTCCGAGGAACCTAGATCTCCCAAGTGATCTGTAAGGACTTCCTTACTGCATTTCAGAGATGGCACACAGAAACATCAAGTAAGATGATGAAGGTGTCACCACACAGGTTTCTTTGTGAAGCTGGTACTTTGATATAAGTCTGCAACCAAATTTTCCTGGAGGATTAATATATCTTTAGTGTAAACTGCTGCTCCAACCTCAGTGTGAAACCTCTTCCTCTCTGAACTGCTTGGTACTGCAGTGCATTGTTTAAACAGCTGCAGATCTCCACTCCTGAGTGACCTGCAGTCTTGCACTGGGTGAAGTCTTGTATACACAAACACAGTTTTGTGTACAGCATTGGAATCTGTCTGGATAAAAGATAATCTATAAACAGAAGATCATCATTGCTGTACAGTGAAGGTTACACATCTAAACCTCATTAGGTCTACGGCTGAGACAGATTTTACCTTCTCTTTGGTAGTACTGCCTAAATGGAAACCACCAAGACTGAAGCAAAACATCTACACAAGTTTTAGTCATTTAGACTGCTCCATTATGAGCAAAGGTTCATATTCTGTGAATGTGTCTATTTTCTTCTGAGCTAACTAATAGAGATAGTCCAACTTACATCAGGTTGGTTAAGGCTCACGGGCGAACACAACTCAACAGAAATGATGCTACATCTATTTCTAGTGCATGAGGTTGTTAGATGGAGAAGAAAGTCTATCCACAAATCTGAAGTCAGTATATATGACAATAGATGCAATAAAACCCAGCCTTGCAGTAAAAAGCCTTTGCAAGTGGCCCCTTATAACTCCAGGTCAAGAGTATCCAGTCTCTCTTCCTTTTGCTCCCAGTGTGGTACAATTCCTACTGCAGGAACACAGAGCTGGGGCTACTGCTGGAGTCATCCACCAAGAGAAAGGTTTGCCTTCCTAGAGCCTGTAATTGTGGGTTAAAATCACACATAAATATCCTCCAGAGTCTTTTTGACAAACTGCTGGGAAGGTGCAGGAGCCATGGAGTCATTCAGCAGAAATTGCTGTGTTTGACATATTGAAGTACAGTGGAGTTTCAAATTTTATTTTCTATCAAAATGTGTTTTACAACACTTTAAAGACTCTAAAGTAAATAAACTAAGCAGTGCTTGGGCAGCCCCTAATGTAGTTGTTATTATGCCAGTTATTTAGAAATATTCTCATATTTAACAATGTATTCCATTACCAAGCAGGGAAGTGTGTTCTAGTACTGTGGCATATATACATAATTTTAATATATAAACTATTAATTCAACTAACAAAGCATATGCCTAGTAATGGTAAACTAAATTTCACATAAATTATGAAGTGAAAGTAATTATTGGGCCCCATTGAGTGAAAATTTTCTAGAGTAGTCTATGAGGACAATCTATAGAAAATTACGTATTTGGTTGTGAGACATCACCTCATCATTTTCTGGTTTTTGGAACTGCAAATCTTTGTGCTTGGTGAGCAAATAAAATATAAAATAAAAATATATGTATTTATACGTATAGCTCAATAAAAATAGGAACAAAAGTGAATGCAAAAAAATCATTAAAAGGACAGTTGCATTTGGCCAACTGAAACATGTTAATAGATTTTAAAATACGCAGCTTTGGAAAGGCATTTATGTAAGGAAGAGGGAGGAAAAAATTTAAATTTATGAACAGTAAAGCAATGCTATCAGAGAGGAGTATATACTTCAGCAAGTTGTGAGTGGGAATAATAAAGTGAAAGAACAGAAAATTAGGGAAGATAAAATTCACACCACGAAGTACCAGAATCTTAACAGAACTGAACAACTTGCCTCATACATGTGAAAATCAGGTAAAATGAGACTAGATAAATTATGAGAAGCCCAGGTCCTGGTGTTTATTGTGTTTGTTCTGTTTGTTTTGTTTTTTTGGTTTTTGTTTTTTTTCTCTGAAGATGATTAAAAAATTCTCCTGCTTTCAGTACGAGTTGGTTTCCGCTGTCCCAAAGGGCCAACCACAGTTCAGTTCTGTGGGTGAAAAGTATGTCCCAGCAGTGGGACTGAAGAAGACAGTGAAAAGGCCTGAGAGGCAGAAAGGTGGTGCTGTATAATGTTCTCTCTTTCTCCTCTCCCCTCCCTCCTAAAGGAGAATTAAACACCACCCAAAAAAAAAAATCCTGTAATATTAACAATCTTTTTCTTCATTTAAACACTCTTCATACACAACCTAAAGACTGGGTTGAATTAGGCTACAGTCCACAAACTATTCTGCCTCCTTCTCAGTTGTATGAAAGACAAGGAGCAGGAGTTGGTATTTATAACCTTGCAAAAAATTATTTGGATCAAGAACAGCCTCATAGCAATGCATGTATATTCATTTTTTATAATCTGTCTTGAAGACCATTTACATAATCAGTTAACTGAGAAATGCAATATGGTTATATTATCCTACTGCCTTCATTCATAAGTATTTTGCCTTAATCAGGGTGGAAAAGTCAAGTCACACCATATTTCCAAAAGTAATCGTACATTCTGCTCAACTCACAAGGCCCCTTTATTTTCACCGGAGAAGAACACTGAATACTGAATTTTTAGCTATGAGTGAGAGAAATATTTATATTGTAGATAAGTGTGAGTTTTCATGGAATCTCATGGCAGGCATACTTCAGCAGAATGCCCCCACTCTACACATTTAGGGAACTTGAAATGGGATATCACATAAGTGAATGAATGGAAAAAAAAGTCATTGCAGCACTCTGAGAGGGAAGTAATTGCATTTTTATTACCCATTTGGGTAGCATGAAGCAACACCATTTCTAGTTTGACTCTTTAGTGTTGCTAACAGGTGTCACTTAATTTAATAAAAATATAATTATCTTTCACTTAAACTACAACTCTAAGTCATAATTAGAACTCGGCAGAAGAAGAAAATTCCATTTCATGTAGTACTTTGCCATTTCAAATTAGACTTTACTCTGATTTGGCAATGAAAACAAAATAAATGTGAGCCTTCTCCAAGAGAGGAATAGAGGGTTGGCCAGCAAGTCTTGAAGTTATTGTTGGACCCACCTGGTAGGAGGCTGAGGAGCCAAAGCAGAAGGTGGTAGAAAAGATGAAATTTCTCTGTAACCACTTTTGTATGGCCAAACATGCTTAGCTTTCTGTATGTGTTTAAGCACCACTGACTTTACTGGGATTAAGCCCATGTTTAAGTTTGAATGGGGATGAATCCAAAAGAGTTCATAAATCCTCTCCTGTAAACTAGGTGGTTTATGGCTGGCAGCCAACACAGCTGTATTGGTGGTGTTCCCCAAGTACACATAAGGACATACTAGGCCTGCCAACCAAGAAAAACAAGGGTTCCTTCTGCTTGAAAAGGTTCAGCTGGAGTTTGGAAACTCCACCTCACCATTGTACACTCCTACAAAACAGAACTGATGTACCGATATTGTGCACTAAACAAGGAAGCTACTTCTAAATGTAGAAGTTTGTACCTAACTCAGTTTTAGACAATGACGTTTAAGAGGCAGCTAAGTCTGTGATGTCCTGTCTCTGTATTTCTCCATATTTGAAGATCTCTTAATTGCAGAAGAGGTGCTCACATTAAAAAAGGAAAAAAAGATAGAGACAGTATCTCAGTATGACCTTTTCCCATCTTTCATCAGCAGTTGAGCAGGTTACCTCTTTGCTCTGCCTAGTCTATGTTGGCTGGAGGCCTGGGAACCAAAGCATTCTCTGGTAGCTCAACAGCCACTACTTCACTACCATTTCACCTGAGTCAAACTCATTTCTACTAGCAAAAAATCTACTGCATAACATGGATGGCATGAGGACATTTCAAAAACAATAAACATTTTCAAAGACTTATGATCTATTAAAGGTGGCAAAATATACTTTATACATAAACGATGAACACAAAGAGATTTTACTTGTGTTGAGGCCTAGGCGTAATACACTTGGTCTTGCATAGCAGCTACTTATTTTTCTGAGTTTACTAAAGCGACCAAGAAGCAAATGTGGGTTTGTTTACATATTATTAAAATAAAATCCACAACCTGCATCAGGTCATGAAAATTCTGTGTTTACACCTGTAGTGGTCAGGGATTTCCTTGGGTTTAATGTTAAAATGTGATACGCTTTAAAATATGTTGAAAAAATGTCAAGAAAAGTGAAGGCTGAATATTAAATAACAATTCAATGTGGATAAACTCTTGTCAGTATTTGTGAATACTTAGCATACAAAGCCTTATGAGCCCCCTAAGAAGAGATGAAAAAATATTTCCTATACTTAGTTTTCCATAGTTATAGAAGCAGAAGGTATTCAGCAGACAATTAAAAATACAGTTTGGATTAACTAAATCTATTCACAGATTTCTGCTGATAAATATTGCTGTTCAAAACTATAGATATACAAAACAGTGCACTTTTACAAGATCATATACTGTGTACTACATTTCTTCTTCTTCTTCTAATAATAACAATAATTATTATTATTATTATTACATGCATTGAAAAATTGTTTCTCAAAATCCCGAAACACAATTTTTGTCTTCATTTCAGTGAGCAACCTAAAGAACCTGATTTACATTACAGATTTTAAGTTTGCTGCTGGAATCGTTTTAGATAAAAAGATGGTTTGTGTTGAATTATATCCTTGAGGAAAAATGCAAGGGAAAAATGTGAAAATTTCCTTGATAAGACACGTCCAAATTGAATGGTATGGGGAGTGTTGATCAAAACCAGAGCACTTCAGTCAAAATAAGCTAAGACAGTGGATTAGGAGAGAAGCAGTGTGACTTCCCACTTCTCCTGACTATGGTTGGCTTCCCCAGCTGAGCTGTCTTCCTGCCTGTTATTGCAGGCAGGAGGACCTGTAAGATAAAGCCCAGCTGGGAAATGGTGGGACCATCCTGCTTCCTGGGAGATGTAGTCTCAGACATAGAGAAGGTGAAATCACAGAGTTTTGGAATATTCTCAGGGGGGAAAGAGCCCACAAGCAGTGGGCTATCTTAGCTTCCTATCAGTTAAAAAGGATGAACAACATGTCATAAATATGTGCACTTCAGCCAAATAATGTTCAGGGCATATGTCAGAACCTTTATTGTTTCTTGCCTCTCTATTAGTAAAATTTTCCAGCTTGTATCTTGGTTGTTTTTGTTTTGTTTGGGTTTTTTTGTGGTTTTTTTTTTTTTTATTTTGTTTGCTTTGTTTGTTTGTTTTTGAAAGAAATGTTGTCTCATAAATTGGGCTCTTAGATCAATACAAAGCTCTTAATAGTTCAGTGCTGCCACTGCTTTCTTGGTCATAACCCTCATGCAAATTTCAATAGTATTAAGTGTTACTGTTAAAGAATTTATTTTTAACCAAAGATTCCTCTTCAGACACTCTATAAACTTTCAGTTTAGCACCCTGCATACATTGGCTTCTTGATCTAATCTCATTCCCAAAAAATCTAGACAGTTCACAGAATATGCCAAATTGGAAGGGACTCACAAGGATCATCGAGTCCATTTCCTGGCCCTGCACAGGACCATCCCCAAGAGTCACACCATGTGCCTGAGAGTATTATCTAAATGCCTCTTGAACTCTGTCAGGCTTGATGCTGTGACCAGTTCCCTGGCGAGCCTGTTCCAGTGCCCAACCATCGTCTGGATGAAGAACCTTTTCCTAATATCAAACTTAAACCTTCCCTGACACAACCTTAGGTCATTCATGTTTGCCCACTCCTGTTTCCCATGCTCTGGGTCTCTTGTTTTCCCAGGAACCATTTAAATCTCCCTCGATTGCTGTCAGCACCACTCCATCCTTGCCTGGTTGTTGGCTGAGAACCCCTGGGTCATCTCCAGGCTGCTACATGGGTGTTCCTGGACTCAGGAACCCCTGAATAGCTCAGTCTCACCCCAGAACCTTCTTTTACTCACCTCTGGTACTGCCTCACTGACTGAAAGTTTGTTTAGGTCTTAACAACATTTAAATCTTCCTTGTTTGTTAAATATCTAGGTTCAACTTACGAAAGAAAATACAACATCAAACTAAAATACCAGAGAAGGTGAAAGTAACTTTAGCCAAAGCCTTTGGACTGGATCTCTAACTCTTACAAAGCAACAGATGAGTTTTCACTACACATGAACAGATTGCATAGATAATCTAGACAGGAAGATAGGCTTTGTGAAATACAGTGTCCTTATGAAAACACACCTTTGAACTTGTTCTACAGAAGCAATCTAGGGCCTGATAGGGTTTTGGCAGTCAAGAATCACAGCTGAATGTTGAGCCTGTATCACTGATTCAACCACTGAAAAGACTTCCCACTTCTGGAAAGCAAGCTCAGTCTGTTCATATTTCCAATCTGTGTGCAGTATTAGCCTTGCTGGATTCCACTGGGTCGCTCCTCCACTGTTTTTAGCACACCCATGTGCTTTGGTAACTTGGACACAGCAACAACTTGAACTGATTCAACTCTCAGTAGTCTCACTTCTTGTGGCTCAGCACTTGAAACAATGCCAGACCTGCCTAGGTTTCTGTGTGCCATGGTGTTGTAATACTCAGATTATCCTGGCAAACAGGCAGCTGATGTCAGTGATGCTATATTGACTTGGAACAGCTGCGAATCTAGTCCTTCATGTGCAATTGCAGAAAGAAAATATGGGATGAACTTTCAGAGGAGATTAAATTAATCTAGAGTCTAATCATGTTTCAGAAATTTTGCCCCATTTATTCAATAGAGTAAATTTTATCATAAATAGAACATCTCTTATTCTTCCCCCAAAGAACACCTCATGACAAAGAGAGTTTTCTAGAACACAAAAAGAAGAGCCAGAACTTCCATAAGGTCTATCATGGAGTTCACTGTTCCCCTCTAAGTTACATGGAAAAGGTTCAGGTAATAGGGTGCCTGACAGAGATCCCTAAAATAAGATTTATGCTACACCTCAGTGGAGGAAAGGAGTTAGACTGATAGGTAGCAGAAGTTCTAACCCACAAATTAAAAAAATTGGCACACACAAGTCTCTTCCACAAATAATTACATGTTCTTGAACTGTTAAACTGATCAAATCATCAAAAAACAGATGCTGATATCTGTCATATAGCCACTGTGTAATGTTCCAAAAATAGTAACAACACTGCTGCAGTGATCTGCAGCAATGTCTTCACTATATCATCAATGCTCTCCTTTACTGTGCACTAGGGTTCTAATGCTATACTATTGCTTAAAAATTTATTGGTCTCTATCTCTTCTTCAGGAAGCTTTCATTAGCCAAGAAAAAATCCCAAACCCTTCCTCCTATCCAGAAAGGTGACATCCAGTGTTTTACTTACTATAGAAAGTGTTGGCATGAAAGATTTTTCTGAAACAGTCCTGTTTCCAATGAGAAATTAAAATAATTTAATTTATTTTGAAACAAATGAAATTAAAGAAATCAGTATGTGGTGAAAGGCTCAAATTATAATTAAAAGTAAAAAGGAAAATTCTGAACCCACCTTTTTTTTTTCTTTTTTTTTTTTTTTTTCTTTTTTTAGAGAAGCAGCCCAAAACCAGAGTTTGCATTCATCTCACCTAATCGACAATGCATGTGTCAAAGCTCTTTATCTGGACTTGTTTTGTCTCCAGTGGGGAAAAAACCAACCTAACCTAATGCAGAAATGTAGGCTAGAAGCCAGCTGTAGGGAATGGCTATCTAATTCAGGACTGATAGCATCACTAGATCAGGTCAGTGCTGGTTTTGACTTGAAAACATCACAAGGATGGAAGGCCATGTTGGTTGGGGCTTTGAGCAACATGGTCTAGTGGAAGGCATCCCTGCCCATGGCAGGGGATTGGAACGTGATGATCTTTAAGGCCTTTTCTGGGAAGCTTGTGTGGGGGTTTCCAGAAAAAGTCACCTATGCGGTTTTATAGAATAAGGAAACTCCTTCAATCTGTTTTAAGTGATCACCACAGAATGAAGGAATGACACCTCAGTCTGGGAGGCCTTCAGGGATTTTTTCAGATGGGTGGCCAGCATCTGAGGTTTGACAGGACAAAAACTATCCCAACTAGGCAAGTAGCATAGTGTCTGTCAGTCAGACTCTGCTCTCCTGATATTAGACATTGAAAAGTTTGAGTGTTGAGTTTAGGATCATCACACAGACTCCTTCCTTGATCAATAAAGAAATATTTCCAAACAGTAGTTCATTCTATCCTAAGCCAGATATCTGTGAGGTGGCATAAGCTGCCTTCAAGAGATACGCTCTTTTTATCAGCTATGATGGGAGAGTAGATGAACAATTTAGACTATTGGTCTATACTCCAGATTGCAGATATTTAGGGGTTTTCAAATCAGGCCATTCAAAAGTTAAGAATAATAACTTCTCTTCCACCCAGACATATATAACCACACACATATAAAATCTCCAACAAATATTATAAAGTCTGGTTATCGTATCATTAAAAATTATAGCATTTTAACAAAGCTTTGCATCCACAGAAAGAAATCTTATGCTAAAATACTGCTCTGACCTTAATTTTCCAAAAATATCTCTCTCTAAAGATATCACAGGAGACAATAATAAAAATTAAATACCTTAAGGTTTAATTTATATTTCCTACTTTTCCCACTTGAAGGAAAATTGCAAGAGGCATAAAGACTGTAATTATTTAGGAAGATGCACACATTTCTGAAGGAAATAAATTTCAGTGTGTGTGTAGGCTATATAGCTAAAAGAGTCCAGTATGCAATGAAACATAAGCAATGCATGCTGAGATTCATAGTTTTGTCCATATATAAGCATAGAATTTAGCTTTTTAACATTTAACAATACAGTAAGAGAAAGAGAATGCTTTTCTAGCAGCTTAAGTCACTCAACATAAAGAAAGTATATTTAATACAGCTAGTAAAGATTTTTTAAAAGGGTCACTAAGCAAAATGACAATATATGACTTTTTTATATGAAAATGTTACCTTCCTATTCATCCAAACTGCCCCATGACTGAATGGTGCTACTGCTATTTGCAGCCTCTGTATCATTTAGGACAGACAACACAAAATATTTCAGTTTAGGGAGTTTAAATGAAACAGAACAATTTCATGACTTCAAGGACTGGAGTGGGGGAGGGAGAGACTTCCAATAGCTTCAAAACCAATGCTGGTAAAACAAGCAACAGCAGCATGTCTCTGACACCTCTGTCATAGGCTAGAAACACTGTACAATGTCTTAACTGATAATTCTGTTTCTAGGAAGAAGGCCTCAAAATCATATCCTTTATGACTGCAGTCCTGTTTACTGTTCCTTTCCCTTTATGCCTGATGTTTGTTTACATAAAATGACTAGGTCAAACAAGCATCATTAAAAGGTTTGAAATTCTTCCTAAATAATTCCTCTGCCAATAGAGTACCGCATTTTTTTTCCTAGTTAATATGAACAAAAAGACTATCTGTAACCCAGGTCTTGTCTGGGAGTTTGTGGCTTGGATTAATGACTGTTGATGGAAACAGGACAGGAAGTAGCATCCCTATCACAAATCATAAAGATCTAAGACACGGTAGAATAATCAACAGAGTAGAACTTTATTCCATGCAGTCATTTTAAATGGATGTAGAGTTTTGGATGCTTATTTGTGGAAAGCAGTTTCCTCTATATGGTGTGACAAGCTCAGTCACTGGCCACAGGACAGATCTGTGGTATATGCAAAACTACTTAGTAGACAGATGTCAACTGCCTTGGGCCTCTCCTTAAGCACAGTGGTAGTATCCAGGTCACTGGGCTTTGGGAAGTTGAGCTCTTGGTTAAAACAGGAACTCTTCACCTTTGTTTTAGGCCTCTTTAATTTATTTGCCCTGTAAATTGGTACTAAAGATTTATCAGTCAGCCCTGCTGACCACACACTGACATAGAAAAACCTCAGAATATTATATTATTATATCACTTTATTTACATTATTAGATAAATAGATATCTTCTGTTTTCCTGGTCTGCTTAAGTATGGTTTTTTTTCTACTTTCAATGATCAGAATAAGTGTCATAACTGCAATCTTGATCTAGCTCTGAATGAGATACTAGAGTAAGGAGAGCATTACTGTCTCTGCAGCTTCTCCCTGCTAGTCTTTCTTGCAGATTTAGCAGAAACCTATCAAAGAGTACCACAATAACTACCCTTGGTCATGGTAAAAACCAAAGGTCACATTAGGGCTGGCTCAAAAGCAGTAATTCCAGGCATGAAACACACAGAGGTTTCAAAGCCTGTTCTAGCAGGAATAAAACTACTACTTCCTTTTAAACTAGGATGAAGGAAAGAAACCTATTCCAGGAGACGACCTGGAATATTGTCTATAACATACAGAGTGGTTACTTGCCTTGATGTAAAAGAGAGCTGAACTTGGTTCCCCACAAGGAATCAGGCAGTGAAGTAGTGGACTTTGAGCTTGCCTTCTTCCATGTAAATGTTTTTCTCTCCCTGATAAGCTCCTGAAGCTGGGGACCTCATTCATCACATTTTCAGAGAATGCTCATATGTTTTACAAAAAGCTTTGTTTTTAATCAAATTGTTGTCATGGAAGAAAGGCTCTAATTGAAGCTTTGAAGCAAATGTAGCTGCAGAGAGAAGAATAACTGCCCCTCAGAGGTTTGGCCTCCTATTCTGCACAGGGTTGCCCATGTCAAAAAGCAGTCATACAAGGCTACTGATTTCAGTCAGACAGATGTCAGCATTTTAGGGAACAAATAAGAGAATATTTGGGGATTTTAGAAACATAACTATTTTGGGATGCCAACTTAGCCCTGTGGCTTTTCTTACTTCAGATTTACAGTGAGCACGTTTAGCTAGTAGTAACAAACGAGGGCTCTTTTCCAGGCAAGTATTCACACCTGGTGTCTCAGCACTAAAATACAGCCATACTTTCAGGGGTTAATTTACTCTAGACCTCAGCAGAACAGGACTTTCCAACACTACAGATCATTGGACCTTTTGACAAAGACAGATGTGGTATTTTCATGTTGCATATCTCCATTTTTTTCTTCCAAAAAGTACAAGGGAAATGGGATGAGCACTGAATATTTTGCACAGTGAAAAAAAATTATGACAATATGAAACAAATCATTCCACCAGAAAACTAACAATCATGCTAATCAAAATATAAAATTTATCTATCATTGGTTGATTTCTTAAGGAGATAAGGTTCATGGGTTCATTCAGTCTTCTTCATTTCCTTTCCTGTGGTGTTCAAACCAGTTTTAGCCTAGTCTGGCATTAAGATAAAGATTTCAAAAGATATGAGAATATGTTGCCAGATACAGGAAAAAAAGATCATTGTATTATGACAGCTGATAATCAATGTGGTTTCCCAGGCATATAAGCTGGAAGTACAAGCTTTTGTCTCATACAACTCATTGAAAAATTTAGTCAGCTGTAGGAGTACAGTGATTGCAAACTGGGCTTTCACAGCTCTGGCTGGAACACGGGTGTAGAAGGGATACTAAGCAAGTTTGCAGATGACACAAAACTGGGAGGAGCTGTTGACTCCCTCAAAGGCAGGGAGGTCCTGCAGAGAGACCTCGACAAATTAGAAGACTGGGCAATCACCAACCATAGGAAGTTCAGCAAGGGGAAGTGCTGGATTCTGCACTTGGGATGGGGCAACCCTGGATATTTGTAAAGACTGGGGAATGAGATGCTGGAAAGCAGTGCCAGGGAAAGGGACCTGGGGGTCCTGGTTGATGGCAAGTTGAATGTGAGTCAGCAGTGCCCTGGCAGCCAGGACAGCCAACCGTGTCCTGGGGGGCATCAGGCAAAGCATCACCAGCTGGTCAAGGGAGCGAAATGTCCCGCTCTGCTCTGCACTGGGGTGGCCTCGCCCTGGATATTGTGTGCAGTTTTGGGAGCCACAATGTAAGAAATATATTAAGCCATTAGAGAGTGTAAAAAAGAGGTCAATGAAGATAGCGAAGGGCCTTGAGGGGAAGCTGTGTGAGGGGTGGCTGAGATCACTTGATCTGTTCAGCCTGGAGAAGAGGAGACAGAGGGGAAACCTCATTGAAGTCTGTAACTTCCTCATGAGGGGAAGAGGAGTGGCAGGCACTGATCTCTTCTCTCTGGTGACCAGTGACAGGACCCAAGGTAATGGCCTGAAGTTGTGTCAGGGGAGGTTTAGGTTGGATATTAGAAAAAGGTTCTTCACCCAGAGGGTGGTTGGGCACTGGAACAGGCTCCCCAGGGAAGTGGTCACAGCACCAAGCCTGACAGAGTTCAAGAAGTTTGTCTGATACTCTCGGGCGCACGATGTCATTCCTGGGGATGGACCTGTGCAGTGACAGGTGTTGGACTCAATGATCCTTAAGGGTCCCTTTCAACTCAGCATATTCTGTGATTCTGTGAACATCCTTGAGAAAACACTTTTCAGTGTCTCACTGCAAGCTTTGCAGAAGAGCAGAGAACAGACATTTAAAGAATTAGTTACCTAAGTATAGGCATCTTGTGCCCATTTAGATCCCTAAGGACATCCTGTTTAGCCTGCAGGTGATTAAGGGTCTTCTACAAGTACCGACAGCCCCAGGTGACTGTGTTACAGCAACCTAGAGAGCAGTACAACTTTTTTGAGTCTACTGAGGCTGCTCACTGAATCTGTATTTGACTTGCTGCACTATATCCAGCGCCTGGTAACTCCTCTATAGAACTGGCAGCTATGTTTGGAGAGGCCCAAGTGTTTAGGAAGAATGATGAATAGACTGTGAATAGTGAACAACATGGACAAACTAGATAATATGACCATGAATGCTGAATGCTGCACTTAAATTTTCAGGGGAAAAAACCCATCATTTAGGAAAACAACAGGTAATGTCAAAACAAAGAGTCTTTGACCTTTTTTCTCCTTTTTTCTTCTTGACTTTTTCTGGAAAACATATTAATCTATTCTACTATGCACTCCTCCAACTTCCTGAAGGACTCCAACTCCCCTCTAATACTGCTTCATAAACAGCACTGCTTATCAAAATCCTGTGCCTCACTGTTTCTGAGGTGGGACACAGTGACTCCGAAAAAAAGAATAATAAGAGACTAAAAGGATCCTGGGGATCCAAAGGAAGGATCCATAACTTACACTCAGCAAACATAAAAATTGACTGTTTTTAATTTGAAAGAAAATTATATTTGTTTCCAAGTTAATACTACTTTGGACATGCTAGCAAGTACTTGAATAAATGTAGCATTTTACATATAAAAATTGCAACGCAAAGGGAGGCAGGAATAGTTTAGCTCAGAAAAACCATAGAGCTATTTCTCATTGAGTTGTCAGAGAAGCCTTTCCATATCCTCAGAAGAAGTGAAAACAGATGAATTCCTACATAGTCCATTCTCAACTAGGAAGCAGATCATATTTCTCACATCTGTTACCAACATGGTTGATCTGCTCTGTTCCCATCAGAGGGATAGTTAGGAGATCAATGATTTGAGGTTTTGCCTTTTTAGGAGCTGTATTTCTCATCATGTTATATCCTTTGTTAATTTTACAGCAGTTTGATGTTGGGAAGGATGTTGCTCCTACTTTTCTGTCAATAGTATAAGGTCACCCTCTCAGAGTAACATAATACATTACCACCTTGCATGTTTTAGGGATTTGAGTAGATTAATTTTGTTCTGATAAAACATAGTGATGCATCTTTACTTCCTGCTTTTCTGTGCACAGTCAGTCCAATGTTAATGTCAAAAGTAACCTCATGTTGTGGTGATCTTGAAAACCTCAGATATTGTAAAGATCTGAAAGTACAATGTCATAATACTTTACTTCTGGGAAATTAATTTTTTCTTCTTTTATGAGCTATAAATAAGTTGAATGATGGAAACTGCTTAAACTTTTTATCCATTTACCAACTTACCAATATGCAGCAAGGAGAGAGTGTACAAACAGGCTGACAAGCTTTTATGTTTGAATGCCATAGAGAAAGAAATACAGGGATAAAATTGAAGGACCACAGCACATCTGTAGCTTCCAAATACTATTTTAAATTGTAGAAACTGCAACCTGAAACACTTCTGAAATGTAAAAGTCTTTGTCAAATCCAAATTTGCAGTGAAAGCTTTGAATGCATTAAATATATTTAGTCTCCCATATTTTGGAGCTAGAAATTGCCAGAATAAGTCCATAAGACTTATGTTCTTGTGAATATAATATTCTAATAAAATCACATTATCTGCTCCAACTTCATTCAAAGGTTTATAGTGCAGAATAATATTTAAACATAGTATATAAGGTAGCAATTAGAGAAGATCTCGACAGGCTTATACAATGAAGTAGCAAAAAGTGAAATCTAATCACTTCTATAAATGGCTTCAGAAAAGAAAGAGGTTACATAAAACAGACCCAGGAAAACTGGGAGATCATTATAGACTAGCTACAACTATATATTTTGTTGTTTGTATGTTACACAGGTGAAGACCAAGGGAGTTACCAGCAGGGAAACACAGAGAAGTAAAGAACAAGCTCAGAATGTTGAGCATTGGCTATCAGTTAAATAAATACTGAAATATTTGTAAGGTATGTCTAAGAGAAGAACGTAAAGCAGTGAAAATTCAGGAGCTGGCCTAATGATTTTATATTCACCTGAGAAATTCCAGATGATGAGATGGATCAAACACACAAGAGTCTAAAGGATAAAAATCTGCCATTTGCTGCTCTGTATAAACACTTGCTAAATATTTCAGGATGATCTTTCAGACAAAGGCTAAATTTTCCATAGGATGTCTTGGTGACTGAAGATTGCAAGGCAGATTTCTGGTGGATCACTTGAAAAAAATCAGTCTCTGAGAATAGCAGAAGAGTCTATTTCTGCTCCAGTAGGTGTCACAGAACTACATGGTATTAAATGACATACATAGAAGCAGGAATTTGGACAGTTAGTAAGAAAATTATATCCTGTATGTGAAAGCTACACAGACAAACAAAGAAAGTGGGAGCAACTTCCATTGCACAATAATTTTCATTTAATGTATTAGGTTAATACACAGAAGTTATTTCTGTTTTTATTTGGAAAAAAGGGCGTGTCCAAGTTAGAGACTTGTTTGGGCCTTAGGTTCTGAATCAGGACATCATATAAGAGATAAAATGCTTTATTCTTCCTGATATCTTAGGATCCTTAAGACTTTTTATATATTTGTAGATTTTAATAAAGCTATACAGGTTCTCACACTTAAGGTAGCAGGTGACAGTTTCTAAACCTTTCTCACGGTTTGTGCCACATTCTTCAAATTCTGTTTAATGTTCTTTCCAAGGAAAAGATTTCAGCAAGGACATCTTGTTTGGGACACATGCACCTGGAAAATATATTGTAGTCAAAGTAAGATAGAAGGCCCAAAACCCTTGGAGAAGCTCCAAAGGGGCAAACCCGAGGATGATTCTTGGAGCAGACAATTTTCAGGTTGGATGTATCCATTAGATATGATAACTAAGTAGTGTTATAAATTTGTAAAAAAATCTCATGCTGTAGTGTGGGCCTACGTATTTCCCTGCACCTGGAAATGCTTTCATTAAAGGACCTGCTCTCTATTTTACCTATACTAATATTGTCTGGAAAGTTCTTTTCTTCCATTTTAGGTAACATTATAAGTATTGAAAAAAAAAGCTCTGATCCTTATTTTGTGTCTTTTCTTTTGCATGTCAAATGCATTTTTAATTAGGATGTTCTTTCTACTATGATTAGTATCCTTAGCAGATGTTTCTGCTCAAGAAAATGTTGGAAAACAATGTTTCTTAAACTAGCTATGTTTTCTCTCAGAGAGAATTCTGATATAATTGGTATGTGTATTAAAGGGATTTCCTGTTCTAAATATACTGATTTCCTCAACTGTTGTGACTATGTGTAACATATGTCTCCAAAAGCAAAGTATCCTCAATTACCAATGTTCCAGAGTTTAAGCTGTGAAAGCTCAAAGATCTCACACAGTTTTAAAATTTAATTCCAAAGTTCTGAGTTCAGTGGGATCTAAGAGCATTTATGACCTATCATGACATGCTCAATATGTTGCAGAATCAGGCCCTTAAGTAATGCCACAAGGAAGTATTCAGGATAGGACTTTCTGGATTTTGTCATTTGGAATGTCATAGAATTGGCTCAAGAATTGCAAAAAACTTCAAAACATCTGGAAGACATCACATTTCATACTGATGGTACCTACTAGATTTAGGTAGAAAAACCCCAGTGAATATTATTTTTTTTTTTTTAATGCTAGCTCTGTTTGAAAGAAGTTGATACACACATAGCTAAGTTCTTAAAAATGTTTAAAATCTCACCAGATCTGAATAAGGGTTTAACAGGAGGATTTAGAATAGGTTATTATGACAGCCTTAGGCATGTCATAAATGGGCTAGATTTCATATAGCATAACAGATAGACGGTGAAAGAACCAAGATTTGCAGAAGAACTGGAGTTTTAACAAGAAGCATTAAGTGGAATATGAAATATTACATCCATATGCTGGAGAAACCACATGTTGAACAGAAGGAATGGTAGACTATCAAAGAAGTTACTTAAAATTTGTTAGGTTTGGCAAAGCAAGTCATAATCAGTACAATAAACAGAACACTTGAATGCTTAATAGCCTTGAAGAAAAGTTGTAACTGCAATCAATATTTTCCTCTTGATTAAAAAAAAAAAAAAAAGCAGCACCAATTTTGTTAGGCAGCACCTTGGTTTAGGGTTTTTTTAATTTTGAGGGTATGCAGCATTGCTAAATTTTGGTTTTATAGAAAGCACAACTCTCTTGTGAAAACACTACCACTTGTTAAATATTGCATGAAAAATATCTATACTTTGTGGGCAGTAAGTAAAAACAAGTACCATATATGCAGCAGCAAACTGCTGATGAATGGAAGTGCTATGTGTTCTACCTTACAATATTTTTTCATTAAAAAATCGCACATTATTTACATATTTGCCTCACTTAGTGAAATGCTGGAAGTTTTTTCCCTTCTAGAAGTTCTGAGGATACAATGTCACCTTCAAAGCTCTGTTTTCTTTCATCTATTACAGTATATCACACTAACCAAAATGCTATCTGCAGTGAGAAGTTTAAACTGATTCTCTCCTTTTTGCTTTATTGTAAACTGAAGCAAACATTCTTCATAGATTTCAGACAGATGTTACTAAACAAGAGAGCTTACTTCAAAAGCCTCCATAATGTCTCATCACTTACATTAACTGTGTATGACTCTATGAATTACTACTAGTATTTACAAGCAGGTATTAACTGAGCCACAGGATGGTGGTTCTGCAAGTTGCAGCATATAGGATGTATCTTTCATCTCTGAAGATAACAACTTATTGAGAAATCACATATTGGAGATGCCTTTTTTTTTTTTTTGACTGAACTTTATGTGTGTTTCAGCTACCTTTCTGTGTGCTAAGATGAACAATCACACATGGATTGGTCACACACCCATAAACATGTAGCATCCAGCAAATACTTTTTCATTAATCATCTCATGTAAATCACAGTGATGGTCTGAAAAAAGGACTTGTTAATGGAATTGTAACATTTCTTCCATTTTCACAGAGATAAGAGCACTGGGGCTCAACTACAAAGGTCCAGAACAGCTCTTTTCTACCTTGTCAGAGAACAGGGTGTACCAAAGAAGAAAGTGTTGTTTGTGGTCCAGTCTTAGCTTTTTGCTAGAATATACATAGACACATATTGCAAATTATTTCATTTGGAATGGCCAGAATACTTGGACTTCCTCATTCACATTGAAGAGGTATGTCCCTCAAGGAAAGAATATGTGACCTCTGTAAGATCCTCACAAGACGCCTAACTCATCTCTGAACATTAGGGTTCGTTATAGACTGAAGGTCAAGTGCCTGAAAAGCATTTATTGTGATTTATAAGAAACTTGGACATAAAAATATTTTTTTTCCCATTTGTCAGACACTATTTCAAGACATTTTATTATGAAGTAGTCCCATCATGCACAACAACCTTCTGCAGCGTGGCAGAAAACCTACATGTTCATGTGCTTGTTCTTAGGTGTGGGTTATCAGCAAAGCCACAAAGTTATCCTTGTGGTTATATTTGAAAGGAGAGGGGGCAAGTATGGAGTGGATTCTCGAGGCTGGATTTCATTGTGAAAACAAGGCTCTGTGCAACTGTTAGCCATTCAGTTGTGATCTGCAGGACTAGCTGTACTTACAGGGAGAGTGGGTACCTATGAGCATCGGTGTAGGATGCTTGCACCTCCTTCTGCTTGAACTGAGCAGTGCAGTCCACAACTCTTAACACCTTTTGTGACGGCTGCCCCAGTCTCATACACTGTGCAACTAAAGAATGACATTTTTGAGCAATTTTTCTACTGCAGTAGATATGCAATCTTTTCAGCAAGCTTTAACATTATACTGTTCTTTTCTCCCCATGGAATCACAGGCAGAAATGGCAGTAGCATACTGTGCTAGAGCTTCTTCTCTATTTTGAACTCACATGGGTGCACCAGCAAAAGCTCTTCTTTGTGCTTTTCTCTGAGGGCATTCCTTCTGCCTTCTGAGGTAAAGGAAGAGACAGAGGGATATGGCTCTGTTTAAATAAAGGAAAGTGGGAAGGAAGTCAAGAGTCAGAAGAAAGAGTTTAATCTCTAAGCCTAAAGCATTTCAAATGAGATTAAAGTTCCAGTTCAATAACTGGAGCACAGCTTTTTCTTCTTAAATTAAGATTGACAAGTGTGTAATTAATGTATTTTACATATTAAAAATATTAAGGTTTACTTACACCCTACATTCAAGATGTTTTTGATACTGATTTGGGGATATTAAAAAGTGATGCCTGCTTAGTAGGGGTGATTGCCCATCACTGTCTGCAAAGCAATTTCTTCAGCCTCTTTGGTTCAATTTTTTCTTCTTTACAACAATATGTTTTAGTTTCAGTTAAACAGGGAGGATTTTTAGTGATTTTTTTCATATTACCACGTAATTTGGAACATGGGGGACTGCTCCTGTCCGAGCTGGATCAGGGAAGACTGTCCCCAGAGTCTTGGGACCTGCCAGAAAGGTGGGTCCCTGAAGTGAAGCATCCTGGGACCTCAGGACTCAGGAGATAAAAAGGCAGGCATGCACTGGAACTGCCCTCTTTGTACCAGTTTTTTTTGCTCACTGGAGCACCGTGGACTCGTGGAGCCTTTACCTGGGACTGCTCTGCCTCAGCTGTGGTGTTTTCCGTTTCTCACATCAGACCTAGGTCATCCCAGCCCCAGCTGAGCCATGCCAATGCAACCAGCCACCACTGAGAGCTCAGGGATTCCCCTCTCGGGAGCCGCACAAAGTGCCACTGCCATGTGAGCTGAGCCTGCCATTGTCAGTCCACGTGGTTTGCTGCCTTGGAATCCCCACCACTGCCTTGGGGACATAGGACTTTTGCTAGGGTGAAATATCCTTCCAGGTTTAGTTTTAACCTACAAGAAAGCTAGATAATATTATCTGCTGCTTGTTGGTTTGTTGTTTTCCTGCTTTGGTGGGGGTTATTTTTTTTTTTTACTTTTTTTTTTTTTTTTTACTTTTTTAGTAAAATTGTTATTTTTCCTCCTTCATTCATTGATTTTTACCTTGAGGGGGGAGGGAAATATATAAAAAAGGAGAGTTCATCTCATGAGAAGTCTCATCTCCCAAATGCATTGTCATTAAACCACAACACAGTAAAATAATCTTGACTTACTTCAGCTATCATTAATAGTAGTGCAATTGCAAGCAGAGGATGATTAAGAACTCCTTAAAAGAAAAAACAACTCCTTCGATCCCATTGCTTACTATAATTTACATTGCCAGACAGTTTAAGCCTGTAAAGCTGCTTCCAGGTATATGAAGTTGGTTTAGCAGAGGGTTGGACATCATAAAAGTTAGATCCTTTTTTAGCCATTCTGCCCTGAAAACATCTTGTGTTTCTTGATCCCTTGACCAAAAGCCAAATCACAGCACAACTGGGAGCAGACTGTGAAGGCAAAAGCTCATTTCTGCCTCCTGCTTCACTGTGGATGACCCATTTTTTGGACCCAAAGGAGCTAATGGTACAGATGGCATAACTAATAATTTTTACGGTATCCAGTATCATGTCTGATCATGTGCTGGAAGATTTTCATTTCTCCATCACATTATCACTTTTTGTCAGTGCAAGAAACACTGACTACAAAGTCAAAAATCAATCTTGAAGTGCCCGGTTAATTTTTGCTGGGCTGTAAAGACCCACAAAATACAGCTGGAAATTCAAATGCAAGATTGAGACAGACAATGAAGCCAAAGACTAAAGGAACATTCAGCATGGTGAATTGCTAAGGGTGTTCAAAGGAAAGCTCTTCCTCAGTTTATCCATTCTGGGTTCGCTTATGTTTTCTGTAGAGTTTTAAATGCTAGTCAGTTGCTGGCTTTTAGCCAGGCCTATTGCTGGCGCCAGAGAGACTCATTATTTTATCAGGCTTGCCTCTGTTTCATGAACATTTAATTGTTTGTGGGATATTCTTAGAACACAGAAATGATAGATCTTTCTGGCATTCAAATGAATTCATTCATTTGATTTATTTGTTTTCCCTAATAGCACAAGAGGTTTCAGCTGAATATTTATTTGGAAAGTGCTTGTTATATAGAGAAATGTGAGGAAAAACAAATGTTTTTGTTCCGTTCAGATTAGCTGGCTGTAGTGCACACAGAGAATACACAGCCCATGTAGATGCAAAAGAAAAGCCAGTATAAATGTTTGCTTTACAGTATTCAATAAGAACTGCTAGAGGCATAACTTGTTCCTGGGGAAAACTGCTTGAGTTCTCTTTTCAGTGTTAGCCACACAGCTTTCTGTTTTTCAGACTGGGTGTCTTCCTTGGACAATAATCTCTAGAGGCTCTGACTAAGAGCAGGGTACCACTCCAGCACATGCAGAATATAGAAAGACAAGTGTACTGGTGCATGTTCACTTTTAAGAAAGGATGTGAGTATGATTTCCACTTTTTTTTTTGAGAGAATGAAGGCTCAACAGGATGTATGTGGATGGCCCACACACCTGACTTACCTTATACCTCACCTTACAGTACCATGGTTTTTGCATTAAAGAAAGCAATGACTGACTCAGACTTTCTACTCTCCAGGGCATCACATTTGGATCCTTATGTAGGTTAGGAGTGAGAGACGAGAGAGGTAACACAGTAAGGCAAAACAGTCTAGGTCCCTGTAATTCCTGTAATTCAGTACTACTCATTAGATGTAGGTGTTTCCACTGGTTACACAGGCAGCACTGATTGATAGCATTGATGAGAAGGTAGTTTCATACCATTGTCTGTTCTGAAAGATGTCATCCCACTAGTGCTGAGAACTAAAGGATGACCTATGCTCCTTAAGGTAGCTGACTGTTGTAGAGGCAGTGCAGCAAATTGCCCAATATCATTCAGTCGAGCCAGTGACCTGATAGAAAATTCTGCTGTGATCTCCAAAATCTGACTGCATAACCCTCACAAGAAGAACCAGCACAGATCTAAATGACAGGTGCTACACAGCCTGTGGACATATCCTATGATGTGGGGCACGGTGCCACATTGCTAGTGTAAATGATGGCAATAAAAAAGGAAAGTGGAAGATGCTCTTCTCCATTGCATATCTACACCTGATCCTATGGTAATAGTTCTCTCAGAACAATGTTGAAGTGCACTCATGGAGTATATGAAGGTTCAGCAATGCTAAGTATCTCTTCAGTATATAAATCTCCTCTGGTTTACGCAGACTGCTGTCATGACAGTGAAAATGTCAGTTTCATTTTCACAAATCAACCTCAAAATCTTATGCATTTAGACAGGAAAATATTTAGTAATATGGTCTGCACCTGGAAAACACATCATCATCAAGGTTTAATAATTTTTTATTAGAGTAAATAATTTCCATCTTCACATATTATTAAAGCAGAAAAAGTTCATCTGGACTTCAAATTATTTAGGCATTTCAATATTATCAGAATGAAATATGCCTATGTTTTCATACCTATTTTTATTTTTTTTAGATATTATATTCCACAACACTTTTTAATAATTTAATGGTTTTGTCTGTTGAGGACAGAAATTCCATTTATGAATAGCTCTAGTTGTTGAGGAAAGCTGGAAAAAATGATCATGTCAAACTCAAAAACCAGAAGACCAATAAAAAGAAACAAAAAATGTAGTATTTCTTAATATTTGGATTTTATACCAGTGCTATGAATGCTGGTGGCCTGACATTGTGGTTTGGCAGTCCTGCATTCATTCAAATCTTGAATATTTTTCAGTTCAGTTGTTCTCTCAGACATTTGTTCATATGAACAATTTGCTTATGAACAAGGCATCTGTGCAGAGATGAGCCCATTTGTTCTTAGCCATAGTTTTTGTTATTCACTATTGATTATTTAGTATTCAGTCACATAGAATAGCAACATATTCTGGATAAGGTGCTTTTTTTTGGTTTTTTTTTTCCAGAAATGCTACATAAAATGGACTTAACCAGTCTCCAAAACAAATCTCAAATATTTGTTGTGATTATAACTCAGGTCTTGGAGAGTATCAAAGTGAAAAGCCAGGATGGTTTACAGAACTGGGGAACTGAGGCACAGAGCATGGAAGTGACTCTTCTGAGAGTCTAACTACGATAGGTTAGTGACAGACTCCTGCATCCCTTCAGCTGAACACCTCAGCCTTGGCTTGTAGGGGTACTCTGTTCTTGTGGTAGTTTCAAGTGCTGAAATGCTTTAATGGCCATTTTCTTGGACAAATTATTGTGTGTGTACTTGTCCAAAACGGACTATTGACTTATATTGCTGGACTCATATGGGATAGATTAATTTCTAAGCTGAAATTTTTCACAACCAAAATGTTCTTTGAGTAGTAGAGTAGTAAAAATAGCTGCTAATACAGTGCATATCATAAAGGGAAAAATTTAATTTACCTAAGACCTTCTTGCAATATTTACAGAACTTTTTTTATTCTGCCCCATATATTGAAATGTATTACAATTTTCCCATTTTGATTTCTGTATTTTCTGACTTCTATTTCTTCTATACTGTCCTGATTGACACCAGAAGATTCGTGTTATAGCAAGTTTTCATTTAATTCAGAATTTGAGATTATCTCTCAATGGACCAATGACAACCAAAATAGGTGTTTTTTATAGTCTAGAATTATACATATGTGTGATTCAGGCTAAAAAGGATATGTCCCATCTGTGATTTTTAATGTTTTCTCTATATATACTGTTAGCTTTTAGATTCTAAGACATCACAGTCAAGACATGTCTTATTGAATAACGTGGAACTGGTTTTCAAATATTTGTTTTAAAAGTTCTTATGCAAATTTCTAGGCAAGTATTGGACTAAAGCAATGTAAAATGAAGGCTGATTTTTGCTGACCTTACACTGAATAAGAAGTGCAATTACCCCTTTGCATCAGACCCACTACATCAATGCAGTTTTGATGAGATGACAGCTGAAAGATATTTGAGAAGGGTTCTGCATGCTGTCACTTAGACATTAGGGCTAATCTTTTCAGACTATTGTCAAAATGAGTTGGCCGCAATCAGGTTGAGGTTTGAAATTTACATAATTCATTATACAGTTGTCTTATGGTTTGGATTTCGTTTTGAACAGCAAGTAGGCACCACTTAAAAAAAAATTGATCTCTCATTTTGGGCTGCCAGGGGACCCTTAAGATCAAAATCTGGCTTTCCAAGTGATATGATTTGTATGGAATCTGGGGTTTACAGTTTTCACATCAGTAATAGTCAGTTTGTCTCCATCAGAGAGGTTAGAAGCTGTCATTTTAGGGTTTTTTCTGCCTGCTGGTACGTTACAGCATTCACACCTGCCAGAAAATGTCAGAATGTTTATTCCAAGAATAAAAATGTGGGCACATGTCCGCCTCCCAAAATAAATAGTACAGCAAATATATTCCGTAGCGCCTCCAATACTCACAGGTTGGAGTTAGTCATTCTTCCTGTGAGAGGGTGGCCATCAATCACTGTCAAATGGAGCCTTGAATTTCGACTCAAGAACAGGGGTACTTAGATCAATGGATGAGGAGCACAAGGAGTCTGCAGGGAGAGAATATGCCTTTTCATATTTGTAAGAGGCAGCACTGTAAAGTCCCAAAAGCATCTGGGCTTGAAGAAGGAAAAATTGCAGTATGGAGAGTCTGCTGCTTTGCCAAGCAAATCATCTTTCAGTCACAACCTTCTCCTCCCACAAGACCAAAGGGTGAATATTTTCATAATAAAAAGAAATCATTAAATTTTTTACCCTGCCAATGGAACATACTCAGTAATCATCTGCATTGATTTACTGGAAAAAAGGAAATCTTTGTTCTACTATGAACTGGTACCACAGTTTTTACATAGCAAATGCATAAGAAACTCCAAAAGTGATATTCAGAAACTAATTCAGTCTGTCAAACTTACTCTTTTCAAATAAGTTCTAATAAACCAGATGACTTTTGAAATCTTCTCTTTAGATGATATAAAAATAAAATAGAACAAATAATGAAAGCTTTACAGGGAAAGGTAAAATTGCCCTATATTTAAAGTGCCAGAATAGGCATTGCCTAAATCTCTGGCTCAGTCAGACTCCTTGGGTGACTCTGGATGAGTTGTTTAATCTCATTTTGCTTCAATACTTACTGAGAAGAAAATGCTCCCTTTGAGCTCGTTGTTCTACAAAGGAAGTATTGAGGGACAGATAATGTGGTGTAGATTCTCATCTGACACAGAGAATCCAACAGACCTTCATTACTGAGGAGCATGCTGGTTTCAGGCTTTCTCTGTAGAGCAGCAGGGTAAGAAGCTGCTTTGACAGTTATTGTAGTCCAGCTATGGCCAGAAGGGTCATTTAGCAGAACCTCTTTTCATGCATTCATAGCGGAGGAAACTTTTGGTCACTTAGGGTGACCAAGCTCCTTATTTGGCAATTGGTTCAGCTGGTTGGCCAAAAGCTGACTTTTTTTTTTTTTCTACCCATGTTAATATGATCTTCTCCAAAAGAGTTGCTAATTTTTTCTTTGTGTTTCATAGGTCAGACTTCCCAGTTAGACTGTTTCCTAAGAACTACTGTAAGAAAAAAACACCTATTATCCACAACGGTGTCTAAATACAAGAAGACAATAAAGCCTTAATGGCCCTGCATCTGCAGTTCTCAAAAAATTAGTGCTCTTGGTTTTTATGAAATGTATTTTATGAGATGTCTGAAGTAATGTTTTGGGCAAAGTTCTGACAGTAACTACCTCTTGACTTTCTGAACTGCATCTTAGATGACAAGTTGAAAACAAACAAGAATCCTTTGGCTGCTTAACAGCTACTTATTCACACAGCAGCTAAGTCCTCAGCTTTTTGGAAAAAAAAAAAAAAGTTATTTTGAAACAGCAAGGTGTACAAGGGGCTGAAATATTGTGAATAAAGCATAATGGCAGAACAGACGGGAAGGTGTGGCAAAGAACAAAATTACAATGCTCATGCTATTTATGTATTTTAACATGTTGGACTGAAGAGAATGAAAAAAACCACCAAATATTCTATTTGCAAATGAGGGCCTGGGGAGGTGCACCCATGAAATGTATAGTATTTTTACAGAAAGAACCTATTTCAGCAGAAGAGATGAAAAATAGCCATCACATTTGGTCAAGGTACTGAAGAAGTGGGAGAATTTGGATCAAATTCCTGATAGGGATGAAAACAAGAGGATTTAGATCAAGACCCCCACATACCGACTGACATTCAAAGACCATCCTATTTTCTGTCTAACTTCTTTTTCTTCTGGTTTTCTGCTCCAGTCTTATGAACATTGGTGAATCTTGACCCAAATTTGCATTTCTATCAATTTCCTGCACCCTCCAGTCCCCTGAATATGTGAAACCATCAACCTCTCTAAGAATAAATAAGAGGAGGATAACAAAGCACTGTTCTGAAAGCACTGTTCTTTTCCTTTGACTGTGAGCCACAATCAGAAAATATATTGCCCCTCATTCTTCCTTATACCTACTTATTGAGTGCCTTCCATTTCATTATACTTTTATATAGATACAGTGATATCAGAGCAGGGAAACCAAAAATTACTTACTTGGAAAAAAACCCCACTGCATTTATTTGATTTTTAGGCTTCCTAAGTGCAGGCGAGGATAAATACCTGTGTCACAGACCACAGAGTTTTGTGGATCTCTGGCAAGTGCTTGCTGGCCTTCAAAATCTCTGAATTTAGGATTTATTTCTCAGCAGTGAAGTGTAACCAAGGAGACACACAGTCCCAGACAGAACATCTTTAAGTAGCTTAGGCTCCCAGACACGGATAAGAAGAGTGAGAATTGCTTGCTTGTAGCCTATCAATTAATGTCACTGTGAATATTTGATCTTAGAAACAAGCATCCTGCAGATAAAACCTAGAGGTGGTTGGCAAAGGCACCCATCAGTCCAAATCTGAAGACTATCTGGTTGCATATTTAAAGACAGTTATAATAGTGTTATCCTAAGAAGTTCAATGAAATCTTTGAATTTCTTTGAGAAATTCCACATGACAGGAATTTCAATTCACATAAGACTCCCGATGCAATGGGCTACTTAAAAGGCTTTGATTTCTGTCTCTCTCCTAGTTGCTTCTAGCAAAAGAAAAAATCAATCTCCCTCAGTACTTGGCACTTTGTAGTGCAAAAGACCATTCATGAAATGTTCTGATATGGTATCAAGAATGATGTGAAGTTTCTGAGTAAAATGAGAGCAGATGACAAGCTGAGGTAAGTACTAATGAGTCCTGAATTTAGCTGATATACACACTTGGCAGTCACATACGAGTTTAAAGCTTTTGTGTTAATTTTTTTTAAATTTTTTTTTACTTCAGTCACCTAACAGGAAAACAGCTTGATCTTTTAAAATTAATTTAGAGTAGCTGTTAATGAAGACTAATTCCTTTGCATAATTTAAAATATGTGAGAGAACTCCCTTGATCTGTGCAAGCTATGCCTGAGTTAGCACTGGGGCAGAAGACAAAAGATATCTCCAAGCCATTCACCATCTTCCTAATTTGTAATCAGACTGGAGGCCAAGATGCCCCTGAGAAAGCTATAGCAACCCAGAAATAGGCATCACTGCTCTTTCAGTCTGCCCTCTAATATAATGTATTGGGTTTGTGTGACTAGGTTTTTGGAAGTGGTGGGGCTACAGGAGTGGCTTCTGTAAGAAGCTACTAGAAGCTTCCTTCATGTCTGACAGAGTCGGGTTCAGAGATCCCCCACAGCCTGTGGAGAGAGGAGACCCACACCAGAGCAGGTGGATGCCTAAGAGAGGGCTGTGTATCCATGGGAAATCCGTGCTGGAGCAGGCTTCTGGCAGAGACCTACAGATCTGATGCAGAGAGGAGCCCATGCTGAGTAGGTTTCCTGTCAGGACTTGGGACACTGTGAGGGACCCATATTGGAGCAGCCTGTGCCTGAAGGACTGCACCCCACGGAAGAGTGACCCATGTTGAAGCAGTTAGTGGAGAACTGTTGGCTGTGAGAAAGACCCATGTAGGAGGAGAAGTTCTTGGAAAATTGTCTCCTGTGGGGAGGGACCCCACGCTGGAGCAGCGGAAGGACTCCTCTCCCTGAGCAGCAGCAGAAACAACCTGTGATGAACTGACCAGAACCTCCATTCCTCATCTCCCTGCACTGCTGCGGGGGAGGAGGTAGAACTTGGGAAGGAGGAAGGGGTTGGGGGAAGATGTTTTTAAGATTTACTTTACTTCTCATAATGCTGCTCTGATTTGGTTAGTAATAAATTCAATTAGTATTCCCAATTTGATTCTGTTTTCCCTGTGATGGTATTTGGTGAATGATCTCTCCAAGACCTTTTCTCAACCCATGAACCCTTCATTATATTTTCTCTCCCCTGTCCAGTTGCAGACAGGAGTGATAGAGTGGCTTTGTTGGGTGCATGGTGTCCAGCCAGGGTGAACCTACTACATATAGCTTAATTGTGCTTTAATGTTTTACTCACAAGGGAATGTGAGCATCAACTCCACCCAGTGCAAGGTTCTCAGTTCATTTACAGAAACCATTTCCATACATAAGGAAGACTTGTTACCTCATGAGAGCCAGAAGCCAAAATCTGCCCTGGAAGCTTTACTCCTCAAGAGGTGTGTTTGAGGGATGGCACAATGATGGCAGGGAGAGGAATCTGCACGGTCAGGTTTGATGGAGCTTTGAGCAACGCGGTCTAGTGAAAGGTGTCCCTGTCCTTGGCAGGGGGCTGTTACTAGATGATCCTTAAGGTGCCTTCCAACCCAAACCACTCTGTGAGTGAGGGTGGAGCTCACATTCCTTGGCACAGGCTACATCAGGCACCTCCGTAAAGGAGTTGGTCCCCAGCAGCTTGAGAAAACCCAAGTCATGGTGACTGGGGTCTTGCCTTCCATCATCCTGATGGCACTTTACCAGGTTACACCTTCACTACCATGTGGTCTAACATTACATTTCTTCAGAGAGCTTAACCAAGATAGAAAACTAATCTGATTTTTTCCTCTGGATTAATTTTTTGACTGAGCCAGCTCACCACCTACCAGACACAAAGGAAAAAGAGCAGGAATGTTATAGCTGGAGGTGGGACTTACCACACCACTGATTTATAGCAGTTTAAAATGCTGTTGAACTGCACTCTTGTGGATGATTCACAGCCTAGTTTCTCTATATAAAAAATAGAGGAGTCACTAGAGAGCAGTAGGCTCTGCATGAGGCAATTCAGAGCACCTAAGCTAACTGCTTCAAGTCAGCAGCCTGACCTCCCATGTTGAAACACGCTGTTGTGCAATAATGATGTTCTGAACACACTTGGGTGACTGGTGGGTTGGATTTTTTTTTCTGCAATGCTTATTGATTTAGCAAATGCGCAGAAGGGAGTGCCAAATCTGGCAATTATTAGGACTCCATGCTATGGTCTGCTTGTGAACATACAATGTTCTGCAATATTTCCTAAAGAGACTAGTTTAACACATCCTGATTTAACTCAGTTATCTTTTTCACAGATGATTACTTCCCTTGTAACTCCTCTGCCTTTTCTTCCAGTCTGTTTTCTTGCTAATAGCATAATTTCTAAGTTAAAATACATTGATACAACCCAGTCCAGTATGTCTGGGAGCACTCACATTGGCAAATTTCGGTTACGTAACTTTATGTGCTCAGGTAGAGAAAATCATCTCTTGCTGAGCTGCTGATGTACTCACTGGAAAAAGAGAAGCTCTTTCCAGAAGCATGTGATTTATGCTTCCTTTCTGAACCACTGTGGGAGATGCAGTTGCTCTTTGGTGATCATATAAAGAGCCTAAGAAAACTAACTTAAAATTTAGACATACTAAGTTAAGTGTCCAGAATTAAGCACTTGGAGAAAAGTGTCACCAAAAGTATTTTCCTTATTTGCAGAGTGAAGAAATGCTAAGTACACATACTGTCAGGCAGTGTAAAGTGCTACATTGTTCATTTTGAGATATCTCCATTTCGAAAGCATGTATTTTATAAAGTATGGTTAGGTAAAAGGCTGAAAAATGGCAGGATTCCTCTATGGGCAGGAACCAGAACAACTATTCAAATTTAAGAGAAGTTATTCTTGGTTTACGCTGAGGTTAGTGAATGGAAAATCAGACAGTACAAGTGAAGTAAGGCATTTGGAGAAAACTTTTGCTGAACTATGGAAGTTTTTTAGATGAGCTCAGTTTCTGAAAATACAAGTTGCTGCACTGCTTGGTTAAATACCCATTATAATTGCAGTCAGAACAAAGTGCTCACAGATTTATTTCTGGAGAACAGTGACATCTAGTGAGTGTCCTGACTGAAAATGAGCATTCCTTGGGGTCTTAAAGACTGAGCCTTCTACTTGGACGTCATTTGCTTGTCTGCTATTTGAACTTCACAGTTTCTTGAATCTGAACTACATGTGCTGCTCATCTCTGGCAAGGTCTAATAAATATAAACAGAAAAGTAGCTGTGGGACAGAATGGTGAGGGAGGGGGGTGACTTCAAAGAGGGGACTTAAGCATGATGAAGAAAATGTAAGTATGTGCCCTGGGACAGATTTGTTGCAGCAGAGGAATTATGGTAGTAGCAGAGTTGCCTGGGTAATAAACATCAAACTGTCAAACAATGGTCAGGACCTGCATCAGCCAGGAAACCACAAAGTCTAAGTGGTTCATTAGTTCAGCATTTTCCTGGTAGCTTTTCTGTGGTACTGGACTCCTGGGAAGCTCCCAGCAGAAGTCATGGCTGCCTTCCCCTGCTAGAGATCCCAGGGCAGGTAGCCATACTCATTTCCACTTTCAGATGTAGGGACTTTCCCAGATACAAGCCTGAGTTCATCCATGAGGTAAAGTCTGCACTCTTCTTCCCTTCTGAGGTTCAGCTCAGCCCTGTGATCCTATGGGGACACATCTGTGTAGGAGTAAAGATGTTAGAGCTTTGAAGTCAAATACTTTTGGAACTAAAAATTCTATGCTTTTTACATTTGCACCACTGTGAATAAGCAGCAGCAGGGATGATATTCCAAGGACCCCTGGACAGGCTAAAAGGAGTCAAAAAGGACTGGAAATGACACTGCGAAGGAACAAATCTCACAGATTGCCGTGAATCACACTATGATCTTGGGGATTATATATGGTTTTGAGGTATGCATGTGCCAAACTGGAAGTTTGCAGCACTTCATCAGTATCTACAGCTGGATATTTCATGAGCATCGATCTTTTAAAAAAATGGACAGGTGATCTTTCAGCTGTGTCATAAATGACCATTGTATCCAATCCTATCTGTCCAGGCTGTAATCATGCATTTTATTATATAAATTACATATGTTTTATAAGTACTATGAAGTATACTGGGCCAGATTCAGCAGTGTTTCTTAAAGCAATATATGTCTAAGGAAACTGGTTTTCAGTGACTACCCTACCTTAAAAAGGCACAATCTTTTTATATCTAGATTATCATATCCCACTTCCATCAGCCAGCATTTGAAGAAACTCAAAAATGACAACAAGAAGGCCTAGACTGATAGAAAACTACAGGCAATTAAATCTTTACATTATGCACTATGTAGTTCCTAAAGCTGGAGGATGAGAAGTTTATTTTACATACATGTCTTATTATAAGCTACTTGAATGGATGAAATTCCCACTGTAATGTGAATTTTTGATAATTTCCTGTGTCATAGCATTTACCCTGTTGTTTTTATCTTTTCTCTCTTTTTTCTTTTCCTCACTGCAAATGCTGGAAGTATGCACACATTTGAGGAAAATGTGCAAATATCTCAAATGTCAGGAATGGAATCTGGAGACTATCCTCTTGTGTTACAGGTCTTCTTGTTTTATCTCAGGGAAAAACAGAGTATGTGGACATCTCAAGGAATCTGTACTTTATTGGATAGGCACAAGAGGACCAAAGTAAACTTGTCGAGGCAAACTTAACCTTGATGCTTCTCATCTTCCCAGTATTTGAGTTTGCTACCATAACAATTCTGTAACACTGACAGAGTCAAACATGCCTCCAGAATATTTTCTCACCTTTACAAAGTAGATACATTGAATTTTATGGAAGACAGACATTGAGTCCAGAAAGGGAGCTTGACTTCTTCTTGGAAGAGTACTGCCAACTGTCATAACCACACTGTCACCAACACAGACACTGTCTCTCAAGTCTTGTCTGATCCCTCTTTGAACAAGGGCTTTTCTGCAGAGATCTGATGAAGAGTTTGCTATAATGAGAATGACCTGTTAAACATCAGGTGGAAACATGACACAGGAGCCAGACTGTGCAGCAGCCAGGTTATAGGGGCCACGTGATAGTGTTTGGATGACAGAGGGAGCAAAATCGACTTTCCCTGCTACACAGCCACAGTCTGACCAAGGCACTGCAGGAGGACTGAGATCAGGTGTGGAGAAAATTTGTCTTACAGTGGGGTCTATGAGAACCTGACTACTTTAAAACTAAAGCTTCAACAGTTAAGAAATCTCAATAGCCTGACCTTTGCTATTTCTTTCTTTGCTCCTAGAACATCTAGTGTAATTCTTCAGAAACCATATTTTAGATGAAGCAATGGATGGGAAACATTTAATGTTGATATTAAATATTCAAGAGAGGGCTCTTTGACACTAATTTGAAATCCAATTCAGTTTTCTGTCACCTTAGAAAGTCAGATGAGAGGTCTGACCTAAGACTACATTGAAAAAAAGAACTAGGACAGTGAGGCTGTATTTAGCCATTCTCAGCTGCTGTAAAAGAATGAAAGATTTAGCAATAGAGCCTAAACAATGAGGTATTTGGCTTGGCTGTGTAAGTGTAAACATAATGTTTCAATTGAAACCTTCTGTATCAGATAATTTTTCTCTTCAATTTGCATTTTATAAATAACTTGGACTTGTATAGATTCCCAATAGTCAACAACAAGTTGAAATCACTACATGGACCACATTCTCTACGACTTGAACCACTTGGAGTATTATAGACTACTTTTGTTCTCAGGGTACCAGCTGCTGAAGGATGAGTGATGAACTTTGGCTGTGGCTTAGTAGATACTTTCTGATAACAAAGTTTAGGGAAAAATAACAACATTGATTCAAAAATGGTTATTAGTTAAATTGCAATGTTAAATCTTTCCTACCTTGTTGGAGTCTTTTTCTCAAATTGAGAAGGTATCTGTGATAATACAAGTGGTGACTGGAAAACACAAAAATATGTATTTATGGGTTAAGTTTTTGGGGAAATACTTTCTACTAGGAAGTGCTCTGGATAAATAAATTAATTCCTCATTCTTTGTTAGTTAAGGATGAGTTTCAGGGGTTAAAAGATAAAATCCATTATCTGTAGACTTCTAAACATAATTTTTAAAGACTTTAGACAAAAATTTCCAATTCTTCAATTTTTAACAATTTCCATTTATGCTGCCAGTTGGGAAATGTGTAAAAAGCTTTGTGTTTTGTGGGAAAGTAATTATATTTTGGAAGTGGTTTACATACTAATAAAATGTAAAAGCAAGTGTAAGTGAAAAAACAACTGAGGTAGAGTTAGGTCACCACTGCATGCTACTGGAAAGAGCAAGGCCTCTCTCAGAAGGCTGAAAGAGCTTTACTTTCAAGAAAATAAACCTTATGACAGAGTTAAGTATCAGGAAGTTTCTAGGCTTTAAAACAAACAAGCAAACAAGAAAAATTATTCTCTTCAGAAATAAAAGAAAAAGTAGTGATATACTACTAGCACATGACAAAAGTGTATTAGTAGTAGATGTAGTTAACCAGTTTGTAGACAGTAAGAAGCCCACACTTTTGACCTGATGTGCTCTTTTTTTGAAGTTATAAAAAAGTGATATTACAAAACAAGCAGCCAAAGAAAGCATTTGTTTCCATTCTTAAGCTTACCATGGTTTTCATGGTGTATCTGTTGGTTAATACAAATTAAGAAATAGCCTAAATGGTGAAGCAAATATGTTGTAAATATACCGCTTGGGAACACTGATTTTCTTTTCAGGAATATTTCTTTAATATTATGACATGACTGTGTTGTCCTGTGAAAGACAAAGTCCTAAAGTATTGCCAAGAAATTAGATCGATGTCATAGAACGGGTTAAGTTGCAAGTGATCATAAGGATCATCTAGTTACAACCCTGCTGCCATGAGCAGGGACACCTTCCACTAGACCAGATTGCTCAAAGCCCCATCTACCCTGGTCTGGAACACTTCAGGGACAGGGCACCCACAGCTTCTCTGGGCAACCTGTTTCAGTGCCTCACTACCTACGCAGTGAAAAATTTCTTTGTAATATATAATCTAAACCTCCTCTCTTTCAGTTTGAAGCAATTGCCCTTTTGCTATCACTGCTTGCCCTTGTAAAAAGTCCCTCTATAGCTCTCCTTTAGATCCCTTTAGGTACTAAAAGGCTACTCTAAGGTCTTCCCGGATCCTTCTCTTCTCAAGGCTGAACAACCTCAGCTCTCTCAGCCTGTCCTTATAGAATAGGTGTTCCAGCCCTCTGATCATCTTCATGGGCCTCCTTTGGACTTGGTCCAACAGGTCCATATTCTCCTGAGCTGGATGCAGTACTCCAGGTGGGCTCTCACAATGTGGAGTCTCACCAGAGCAGAGTTGAAGGGAAGAAACACTTCCCTCCACCTGCTGGTCATTCTCCTTTTGATGCAGCCCAGGATACGGTTGGCTTTCTGGGCTGCTTGAGCTTTCAGTCAACCAGCACTCCCAAGTACTTCTCCTCAGGATTGCTCTTAGTCCATTCTCCACCCAGCCTGTTTTTGTGCTTGAAATTGACTCCATCCAGGTGCAGTGCCTTGCGCTTGGCCTTGTTGAAGCTCACAGAGGACCACCTCTTAAGCCTGTCAAGGTTCCTCTGAATGTCATCTCTTCCTTCAAGTGTGTTGACCACACCACATGGCTTGGTGTTGTCAGCAAACTTGCTGAGGGTGCAATCAGTCTCACTGTCCATGTCACCAATGATGATGTTAAACAGCACTAGTTCCCATACCAAACTTGTCACTGGTCTCCATTTGGACACTGAGCCGTTGACCACAACTCTTTGGGTATAACCATACAGCCAATTCCTTCTCTACTTATATACCTAGTTTGAAGTTCCTACCAGGATATTGATTTAATATTTAAATTATGAAAGACTTAATATATATATTTATACATGACTATTGAGATATATTTATATGGTTATTAGTTTTGACAATGTGATTTCGGAACAGCATTCCCCAATTCAGTACTCCCATTAAAAAGAAAACCAAAAGCCGCTCCTCTCCCCTGCCCTCTGGTGGGAGAGACTATGTGTTGAGATGAAAACAATTTACTGGAAACAGCAATGAGATAAGAAACCAAACAGCAACAATACTAATAACAAAAGTGTACAGAGAGAGGGCAATTTATATACAAAGATGCTCACCCAGCCCAGGACAATGAAAAACAACAGCAGATAGACCCTCCATTGCCATGCTTCCCCCCTGACTACAAGCCATGCCCACATTCTTCCCGAGAGCCCCTTATTTCCACTCCCACCAGCAATGACATGGACGGTGTAAAAGAACAACTGGGACATGGTGACATGGCTACAGGATTCACCCCCTTATAGCTACTGCGAAAAATTAACTCTGTCCTTGGCCAAAACCAGGACAGGCAACTACACAAATGACTTCCTATTACAGAACCACTTTTCAGGTTTTCTAAGACTGAAAGTTTCTATCTATTGATCACCTATAACCCTACAGTTAGATTGTCTGTGAGACATTACGCAGAACTGATCAATCCTTAGATGGAATTGCTGATCCACCCATAGTCTTTGTTATTACATTATGGGAAGACTTGTTATTACTTGGAAGAAGTAGATATTCTGGACTCCATATGGTAAGACCACACACAGTGATGTAGTCTTTGTTAAAGTCTTTCCACAAAAGGCTAAATAAAAAGAATTCAAATGAAATAGCCATTCCTTTTGTTTGTGCTCTGTTTTAAATTTTTCTTTTCTTTTTTTTTTTTTTTTTAATCAATTAAAAAGTCATGGTTAATAAGCATAATTTTTTTCCTTGCCTTTAATCATTGTGTCCCCCAGGTGTTGGTGAGGGAGGCCATTTGACTGGGAGAGCAGGACTAGAATCCCTCAAGTAGCATTAAGAGAAACAATTACTAAATGTTGGCCTCTCATTTTTATTTCTCTAGATTATAAATTGCAGAAAGGATCTTTGTTTATTTCTTTGTTTGGATAAAATTACTTGCTGCTCAGCAAACTGGAACATGTTTTTTTCAACCCACAAAGAATCTGGCATTCTTTTTCAAACTATAATGTTTACTGTCCACAGACCCTCATTCGTCTATTGCCATCTCCTTCTGTTTCCCTGACCACTCCTTGTCTAGTCTTGTGTTTTCCTCCATTGAATACTGTACTTCAGAATTTTTTTTTTGCAGACTCAGACAAGAGTTTTAATGCCTGTGCTGTCTCAAGTTACTAATATTTTCCTTTTCGCTCATACTTGTTTCAATATTTCCATATGAGCTTCTCTTCAAAAGAGGAATAGGTAGAGGAAGATGTTCCCTGTATTCCATCCTGTCACCTTATGACCCTCTGCTGGTAAGAATAGTAATTACAAGGCAGGCCTCCTATTTTTGCAATAAATCATACACTTTTGCTCTGATGGAATGGCTCACCAGCACTCCAGCCAGCAACTAGAACAGAATAATATTCAGTGCAGATGAAATTTTGAGGGCATTTTGCTTCCAGCTGAAAACAAACAGTCACTGCCTCCAGAAACTCTCAAGTACACACAGTGAAAAAGTTAGTGCTTACAACTTTGTCAAATTTGGAACAACATTCTATACTAACAACAACAGATACAGGGTGACATCAGAATGGTTCTTACATTTGATCGAAAACTTGGATATATATATAGTATCATTTTAATGGGTACCACTTGGCATTTACAGGTAAAGTCAAATTTGTAGTAATAAAATTAGACAAACTCTTCAAGGGAGACATGGAAAATTTAAAAAAATTAGAGGCCTTAGAAGAAGCTAGAGAAGAAAAGCACTCTCTAGCAGAGGACAGCAGGAAATCTTAGAGACTTAAAAATTGCAGGTGTTCTGAAGTTTTTCTTGGTGTTCTCTGACCCTTACCTAAAGAATAAGTTGTGTTTTATTTCTGAATCATATCACTTTCAACTCTTAACAAAACTGTATATACTTGGACATCTAGGCTAGCTAGGAAATTGTCATACAGTCCTCATAATTCCTAATAATACTTCCGAACCTGTAGACTGGAACTTGGATAATGTTTTGCTATAAAGAAGTTATCTTTAAAATGTGCACACTAGATTTTTATCTCTTTGATGATTGCCTTATTACTCTTTTTAAAAGCACATTTAAATTTAAACATTATTTAGACATTATTTTATATGTTATTTAAGCAGGATATAAATTTGTTACAGTCTGCTGCTTTCCAGTTTATATTTCTAAAAAAAGCAAGCAAAAAAACCACCAAAGAACCAATATTTTTAGCAAGAAAATGTGTGATTTCTTTTAAGATTTAGGAGTATGCTGCAAGTTCATAAACCTGTACTCTTCAGCTTATACGAATTCATTGATGCAAGATTGGTCTTTCTTCCAGAATCATATTAAGCAAGCATCTTCCTGATGTTATTCTTTTCCCCATCTTCTGCCCCATAGCAAAATTATTTGAAAGAGATTTTAGAACAAATATTATGTGCATTATGCTGTGAGCTTATCCTGGATAAGGGACGGTTGAAGAAATATGCCTTAGACTTGAGCTTTTGCCATGGCTCTTCCTCCTTATGGAATTTCATTCCATGATCTTGACTGGTCACTGAAAAAGACTTTTTTCAGGGCACTGGTGAACTTCAGTAAGGTTGTCTGTGTGTGTAACTAAAGTGTGGGTAGATAGGTGACGATCTGATACTTTAAAACAACCATCAACATTTAAAAGAGATACCTAAGGAAAGATGGAATTTATCCAGAGATTTAACTGGGCCCAACCTGAGATGTCTACCTTTATCAGGTACCTTCTCCCTTATATATGCCCTTAGTAAAGCCATATATAGCTTCAACTGACATGAAGAGATAACAGAGTCCTACCAATTACCTGCACTTTCTGGCTAGAACAATTATATCAAAATCTTTACAATTACAGTATGGTATGTGTGTCTAATAAAAAAAAAAAAATAATACCCTAAAGAAAAATAATTAATGAAAAAATCCTTTTACACACTGAATCTCTGAACAGTGTCAGGCTGAATATTAATGGTACAAGATATTTAATTGTTATTTGGTGAAGACAACTGCTATGACTCCTATTCCCTAATGTTCTGTGAATGTGAATTAGGTATTGACAGATGACAGTTTCTGTTCATGCTCTTGCCATCCAAGTGCTGAAGTTTCTGATACGCTGAAAGCTCATCTTCTAGTTGCAAATATATTTTAGAAACATTGTCTGAAAAGCCAATGGGCAGCCAAATCAGGGAAATAAAAAGTCAGTAAAAACTTTTTGATTTAACTGAGTGTTAAGTCAATTTGAGAGAGATGACTGGCAGTTCAGTCTTGTTTACTTGGGCAAGGAGAAGAAAGACAACTTTGCACAAGACTGCATATTCAATTAATAAGATTTTGACTGATTTCTGTTTTACTTCCTATTTCATGGAATGCTCCACTACTTGAAATACAACATTAAAGTAACCATCTGAGGCTAATACTACAAACTGACAAATGCCCAAATTCCATCATTTACCTGAATCTGAATTTAATCTAGAGCTGGCATCTATGGATTAGATCAGAGTTGCCTGAAGTTTGATTCACACAAATTTAGTTACTTCTATGTTGAGGGGTTTGAATTTAGCATATTAATAGTATTGTGCAATTTACTTTAGTTCCTGCATCATTTAGAGATGTGCTGTAGTAACCATGGGTAACACCTTCCATATTTAAATGCATATTAGTGTGCACAGAGGCATATCTGTGGGGGGTTTACCAGTATTTAATGAAAAAGGCATATCATATCAAATTACTTTGACATAAAATAACTGACTATACAAATAACTATAGTTCAAAAAGATATGTTCCTAGCCTTGACTAAAGGTCTTTTAAGGATAATCTGAACCCTTTTTTTACATCTTTCTTAGACTGTATTGTAATCTAAAGTACCTGACTTTATAAATTTTGATGTCCCCTGTAGAATATTGGAGGATCATATCTTTACTGCTCTCTGGTATGAATAGCATAAAAGAGAGAAGAACTTGAAATCAGAGAAAATGGTGATATCATACTTGGGCTGTATGAAATCAGAGCTGCCACTTTCTGTTCCACACACTTACTTCGAATGGACCAGGACAGAGAGCCAGAACAGCACAGCTAAATCCATTTGCAAGTGTACATGTACTGCTTAGGTACTCAGTACCGGTTAGGACTACGCCAGCCCTTTACAAGTCACATTCAGTACTTTAGCTTCTCACACTGCAAATTAGCAGTGGTCTGCCTTGTGTCTTTAACAGGCAGCTTTTGGTCAGGCACCCCTGAATCCATCTGATTCTTTCCAAACAGCCTCATTAAACCAGAGTGAATTGTTTTCATTTGAGCTGTAGTCAACTTCTTTAGTAAAAATCATTAAATTATATAAAAATCATAATGCGGTCTTGCCAAATTCTGGATAATAGTCTTGAAGTTTCAGATCTACATACATAGCCACAAATTAGTAGCTCAAAGAATATAATACCCTTGCATTCTCTCTCTTCCCCCTCCCCCTTGCTATTACAGTTTTTGTTGTCTCAGTTGAGTCAGTGTCAGTTTTTCATGTCTATGTTAGAGATTATGCCAAAAATACACTGGAGAGTCTCAGACCACTTTAGACTGCTGTAATCCTATATTGACAATACTCATTAAGGAATATGATGCATTTGCATTGGTGCAGTAATGATTTTGCCCACTGGCAATCTCTAAGGACGCATGCTACTCACTGATGCTTTTGCTGTAGCAGTTACCTTTCTGCAGTGTGTAAAAATAAGCCCTCTTACCATTGTAGTGACATCGTTTAGTGTGAGACCTAATCATACATGCCATGAGCTTTCCTCTCTGCAATTGCTGTATATTCACACATGCACTCACCAAAAAGTAGTTATTTTTCTGATTTGCATTAATGTCTCTAAAGAATCCTTTGATCTATGCGTATAACCTCCTCTTCACCCCTCCTCCTACTCCAACCTGTTTTCATTTCTTACAAAACAGTGCTTCAGGTTTTTTTGCCGAAGCTTGTTAAGGGAAACAGTTATGAGAATCCTTATTATTCACATCAGACAAAAGTGTGATTCTCTCTCCTTCAGATTTATTCTCTACTTGCTAATCTATGTATCCCTGTTTCTGACACTAAAATCAGTTTTGAATTTGGCTTTGTCTTAGCTTTCTCTAAAAGCAATTTGTCAATTAAAGTCTAGTGCAAAATGATTCCCAGACAAGGAAGATGGTCTACTTGGTGTGACAGGGGAGGAAAACAGTAAGAACTCGAACACTTAGACCAGTCTCTTTTAATTGAAATCAATATCAAGTGTGACTTCTAAGCAGCATGTTCAATCTGTCATAGCAGAAGATACCAAGATACTATGAAAAAATTTTGAAAATAATTAGCAATATCCCACACCACTTACCTCACTCATAATTATTGGTAATTTCAGTATTTAGCTGAACACTTATTCAGCTCTAGATTTAATACACTCTCTTATAAGTCTTGTAGAAATGACCTCCACTCATATCATGTTCTATAGGTGAAAATAAAATAAATTAAAAAATCAGTGAAACTAGAGAATTCAAACTGATGCAACATGTTAGCTCACTTTCTGTGTAACAGCTTCCCACTCCACAGTAATGCTTTCATTTTGCATTGACAAGACTGCTTTTTAAAATGATGCATTGATATAAAATTCAGCAAATCATTTAGTCTTAGTTTCCCATTGAATTCAGCTTATGCATGAGTTGGAAGCCTAAATGTTTTCTTGGATATGGGCTCAAAACAGTATCTCAAGACATTTCCCCGGTGGAAAATAATTTCCTTAACAGGGTAGTGGTGAGTCATCTGGTTTTTGAGCCTTAGAGCTCTGCAAGTGAGGTGAGTAGATATTGCTACAGCACTCAATCATATGAAACCACAGCTGCCTCATCTGTAACCACATGGGGACAAATCAATACCATTAGCTTCGGGGAAGTTATCCTGTTGACATATTTGACCCTAAATCCTTACGTCGAACAAACAAGGGTAAGAACTTGTGGGCAAAAAAATAACAAAACATCAGGGGACTGAAAGTAAATTTTTCTTTAATCTCTCCCTAGAAGTTGGTTAAATTGTAATTTGTACTGCACTACTCACTGAGGGAAGTAAATACAGTCCCATATTTGTTTTGCCTGTATGTGGACCTCTGAGGCCTGGCCACATAGGAATGGTAGTGATAGGGGCACAAGTGGGGTGCACCACACAGATAAGACTTTTTTCTTTCACTTCTTTTAGCTTTCATTTCTACTAGTCAGAACTAATAGGATTAAACTGGAACAGGATGTGCTGTAATTTGTATGTAACCCACAGCAAATTATCATCACAGTAGAGGAAGCAGCAATCTCACAACTTAGCAGGGCATCTGAGGCACAATACTTAAAAAAGATATGACTGAGATGACAGGGCTCAAATACCACTCTTTGTTCAAAAATCCCCTTGATCATTTTAATTCCCTGTTTCCGGCAGAGCTCAAGATAGAGTGCTGTCTTCCGACCCAAGCCTTTTCTCATTTACATTGCTGTCAAATGAACGACCTGACTGTCTATACGTGTGTGAACAGCCGTGTGGGGGCTGGCAAAGGAAGCTCGTTTGCATATGTACAGTCATACATGCAGTCGCATCTAGATATCAGGGCGTGTGCAGCCCTTCTCGTCTTGGTACAAAGAAAATTTCTGCTCGAAGGCCCATTTAAAGCCAGTTAGAAGCAAGCAAGCTCTGTTGATCTCTCTCATTATTTTCTACTTAGGACGCACCACGTCGGCTGCAGACCTGACCATGTTCGTACACTGTTTGCCATGTCCAGCAATAGGCTCCTGTAGATGGATCGCTTGCCGTGTGACATGTCTGCCACTGGCTCTCAAGGTTACCCTTCAGCAAATCTTCTGATAATTAAACTCAACTTTAGAAAGTGACCTTGTTACAGGGCTGCTTCATGTTTGCCCTCTTTGTGTGGGTCTCTGATACCCATGTCATCAAATTCCCCAAGTGTCTCCTGAGTAACTGTTGCATCAGCCTGGTCTGAACCACTGCCTGGAGATCAGTGGTTATTTCTTTTTTCCTGTATCAGCTGTGCTTTCCATAGTGCAGTTTTAGCAAACTGCTTATTTTATATGTGTTTCGCAACACATATGCCTGCACGTCAAGCATAAACCCACACACACTGTCAGTGTCCTCCCAGACGTGCCCGGACTCCTGAGATGGGCCCCATCAGCACTGCGGTACCGGGGAGGTGCAATCCCCACCGCTCCAGCCGGCAGCTGAGGGAGGAATCCCTCCCCGACACCCATTCTCGCCTCCTGCCCCAACACGCGGCTGGAGCTGGAGATCCCTTTGTGCCCCTCATGCCGGACGCTGCGGCTCCTGCCCAGCTCGGCCCTCGCAGGGCCGCTGTCGCTGCCCCGTGTCTGTCCCGCCGCCCCGACCCTCGCCCTCGCACCGCGACACCCGCCGCCAGGTGAGCGCGCCCTCCCGCCCGCGAGCCGCCCTGCGCATGCGCAGCGCTCTCCCAGGCATGCTCACTGCCGGGGGCGGGGGGAGCGGGACGCGGCTCGGCTCGGCTCGGCTCGGCTCGGCTCGGCTCGGCTCGGCGCTGTTCAGCTCAGCTCGGCTCGGCCCGGCTCGGCTCGTACCATGCGGCGGCGGGCGGCCGCGTGCCTGCGGGCACTGTGCCTCCTGCTGCACCTCTGCGCCGCAGGTGAGCGGGGGCGGCCGCGGCGGGGCGGGCCGGAGGGCGGCGAGAGCCCTGGCGCCCGGCGGGGCACCTGTTGTGGCGGAGGCAGCGGCTGCCCCGGCCCGGCGGAGGCTCCCGGGTCCGGCCCCTGCGGCCCCTGGAGCGCCGGCAGCACCGCGGACAGCGCCGGCAGCACCGCGGACAGCGCCGGCAGCCCCGGCAGCCCCGGCAGCCCTGGCAGCGCCGCGGGGCGGCCGCGCTTCGGCCCCGCATCGCCAGGGGCTGGCCGGGTGCTGGGGCAGCGCGGGGACACCGGGGCTCTCGCTATTCCGTCCTCTTTCATTTATCTAGTTATCTATTTACTTATTTATTTATTTATTTATTAAGTACGGCGGGGAGGCGTTGCTCCTGGCGGCAGCAGGGTTTTTAGGAAGGGAAATTTCAGCTGCGACAGCGGCAGGCATTTCGGCTGTAGCGGAGCTAATAAATCCGCTCCCTGCTTCGCTGGCAGAACGTGCGCCTCATTCAGAAACGCGGAGAGCCATGAGCGCCCTAGTAGGTACATGAAGGCGCACTGGCAGCTTCATTCCAGGAGTCATAGCTCATATTTCTGGCATAAAGCTCAGGCTTCCGCTGAGCCGTGAGAAACTGCTCGTGGTTCAGAGCCTCCCTCTCTCCTGGGCTGACTCCGGCGTATATACTCTGAGGAGGGAAATGAAATCTGGGGTAACTGTAATTGAATTAAGTTCTCAATTAAGTAAAGTTGAAGAGTTTTTGCGTTTTGTCATTTAGCTTAGCTTACTTACATCCTTAGCTACTTCTGAAGTAGTAAATGGCTTGAAAGTTCAACGAAGTTTAATTAGAAACAACAATTAAATGCACAAGTAGTGATTCTTTTGCTCCTGTGAATGTTGATTTTAGGAGGGATATTTAAGATGCAACTAATTTGCAATGTCTTACTGCAGAATCATTAACAGTAATAAATGAACTTCATGTCTCTTAATGTAGAAGAACTGCATGGACACATGAATATCTGTGTTGTTCTCTTTCTCCCCCTCCTTCCCTCTCCAACATAAGCTCTATTATGAAAATAATTCTTAGTATGGGTACATCAGCAGCAGGCACTACTTTTTCTTTGCCCTTTTTTTTTTTCTTTTTTTCTTCTGTTGTTGGGAGAAGTGGTTTGTATCAGTTATTGGTGTTTTATTGCCTTGGAATATTAGGCTACACTTCATAAAATCTCAGGAGCCTCTTTCCTGTGTATCTATAGTTAGGATGCTCATGCTGTTATGCCTTATATTCATATGTGCAAGAGATTATCGACTGAAAGATAGGGAGCATTTCGTGATCCATTTTAATGAAAGCCTTAAGCTGCTATTAAATAGTTCTTTTACAACATGTATTAAATTGACCATCTGTACAAAATTACTATACAGCCTCTATTTGTCATAACATGTCTTCTAATCTCAGTGTATCCTCTATTAACAGTAGAATTCACATTAGTTTTGTTGTTCTTCATTTTTCTATGCTGCTAATGGAAACTGGGTCTATATTCTGCCAGTAAGCTCTTTACTTTCCTTACTAAGTTTTACTTGTCTCATTGTTACTTGGAATGCTTGCAAAGAGACCTTGGTCTTTATTATGCAAATGTTTCTAATCATGAGAAGAAGAGAGGTTTTATATGGTGTTACTTTGTTCCCTGGACAATCTTGGAAATTAATTATTTGAGAAGACAAGGGAGAGGATGGACAGGAGTTGAATTCAACGTTTGCATATTGGGCACAGCTCCCACTGCATACAAAAGCTGTGCTTCCTCTAAGGCATGCCTCCATACAACTGCTCTTGTTGGAAGTCACAACAATGAAATGACAAAGCTTAACATGCTAAGATTTCTCTGTTTCATCCGATCTGAATATAAAACTTATGCAGGCTACCACTGTGGACATCTTTTATGTATAGCCTCGACTTATGCATTATTGATGGTGATTTTGAAGCTTTGGTTGATGTGAAATCACAAATTGCATTCCACTCACTAGGTCACAAATTATATCCTAAATGTCAATTTTTGTGTAATGTGTTTGAAACTGCTTGGCTTTCTGTTCTGAGGCTGAATTTATATGAGGCATGTTTCTAGAGAATGGTAAAGACACTGTCAGCAGATATTAAGAAAATCTCCCTTGATATCAGTTGGTGGTAATAGATTTGGGAGAAAACGTAAGTCTACATTTACTTGAACTAATGCTATAGGGAAAAGAATTAATGCGTTTAAGTGGTGTTTTGTAGTAGAAAGGTAATGCATGTCACATAGCAAATCTGGTTTCCTGTGGAAAGGCAATTCTACTACAGTTGTGTTTCAGTAGCCACATATATGTTCTCCCAAAAATAGAAAATGTTCTTGTCAAAAACATGATCGGCAATTTTCATGTGCTTAAAAAGGTACCATTTTACCAGTCTGACTTAGATACTGATTTCAATATAGCATGACAGTCATATAAAAAGAAAATTAAGTCTCATTGTGCTGTTAGTATACACATATATTGCCAGCTGAAATCAGACACTTGTGTGCGCATCTCTGGTAACAGAATTAGGCCCTTTCGCTGAGTGCAGCAGGTGAAGTACTCAACCCATAAAGAGCTTGCTGTTGCAGGAAGACCTTAATTTGTAGCGACTGATTGCAGGTCAGCATGAACCTTCAACTTACATTATGCATTGCATGAGAGAGTACGTGACAGCAAAGGTTATACTCTTCTAGTACATATGATCTATTACATGTTCTTGCGATAAAAACCTAATATCTCCCAATGTGATGACAAAGCATTGCTTCCTTATAAAAGAGTGGCAGGTGGTAGCAAAAACACAAAGTGATTCCTTAAACTAACTTGTAGCTGGAAAGCCATTTGAGTAGTTTTCATTTTTAACAAATTTCATGAGCAGAATTTAAATTTATGATGAATTAAATGTCCAATTACAGGAAATTTGTGGGGAAAAAATAAACCTGTGATTCTTTGAAATAGGCTAGGAAAACCAACTAAGCTAGGAAAACACCACAGTTAACAATCACTGTATCAACCCACCACCTGCCTTACATTAAAAATCTCATTTTAAGAAAGCATTTTGCCAGAATTTGCTTTTAGGATGAACAAACCCTGGTCCTAGAAAAGCAATGAGTTAACAAATGAGTATTTGGTCAGGTCATCTTAGTCATGGTTTCTTGAGCAAAGGTCTTACACTAACATACTAAGATCTTCTATTACCTCATTAGATTATTCTCTTAATCAATGAAAAGAGGCATCATCAACCTTAAGTCAGTATGGACCAATACTTCCCCACTAGCCTTTTCAGAGAGGAAGCATGTAGATCCTTGTCTTGACCTCTTGATGGATCCGTTCTTCTAGTCCCCTAGCAGAATCACATAAAATTCAGGGTAGGAAATAGTGGAATTTTGTCTTCTTTGGGCAATGCTGTAATAACAGGAGGAATCCTTATATCAAAACTGAAATTTCATTGACTACGAACTAACACTCCCTTGGATGGAAGCTGCTAGGTATAGAAATGTGTGTTATAAACATGGTAGACTAATTTTCAGTTAATTGTTACTGCAGTCCATGAAGTGGTTTTACTAAGTTCTGCTGAGTTCAGCTTTCATGGTCAAACATGCATTATGTGGTCTTCTCATGGGCACTGTAGTTTATACTTAAGTGTTGAGGAGCCTATTTTCTATAAAATGCACAAGCTCTGTCATAAAAATAAGAAAATCTGGAAAATATAGTGCAGAAGTGAGATCTGCACAAAATCCATTTGCCATCAGATCCATTTCAGTAACCTTGTACTAGTGAGTGAATAATTATAGGTTCTAAATACATTTAGAGGGAAAGTGAGGGAGCTATTGATTTTAAAACTGTGTAAGGATTCTGCTTCATTACACTAACATAATCTAAATGAAGCCGGTACTTATAATTGCCTTCTTTAGAAAACATTTGCTGGCCATGAGTGGGTGTTTTTACTAGAATAGAATTTTCTGTCTTTTATTAGTAGACTCATGGGTAATCAGAGGGTAGTCATCTGTCTCTTTAAAGGTTCTGCTGGGGATAAATAGTTTTATAATTCAGCATCTGACTTCATATTTTTAAGAAAGTATTTAGTTGGAAAGTAGACTCTTGCCATGTTTTTCCATGTGGAAATGCTTGGTATTCATAATTTGAAAGACGTAATCTTCCATGAGAGGTTTATATTCAGTACATCCATTAGGAAATGATCAAGATTTGTGGTCTTGGAATCTCTGACTAATTTCATTTGTTGTATTATGAGAAGACTGAAATATCTTAGGCAGCAAAGGCTGGTTCCAGCTTCACTGGAGAGTGAAGTAGGACTGTTGCTGAAAATCCATGAATTGGACTCTTGGGGGAGTATGTCTCTCTAGAAGGAAGCTAATGAGATAACAGTGTGTGGCCGTGTTTGGTGGTGGCCCACCTCCATGAGGATGTTATGAAGCTTGATGTGGGGGATAGAAGGAGGCATAGGACTCCTACTCCATAAAGCACAGTCATTGTCCTGTAGGATTTTCATCATGGCTTTGGAAGAAATACTTGAAGAAATTAGTATGATCTGCTCAGAAATCCTCAGTGGGATTTTCTAGAGCAATATTACTGCTAAAAAAAGAACCAAAACTTTAAGACTGAATTTGACTTCCCTTCATACAAGGTACAGATTTCTGTGGAGATACCATATAGTTCATGGATATGCTATGCATTTACATCCACCTTATCCAGAGAAGAATTTATCCATTACCTTAATTTGAAAAATGACAGTAATCACAAAATTAGCAAACTGATGCATTTCTTTCTCACACTTTCTGGAAAAAAAGTCTGATGTAAGTTCATTAGTGCCAGGGCATATGTATGGCAGAATATTTCAGTGCCTTTGGGACCACTAGCTCATCTCTTAACTCCCATGAGTAGACCTAGTGAAATCAATGGTCTGTGGTATCTAGTTTCAGTACTGACATATCAGGCAACAGGCCCATGAAACGAGATGCAAAGTGTCTTTTTGAAAAAAATACAACTCACATGCTTAATCCAAATGCACTGTAGCTGTGGATATTTTTGTTCAGGGCAATTTTTTCCTACTGAAAAGTACAAATTCAGCAAAAATGAATATACAGTTGTTTCTATTTTCAGCAGATTGCTTATTAGGAAGGGAAAAACATCCTTGCAATCATCTCCCTCGCTTCTTCCATCACACTCTCTCTCGGGGGTGCTCTCTTACATCACGCATGCCTCTGTGTGTGCACTTGCTTGCTCTCACAGATACAAACACACACATAAAAATGAATTCTGCACACATACATACACATAGAAAGCATGCATTTTGTATGAATGGATTTTGTCTGATTTTTTTGGTCAAAACTTCTGAACATTGTGTTTAGGGACAAATAAAAATATTTTTCCAAATTTTTCAATTGTTCTGTCCTGTCTTTGCTTAGCTCTCGTGTGGTTTACTTGCTCTGAATTTTGACACGTCATGAGTACTGTCCCTCTTCTGCAAAAGGTCTTACCTTTTAATAAAAAAGGACCTGACTAGGAAAGCACAGAACCTTTCCTGTGAAGGACTGTGACCCTGTAGCCCTGTAATGGGGTGCTACCAATGCTAGTAACAAAGCCCTAATGTTTGTCCTGAGTTTGCAAAGCCTCATGACTGGGACTTGTCAGGCCTGCTCTGCCCAAACTTTCCTGCCTTTTTTACTTGGGTTAGCTCTGACAGTGGTCTTTCTAATTGACGAAGCATCTGTATCTGTTTTAATCTTGTTTATCTTTGTGTGGTACAATTCTAGTCTAATCTACACAGGAGCAGTAAGACAGGCTTCATAAAACAGCAGAGGCACTGAGAGTGGAGATGTGATGTAGAAGACTGCCAGCACAAGATGGTAAGAGATGGGTCACAATTTTGACACTGAAGACCCCATGCTATAAAAAGCTTAGTAAAAGGTAAAAATGCATTCCTGCAGTTTGAGAAAACTACTTTTAAGTATTAATGAAGACAACAAAAAGAGCAAAGAGATAGTATCCAAGATAGATATATGGCACCATTTTTAGTATATTCAGATGTAACGTGGATCTGCAGAACATTTGAAGAAAGACTAGGTATAAATGCATGTTAGGAAACAAATATACATATCTATATATCTATATATATATAGATATATAGATATCTATATATATCCCTAAAAAGGAGGAAGAAGAATCCCTCAGCACAAACATCATACTCCTCTTGATGAAGGACTCCATATGCTGACAACTCCTCATAACATCCCCTTATTGACAACACCAGTGTGAAACAATTGACCTGAGGACCCAGAGAAGCATAGAATTAGAGTAACACTGGGGAAATGGATAGGCAACTTGAATTGTATCATTCCTATAAATGTGACTTTTTCTGTATCCCTTGTTTCGGTATAAAAATTAGATCTAGACTAACAATGCTTCTAGAATCAGATTGTTAACATTTTCTTTATGCTAACAATAAACTCTTGGCTTCACTTATGTGTATAATGTATGCTCATCTTTGTTTACGAGCAAGACTTTGAAAGTAACAGGGATGAGAAAATCATTTACCTGAAGAAGTCTGTGAGAAGCTATACAGGAGCTTGCCTCATTGTTAGGTCTATCAGCCTTGTTTGGGTAGGGAGTAGCTTAATTTGTGTTGCTCAAACAGGTTTTGTCTAAAGAGGAAGCTGTGGGTGCAGGAAGGATCTGATCAGGCTTTATGGTTTGGCATTAATCTCTGAATGATGGAAACAATCACAGCCTGTAAATCCTTCTGTTATATGTGGGAAAGTAGTTTCCCAGGTGAATTCTTTTGTTAGTTCCAAAACTTTCAATGTGTTATTTCATGCATATGTTACCAAAGGAGGAAGTGGATTAATATTTTTTCCTTCTCAGGTTTCCCTGGTTTACCTCAAAAAAGTACTTTTGAAAGTATGTTCTGTTGTCCAGCTAATGTTCAAGTCATATTTTAGCCACTGTTTAACTGCATTTTATTGGCAGTAATTTTTGGTGCGCCATGCTAAATTTGAACTGTAGTTTGTGTTTGGCTAGAATTGCATAGCTTTATTCTAATGAGATTTAGATTTGATTGATGTACTCCTTTGCTGACAGTAAGATATATTGTTAACTAGACAGTACAGATACAGGGCATTTTGGCTCCAGAGACCTTTAGTTTTCATTTTGTTTTCAACATCACTTAAAGCTTTTTTATTTCCCACCAGATATATTGACTCCTTTTGATATGTTTATTGATCTGTTTGGGATTTATTTTCTTTTTTTTTCTTTCCACTTGGTAAGATAGATGAAATAGGGATAAAACAATAGATTTTGTGTCTTTTAAAGACAAAGCCAAAAGAAGATCCTGTTGTCTGCACCAGAAGAGACAACCTTTACAGCCCAGAAGAGGCAGAAGTCTTTTAAACTTACAGTATGTTTGTCCTGTGTCTAGTTACCAGTAGTTAGCATTTCCTTTAGTATCATAGCCATTGTGACTCCTGAGAGTTAGAGCCATGCTCATAAATGGTGAGTATTATATTAACTATTTTAGCATTTTAGCATTTTTTTTTCCTTCTTCCTGTGGGGCAGCATCTATTTGGTCCTTATACAGACAAGGGAGAACTGTAAATTGCTGTGCATGGTGTGAGTCCATTTCTATCTCAATAGCCTAAAAAGAGGCAGGCAATGAATCTCCAAGCTGTAGGAACTTTGGCATTACTGGAGAGGTTTGATCAATGGTCTGCATAAGTACATTGACCTGCCTCTCACAGTGACTAGGGTGGCTGTCCAAGAAGTAATGAACCATGGTGCAAGAGGTGATAAAGCTGAGCCTGTCCGAAATCTGGGGCTGATTTATAGGTTTGGAGGAAGTTTGTGTGGGACAAAGAGGATCTTTCAGAGCAGTGAGTGAACAGAAAGGAAAAATATATGGGGACCTCAGGGTACCAAATTTAATTACGAAAGTTTAGTAAGTCTTTTTTTTTTTCTTTTCAAAAATGAGAAATTATTTGACAACAGCATTAAGTACTGTAACTCAAATTTCATTTAAGTTAAATTTGTCTTAGAAAGAAATCAGTCAAGTTTCAGCATGTTATTCCCATATGAAATTACTAGATTTTCTGCTTTTTTTTGCCCTTCAATTTTCATCTTTTCAGCATGAGAGTCTCTAGCTGTGCAATACACCAAGTTATCTGTTAACTATAAAGAGACTTCAGTATTAGAGTGCTAGTGAGAGTATTGTGTGAGTCTTAAAACATATGTACTATGTGTCTATATTCGCTTATGCATTTTACTTACTAATCAGATATAGCACAGCACTTCTGTGAGTGAATTTGGAGTGAGTGCACTACTAGTAAGTAGGAAATATACAGAATGTCTCATTATAGAAAATGTGACTCTTCAGGAACAATACTCTGTTATGAACCTAATTTGTTGAGATTAAGACAAATAGCAAGACTTAAGAAAATTACCACAAACTGTTTTTCCAGACACACATCATGACTTTAGATACTATTATCTTGACCCTATTGGGTTTATGTTATGTCCCACTGGGACTTTCATTTTCCAGCCAAATAAATTTCTGTTTTCTGGCTGTGGAGGATATTAAGGAGAAGGCACCCAGCTCAAATTGGTTTTGTGTTGTTGCATCATGATAAAATTACTTAAAGGAACCAGAGGTCTGAGACTCTGCAATAGGAAACCTGGGGTGGAGCCAATAAGGAAAACTTGTCTGACTGTCTGAGAGTGAGGTGAGTAAGGAGTGAAGCAGGGCAGGGCACCCATCATTTTCTTAACAAGAACTTGAGATAAAATATCTGTAGAGCTGTGATATTTTTATGTTTTAAGAAGAGAAAAAGCATGCTACTGTGTTACTGGTTGATTAATGAATCTTGAAATGGAAATAGGTGAGGATTTTGGTTAGAAGAAGCAGCATGGAATTACAATCTGGACATACAGTCTGTTCTCCTCAATGCCAAGACAGAATAAACTAGAATTCTTTGTAAATACACTTGAGGGAAGTGAATTTTAGAAAAAGAAATATAATTATTTTAGTTAAAAGGGTAATAGCAGCACTAAGTGAATATTTGAAGTGAGTCATAAATGACTCTACATCCTGAAGCAGAGTTCAAACAGGGTAGTGTGAGCAAAATATCAGAACATACTTTAGGATAAAGTTGCTAAGCTTTGGAAGAGAAACCTCTAGGAATTCTGTTTTTTGAGCCTTGTTCTAGGCAAAATTTACTGAATTTTTGTGTATGTTAGAATATTTGAAGCTTAAAAGGCACCAAAATCACTTTTGTTATCATATTTCAGTTCTTCATAGCTTCTGCCAGTTTCCCTGTGAGCCACAGAGGAGCCTTTTCTTTTTCTGCAGCAGTACAGAACTTGATACAGTAATCCTAGTCTTCTCTTCCTAAATGGTTGGAGAGCAGCAGTATTTAAAGGTGGTATGTAGCAGAAGTGCTGGTGTTTCCAATTACTTAATTCTCCAAGTGTCTGGCTGGTGCCTACTGCTGGTGTTCAGAGCTAAAATCTGGAGAGTCAAGAAAGAATATATTACTCCTTCAGATTAAGAGGAAGTTTATGTTCCCCTGTAGTATCAATGGTGGCCCACTTGTTAAGGTCACCTGAGGCATCCAGGGCAGTCTGGGAGCCATGGGTTTGGTAGTGGTTAGGGCCTTATACACAGTCTACTAAGGTTAATGGAGTTTTTCACATGGGTCACTGTAAATGCATGTAACCTACTTAACATACTGGGGCTATGTGGACTTCCCAGACAACCAAATTCAGCATAGTAATTTTCTTGGAATATATTTGAACCTCTCTGCTGTCAGCTGAGAAAAAAAAAATTGTGTGAGTATAAAATGCTATGTTTTATAATTAGACTTGTTAATTTCTCATTTTTACAAGATGAGCCATTACCAAAATATATTTTGTTGTCCATCTTGAAAATCTGCTGCAATGGACCATGTATGGCTGCAGGGACTTGTGTTACTGATGTGATATTTGCCATTCGAATGGAAGCAAGTCTGCTGGGATTTAGTAGCAAATGGTGACTCTTCTGTTAAAAAGTACTGAGATTCATAGACAAGTGAGATTTGTAAGGAGTTCCTTTAACTATTGTTTTATCAAAAATATTATTCAGTGAAGAATTTGGGCTGCTAGTAATTTATAATATTTTTCTGCTTCTTTCAGTAAAAATAAATTAAATAAGAGGGCAAGTTGGAATATTAAAGTGGGTACAAAATGTGGTATAACGAATTCCAGGAGAATCACAGAGAGTTTGATCCCCTCAGAAACAAAGGAGCAGGGATGAAGGAAGAAAAGAGGATACACCAAATGTGTTGTGGTTACATTCCTGTGTATTATCTATTATAAGTTTTGGAGTACTGGTTTTCTGTGAAGGAGACAAAAATAAATCTGGTAAAGAGGAGACTGTGAGAAGTAGTTGACAGTGAGAAGTGGTGATGTTTCCTTGTTTTTATTTTGCCACTCACACAACTCTCTAAATTGCTAATTAAGGCCAACACTCAGGATTTTATCAATGAAGCCAAGACCCACAAATCTTAATGAGATTCCAGCAAGCTTAACAAGTTTTGAAATTCAGCTGTCTTTAAGACTATACTCTGCAGTTTCTCCCTCTCTTTTTTTTCTCTCCTGCTCTCAGATGTGTTCCCAAACAAAACCTGACAACAGCTGACACATGTGACTTCAGTGGTCATCTAGGAAATTGTGTTTATTTTAACCATTTAAAAGAGTAGTACTATTAATTTCTGTTCATGTATAATTGCTTCACTGCTTGCGGACATGGACCCACTTTTGTCAGAGAATGCATTTCCCAGTGATGCGTAGCAATCCTATAGCAAGATAAGGTATTGTCTCTGATTTCCCTAACTGAAATTTTGTGAGGAAATTAGGTCAACAGAATGTAATTACCTGCACTGAAACCTCCTAAGGGCACTGGGTAGAGCTGTGCAAATGACTCATTATTTTGTTTTGCTTACAGAAGCAAAAAAATCAGAGGAAAAATTCAGTCTGAACAGAACAAAATGATTTCTTGTTCACCCTGAACTGAAACGTGTTGTTGGTGCTGAGCTGTTCTTCATAGTTCATTATAATAATTAAAATAACATAGATTTTTTTAACTAAAAATCACCTCCCAAACTTAACATTGCCATGAACTCCAACAGCATCTGTAGAGGAAATTCCAGGCTGACCTGAGCGAGCTTTATCGGTTCACTTCTCTCTGAACACAAAGTCCCTTTTGTATCACAGTGGGTTTCTTAGAGCACTCTTCCAGGAGGTGCCTAATGCAGCTTCAGTCACTTTTTATCTGTGAGGGAGCTGATCCTTGCCTACTTTTCTGGTCAGATACACTGCCTTGGAGACTGGAAGCTGAACTGGGCTGTTGTAGCTATTCTGTTCAGCTTAAAGGCACTGAAGATTCACTGTGTTTCATCCATGGGGAAAAAAAAAAAAAACACACAAAAAAACCCCCAACCCCGCTAAAAACAAAAACCAAATAAAAATTTACTCTTGGTTCCTTTTATAAAGGCACCACCAGGAAGCATTTTGTCTATCAAAAGAAAATTTATTTTTTACTAATACATAATTTATTAAAACCACGTAATCACAGAGTCACAGAATAGGTAAGGCTGGAAGGACCCACAGTGGGTCATCTGGTCCAATCTCCCTGCTCAAGCAGGGTCATCCCAGAGCACTTGGCACAGGATTGCATCCAGACAGTTCTGGAATATCTCCAGTGAGGGAGACTCCAAAACCTCTCTGAACAATTGGTTCCAGTGGTCAGTCACCCACGCAGTAAAGCAGTTCTTCTTCATATTCAGGTGGAACTTCCTGTGCATCAGTTTCTGCCTGTTGCCTCTTGTCCTATTCCTGGGCACCACCGAGAAGAGCCCGGCTCTATCCTCCTGACACCCACCCTTTAGACACTTACAGACATTGATGACAGTCCCTCTCAATCATCTCTCCTGGATGCTGAACAAGCCAAACCCTCTCAGCCTGCCTTTGTTAGAGAGATGCTTGAGTAACCTGTCTCCACCCCCCTAATCTAAGAAAGTCCTTTGTTCTCAACAGCTAGTTATGCAAGGTATAAATCCACAGATTTGTATCTCCTCTGCAGAGAGTCAGATGCTCCATTGGCTGGCCAGGTGATGCTTGAGTGAAAGCTGGCTCATAACAAGAGTTTGCATAAGGGACTATAAGGTCTCCTGATATAAGCAGGTGAACAAAGAATGCAAAGTTATGATTATGGAGTTATCTGAACTTTCTCTTTCTTACGTGTTTAAGTCTGATTTGATCTGGTTCTTGGTCTTTTCTCCTCAAGTGCGCATACAGAAAAGATGATCACTGCAACTGTCATCTTTGGTATTACTTGGTGATTAGATACATCTGAAAGTTAACTGCATATATTTTCATATTGGAATTGATACCAATACAAAAGTGGAACTTGTCTCAGCATGTGCTCTGCTCCTTCATATAATTTTTGAAATGTAACCATGGCTGGAAGTATAAATAACATTTTAAAAAGCCCTGTGAAAATGAGCTTGAGAATGTGGTAAATTCATATACTTAGTAGACTACTAACTCTATATTCTGTAGTGCTGTTAACCTATTGCTACAGAAAACATATTGTGAGACTTTAAGGGAATTCTTGTATTCTGAAAATATTCTTCACAAATTTTGCAGAACCCAAAGATCTCATTGAATTTCCAGTGCCATCTACAGAATTGCTAAACGAGACATTCTAAACTTACTCATCTTTTTTCTACAGGCTGCCTTTCTGGAGACAGTGACCACTTTCTGGCAATTCATCAGCGAAAGAGTGGAAAACCTGCATTTATTTATCACCATGTGCAGAGTGTGGAGAAAAGTCTGGATACGGACAGTTATAAGAATTCCAAGCAAAATTTCCATTCTTCTTCCCACACTAAAATAAGCAAGTTGCACCCTGCAATAATTGTTAAATCAGCCTTCCCCCGATCTGTTTATGACCCATCCCTCAATCTGTTAGCAATGACTGGTCAAGATTTGGAAGTGGAGAATCTTCCCATTCCTACAACGAACGTGATTATTGTGGTAAGTGACTCTTGGTTTGCTCCAGAGGGGTTTCTTTTGTGAATAAATATGCCTCTAGATAAATATAGACATTATAATTTTGGGTATCCAGATTTTGTATTCCACTGCCTGACTGATTCTTTAAATCTAAATAATGACCACACGTCTTGAATTTTTTCCACATTAGTGGAATTTGCATTCATATAATCTCACTCTGATCAACAAGAAATCTGAAGAACCAGTGCAGAATATAGCTTCCCTGTAGCTAAAGAATTTACCTTTGCCTCAAATGCTGTTAATCTTCTTGTCTTGAATGATGTTTGCACTGCTTTTGATGGATAGGTTTTATGTTCATTCTGCATAAGGCACAAGTAAATGTAGTTTAGGGAACAATACTAGAGAGTCAGGGAGATATTAAATGGGTGACACAAAGGTTTCATTCACTTCTGTTTCTCTGGTAAATCCTTCATTATGCTTACATAGCTGTTTGGAAAAAAGCCCATTTCTTCCTAAGAATAAGAACTATGGTTTTGTTGGTTTAAGCCATATACACTTCACCTGGGACATACAGACTGGGAACTCTCCTCTGTCAGTTAATATTGTGTGTGATCTTTCGCATTCTCAAAAATGTGATGGCATTGCACCCTCCTGCAGTGAAGGGCATGTCAGTTTAATG
>JAWWTY010000037.1:35382406-35392925 GCA_035222235.1 Margarornis squamiger | reverse complement strand
ATATTGGTGCCATGCTGCTGCATCCTCACCCTTCAGGCCAGTGGAGCAGCCTAGTGCCAGGAGAACTGTCCTCTGTGGGGTGCACAGCATAGTGTGTATGTGTTCTGCATGAACACTATTCTTCCTCACCCTTGTTCATAGGCAGCCCTGCTTGATCATGCCAAAGAGTTTGGGCTCATCTTTCTCATTCCTGGAGGGAAGAAGAGCCACTTGTAATGGCTTATGTTCTCATTAAAGTGAACTAATAAAGATTAAACTGAAACCTGTAAATTGCTCTGTACAGAGGAAAATGCTAGATTAGAAGAGAATGGTCTTTACAAACAAAGAAAAAAGATAGAGCACAGAACACTAGGGCAAAAAATGTTCCAGAATCCTGTACGAGTTCACTGTACTGTACTCTAGAGATTTACCCTTGTGAATGCACTAAAAGCAAGACTAGTGACAAAATTAAAAATATTCAAGGGACAAAAAAGAAGGTAGTAATTTTATTAGTCTAATATTAAAGTTAGTATCATTATATTAGTATTTACAAGTACTATAATATAAAGTGTAAATATGAAGTATATATAAATATGAAGTATAATATAAAGTACTATCAGGGAACTAGGCTCAAAAAGCTATGCTCCGGGCTTGTTGCTTCCCCCATGAATAAGGCCTCCTCATTTGAGTTTAGAGAGCTAGTACTGTTAGTGGGCCAGATGCAGTTGTATGAAAGTGTCCCTATCAGAGCAAAATAAGGTAGTGACAGCTTTGCTTTGCTGGGGACATACTAACTGCATGGTACTGAATAGTACTGATCAGGAAGAGAAGATACCAAGCCAGCTGGATACACCTATGCCCCAAAGCTAGCCTAAGCCAGCAGGGCCCACTCCATAGTGAAGGTGACTGCCGTCTTCTTCCCATACCGAGCATTACTTCACCTCCTGTGAAGGTAAAACCTTTCTATTAGTGCAAGGAACTCAGAATACATGACTCTTCATTTTTTTTCATTAAATGACATTCTTACCTATGATCTGTTATTTGAGTAGAGTTTTGCACACTTTTGGAGACCTGCAGTCCTCAACTGACAGTGAAAGAATCCTCCAAAATATTCTTGGGCTACCCTGATTTTAGCTGACTGGCTCTCTGCCTACATTAAAAGCTAAATGAGGCAGATTTCCAATTGGCACATAAAGTCACATAAAAAAAGGTCTATTAAATCTATATTAAGTTCTCATTAAGTGACTTCAGTCTGAAGCTTTGCTACTGCTTTTCTAGGATGGAGTTGCTGCTCCAAAGCCTTCTGTTCTGGCTGAGAACCATATGTGCTTTAAGAGGGATATAAGAGCATGAGCTAATCATGAAATGAAAGCTGTTTATTGCTTAGGATCTTCACCTATCTCTGGATCTGCTGAAGGATCGTGGGTTTGATTTGGTTTTAATGTCATCCTTTCAGATAGAGCCTATGGGGAAGCACATGTTTAAAGCCAAAGAGCTGAGAGTCAGAGAGTGCATTGGACTAAACCTATCAGAAATTTTGAAGGTGTCTTCCTTAAAAGGGCAGCTTTCCCACAGCAGGGTGGTTATCACCCAAGCACAGCCATGCTCCTTCCAGGTTTCTGTATTTCAACATTTTGTTTCTCCCTCTTGTATGTTACCTGAAGTAGACTGTAGTGTTAATGTCATTCCCTCTGCAGAGGGAAGGAAACTGAATTCAATCTCATTTCAGTGACTCAAGGTCCATTTTCTTCAAGATCAAGGTGGAAAGGTGGGGTGAATGGATACCTGATGTAGAACTATTACAAGGTTACATTTTGTGCTAAGTACTAAACCATCTGACAAGCAAAATGTTGCCAATGCACAGCAGAGTGCTATGAAGCCAAGAATTCCACAGGTATTGTGTCAAAAAAGGGGCGTTTTGTGACTGTAACAATAAAGAATGCATGTTAAGAAGTAATTTTAATGTAACTGGAGAAATTGTAGTGTTTGTTTGTCTAAGGGAGGAAGAAGAGAGTTTTGTTTTCTGGGAGTGAGTTTTAAGTGAAGACTTTCCATCATATTACCCGGTATTAAGTTCCTGTTGTTTATTTGAGAACATGCATATATTCAGTTCACCTTTTTTGTTAAGGAAGTGTGTTCAGTTCACCTAGTTTGTTGAGGGAAGTGAGCACAATTCAGAGCTCTTAGAAACATTTTGACTGTTCTATAAATACCTTAGTGCTTACCCATATGTTCTGTTTAACTGTCTCTCTATGTGATGTGAGACCAACTCATCTGAAAATTTCTTGGTTAACATACAGAATTACATAATTTTTTTTTTTTTGTAATACTTGAGAATTTTCTATTTGTAAGCTTTTATTTTGGATCTCAGAAACTACATACTCATTGAACATGTTAGAGAGTTAGTAGTGCAATGAACAAGTTCTTCAAATGTTTATTTGTGTGTATTCCAAGTCTTTCCAATACTGAATGTGAGTACCACCAAGGTCAAGACAGTACACAGAAAGTGGAAATAGAGTGTAGATAACTACTTTTGGTAGAAAATGGTGTCTAACACACTTATTAAAAAACTAAAACACATATGTACATATATATATATATACATATATATAGTTAGGGCTGAACTTGACAGAAAAGTAGGACTTGTAGTAAAGGTTATGGCTCAGACTAGGTCTAAAGTATTATTTCATGGAGATACTAAAGCATAGTCTCCTGGAACTTGACATAGTGTGGTCTGTCCGTGGTCTCTCTCAGGCACACAAGTGTATCGTACCAAAGTTGGACCAAGCTACTCAGATGCTTTTTTCACTTGCATTGTGTGAAGTGTTTCAGAGATGTGAAGGTAATAAACTTGCTCAATATATCAAGATTTTCCCTTTCACACCTCATTATTACTCTATGCATTCTTGTATAAATGTGAAAATCCACCTCTTTTTGTGTTGCTTAGAAAGGTCACAGCACTGTACTGTAACCTAAAATTCAGTGCATCTCTTCAGTTTTGTTAGATTTACATGAGTGTTACTGAACTGAATTGATTTAATTAGTTTCTTTCAGCAAATGTCAATAGGACATAAGATTCATGAACAACAGCACAGCACTTCTTTGCCTTTTCCATGGCATTTTGTGTAAGGCTAATGCCTCAGAGCTATAGTTTTCCCATACCACTGCATCTATTTTGTCACCAATGTTTGAATTGTTTACCTTTAAGAACGCTGAGGAGCACAAGGAAGAACTTCAGATATTAGTGCTTTGAGAGAAAATTCAGTGGAAGAGTAAAGCATGCCAATATATGTGTCTATAAGCAGACATTGATCTGTGAACTAGATATTCTAGCTTCAGTATAGGCAGTGGAGATCTACTCTATTGTTAGTCTGTGAAGCTATCTACCATGTTTCTAAACACTTTCTGGATTTCTGGAGAGTTAATATAGGTCAGAGACCACGTGCAGTAGGCAAACTAGATGTGATCATCCTGTTCTGGAGATTAGTACTGACATGGGCCATTTCTACACCAGTTTTCTCACAACCAGATAGCACTAGCATATGGATTTAATCTACTAGTACAATGTAACCTTGATTCCTGCTTTAGGGTGAGTTCCTTAATTCCAAAAAGCTGTAGTGACAAGATTTCTATTGATGAAAATAGGTGCTTAAGCACCAATTGCACACTGACTATTCTACCTATTTATATGTATTCGTACATTCATGCAGACATGTACGTTTAGTGATCTCTTAATCTGAAGCTGATCCTGGCTTAAACAATGCATTTTATGTCAAAATAAAGTGAAAATCCTTTCCAAATCTAGGCACAGTTCAAGTAGGTGGGCTGCTTCTGGGTGGTTTCAGGTAGCTGAAAACCATGTGTTGTGAAACCACAGCAGAACTGCTTTTACACTTATGTCAGATTGATCCCACAAGTACTGCTATATCCTCTTATATAACTTTCCTTATACTACATACTCAGTGAAGATGCATCTTTTGCTTGCTTGGTGAGATGGTCTTACAAGTATAAGTTTATTTGTCCTTCTCTTCCCTATATCCTGATGCATCAGGTTTAATTACCAATGTCAAAGCCCAGAATTCAGCTGTATTCTTTGTTCCTAAATTTTATCTCATTAGTCCCACACTTATTTTTTGCTGGAAATTGCTATTTTTCTTATTCTTTGTAATTTCTGTGAAGCCATGGCTTACATGTGGAATGTCATATCTAAGTTTCTCTAAGAACACACAGAACATCCACTTGCTTTTTCCTTTAAAAGATCAACAAAACAATAGGAAAAAGACTATAACGTACCTTTTCTTCTGAACATTGAAATTCTCTCTACTGACTGGTTTTGTTGGACTGCCATAAGAAGAAATCTATGAATAGAGTTTTATAAAAAGGTGGAGTCATCTAATCCTTCCAGTCATTTTCAGTCCAAAAAATGTTTTCCCTGTATTTACATCTTTTGTGGAGACATTTAATATAGTTTCCTTTTCATAAAAATGAAATAATGTCTATGGTATTTCTTTTTTACTTTTCTTTAAATGAAAAATGCATATTTCTTCTCACACAATTTGATAAAACAAGATGCCCTCTTTTTCAAGGCTAAATAACAGAGTTTTACTGAATGAGAGGAGTAGGGTAGAGAGAGCTCTCTGAGTCACAGCACCAAGCTGTGTGTGATCTTTCTGTGTGCCAGAAGGTAAATGACCTTCTGAGAATCCCAAGAAGAGAAGATGCTCTGATAATGTCTTTTCATTTACAACCTGTTTCAGCTTTTCCCAGCTGTCCACTCTACTGACTGACTGTTTTTCCAGAAACTCCTACTACTCTTTTCCTTGATGCTGAATACTACACCTTGGTATAAGATGAAATCTCTTCCTTCCTTCAGTTCTCTTTGTTAGGAAGTCTTCTGTCTTTCAAATACTGTGTCAGCCTCTGATGGCTCAGCATTTGCCCAGTTAGGGGGCCCAGTAAGGACATGGTGAACAATCTGTTAAGGAATGTTTAAATGTTACTGTATCAGTCTGATAAATATGCATAGAAGTCCTTGAGAAACATTGATAACTGAGAGTGATCCATTAGACCAGAAATTTAGGACTGTTTTTAGGAGATCACAGACCAAAAGTCATTCTTTATCTAGAAGGGAGAGAAGGGAAGAGTAACACATAAGACTGGGGATGTTCTTATGAAAGAAGAGGCACAGTTTCTAAAGAAAGTGATTTGTTGCTTATGCACTGTCTGCCTTGCCTCACGTGTTACATGATATGTTATACTGTGCTTAATTTGGAAGTTATTCAAAATAGTTGTTTTATCATCCTATTACACCCTGTACAGTAATGCCCTAATTTTCACTGGGATAGACGTAGACATATGTATATGTCCTATCAATTTCTAGATGTAATTATATTGTATAGCAATAATAGAAGTCACTAAGGAGCTGCTGTTTGAATACTGCACCCGAACCTGGGATCTCAGCCTCAAGTCTGTCAAATTCTGACTCTAAAAAGCCATTCGCCTTCTGATGTGTAGAAAGATCACGCACATCTTGGAACCTGGGGGTTCTTTGCATCCTATTCCTCCCAGTCAGTAAAAGTACCCTAAGCTCACTCCCTCTGTAGGCCTTGTGAAGAGATGGTCAAAATACTTTTGGAAGTATATTAAGCTAAAACAATGGGTTGAGAATAAGGCAAAAAGTATGAGTGAGGAGAAAAAGTAGTCCATAAATGACAGGTTAAACAGTGCTGGGGCAAACATCCAAACTAACTATCTATGAAACATAACAAAGAGTCAGATGTCACATTTTGCCACTGAACATCTGTTATTGCCAGCCTAAGTGAGGGATTGGCACTGGACCAGGCCAAGGAGGCATAAATAGAAAATCATATCTCTGCAGTGACTTCTCAAAGGAGCTTTCTGAGGAGTAAAATCTTAGAATCTAATAAGATATCAAGTGTATCCTTCTCTGTTTTCAGCTTATATGTTTATCTGATGCTTAGAACAACAGAGGACAAGTGCCATGCTGATAGACAGTGAAGTTTTAAGATCTTATTGTAATTACAGTGCTGAATAGTTAACAAGCTCTAAATATTAGTCGCACGTTTCAACAGTGGGCAATATCAGTCAATACTGTTAGTATGATTGTTATAATCATTGTTGTGCCCCTTTACACATTACATCATGGCCCCTAATATCAGGTTTTCACAGTATTTGGCTTTTAGTCTCAAGTCCACCTTCTAGTAAGAGATTGATGCTCACCATTATATTACTCCTTAAGTAATTATACTTGACATAACATATCTGCAGCAAGCCCTGCAAATAGACCTAAGTAGCCTGCAGCTCTGTCATTCTGGATTTTGTTTGCACAAAGAAATCTAGAGAGTCTGCATTAGTTGGCCTCATTTGCTTTCTGTTTCCTTCTGTGCACTTCAGCAGGGATAATTGCATGCTGAACCATTATCACGGTATTGTGTTTGCTGTCAGTCTTTGTGGAAAACAGGAGCGACTGCATTAGGTTATAACATTCACTAAAACCTCCTTACGGCACTTTTGCGTCGTCTGACTTGCAAAATGTTAAAAGAACGTTGGCAGGATAGTCAGCAACCCGATGCTTTGATTGATTATCTTACTGCTGGCAACTTTGGGGTTACTTTTGTAACATTCAGTGGGATGCTACACTTGCACAAAGCTAGTCACACCTTTCACAAACTGCCTGGATCCTCCTCAGTCACAATGTGTTCCTTTTCCTGCATTTTTTAGTGAAGGCAAGAGGTTTCTTAAAGTCATTTAGTTTTCTTCATAAGCATCACTGCTAAAATGAAAACTGGATTTCAGGAGCAGGCATGTTATATGTTTTCAAGCTAAAGCCTAAAGTTTCATTGAGAGTTAGCACTGTGCAGTTCATCTGTAAACAAGCTGTCAGTTGTTCCGTATTTGTTTGTGTATTCATATAACTGGCCAGTTCCAACTATAAATTAAATACTTAGGTGTAGCAGAACAGAATCTCCTTATATTTTTCCATTCTTCTAATATTTCAGTTTTGTCCTCCAGGAAAATATTTATTAATTGATTATATATATATATTAACAGAGATTTTCCATTAAATTGGGTTGAATTCAGATACAGTTGCAGCCAAATCAAAGATCTTCACTGTTGCTTAAGCATTTTCAGGATTTCTCAGAGCTGCAGGAGAACTCAAATGTGAAATAAAGGCTCTATACCCAAATGTGGGAGACTTGTCTCAAAGCTTTGCCCTCAAGCAGGTAGACGAGAAAACTGAATTTGAGGTTTTTCTCATTTCATATGATGTAATCATGAAGCTAAGGGGTGCAGAGCACCACTTATCTCATACTCGCAGATGAAATTATTTGTTTGACCCAAACCACATTGTTTCAGCTAACTGAAAATTTGGAGAAGTATGGATCTTGTATTGATCTGTTACAAATTTCTTATATGTGTTTTGATTTGGTCTCCAAAAGAGGGAGAAAAACTCCACAAACAAAGGCCCCCTGCTGCATCCTTGTTTCTTACATGGCCCTATTTATTCCTTCCTGACTGAATCAGGCTTCTCTAGTATTTCTGTGCCATGCCATACTGAATTGCAGAAGAAAAGACACAGAAGCTCTTTGGGTTCTTTAGGACAGTGTCCAAGCAGCACTTTGGATGTTTCAGCATTCAGTTTCAGAGGTAGCCTTGGATTCCTCACTGTTTGGAGCTGCACCAACTGCATTACCCTGAACAGTACAGAGAGACTTGTATTTCAGCAGAAGTTCAGGAGATTGCTATACCTCTATCAGTGTTCTCTTCTCCTTTTAAAAAGTGAGCGGAAACCTATTGCTGCCTAAATTTGACTAAAGAAAGGAAAAGTTTCCTGGCATGCAGAGTTACAGGTGCCACCACTAGAATCACACAAGCTTGATGTTCAAAATCATAAATTAACTAAATGGCCCAAATGGGATCATGAGACCCACCAATAAAAAATCAGTGAAGATTTCGCACAAAAAAAAAAAATAATAAAAATCTATGCATAGTATTAATAATATTCAGGAATAAAGAATGAAGAAATACTTTTTTGTCTTCTTAAAAATTCTTTTTGCACCCTCAGAGAGTTATCTTTGTGAAAACCCAAGTCCCCTACAGTAACATTTAAAAGGCAGATAAAGGGCGCTCAGATAAAAAGACAGCAAGACAGCATGTGTTTCCTTATCAGTCAATGTTTTGTTGGATCTGACAGTTCAGCCTTTGGAAAAATCCTTTTGGTTCTTCACTTCTGACACTGTTGTTAGGAAAAGTGACAGCTTCTATAAAGTTCCTTAATAGATGGTTCATAATGTGTTCCTCTATGTAACCCATTAAATATTAAGCCTCAGAAAAGCTGCTTTTGAAAAAGAAAAATAATGTTTTTTATATCATCGTGACATTAATATGTGATATTTTAAAATCAGCCAAACAATATTAGGGAACAGAAGATGATCTTCCAAACACTTTTTAAAATGCTTCGTAGGTCTAGCATTGCTGCACTTTGGCATTCTTTTTGCAAAAAGTAAATATTGAATTCTGAAATTGTATGCACAGGCTCAGAGGATATTGGAGTCTGAATGTGATAACATAGCTCTCGAGTGATGTTTTTTCAATCACCTCCATGTCAAAATGGTTCATGGAAAGAGGAATAACCCGGGGAGGTAAGCAGAGAGGTACAAATTCTTTGTCTGTCTTTGTTCTTTGCTAAAAGCATTTAAGTGATGTTTTACTGTCCTTCCTTTGAAGGTCAGACATGACTGACATTTTGTAATGGACCTAATGCTCTCTTGACTCTGCACCACAGAAAATACTTTTAGTGGATACAGTGCTTTAAATTGAGTAGAAGCATCATGAAAAGCATTGGGGGTACATATCAACACTGTTAATAGAATAACGTTTAATAATGTAGGAAAGTGGTTGACTGCATATGTTATATGAGTGTTTATTTAAACAGTGAAGTGAAACATTTACATTTTAGCCTTTATTAGCCGTTGGAGAATAATAGTGGAATGTCTGCTTTGTACAAATTTGGCTAAGATTACATATTCTCCTTTGGAATGGTCATGGTGTAATAAACTCTAACATAGAAAACAATAACAACATAAATCAAGATTTTTACAATATGCTGAAGTAAATTTTGTTTGGTTTACAAAATGTTGATTAAACTGAATTTCTTTTTTTTGCTCCTTTTTCTGTTGATGTTTTCAGAATAACAGGTTGTCTTTTTACTGGTACTATTTGTACCAGGAATCCTAAAGTTTTTTTGACAACACACTCAAAGAAAGAAGGATCAGTTCTTTTACAGGCTTGTGGTGTTTTAGCAACACTTACAGCTTTCTGCACCATTTAGCCAAATTGTTGCTGATATGCTTTCTTTGTGGAACACATGATATGTTGTCTAATTAAGAACACAGCTCTGGAGGCTAATCTTTACAAATGGATGCAATATTTCAATTTCATGTAAAAATAATTTCACATTATAACAGTTTATTTTCAGGTACTGTAACACATAGTCTTATAGTGGTACAGTCTTCTGAGCTGATGGGTCATTAAAACACAAATGTTTTGAGTTAGTGAAAGGATGACCTTAAGTATTGCAATCTTAGGGCCTTTGTATTCTTTAGGCAAAGTAGAGCTGAAACAGTATAGAAATTATATTCCTTGTCTTGAAAAGATGATGAAAGATAGGCACAAAGCAGACGCTGTCCCCAAAACTTTTCTCATAGGCTTTGTCTGAAATGGTGTTCTCTGTGGCTCTGCCTGATTAGCCACAGTAAAAGCATATACAGGCAATAGAAATTAACTCGAAAATTTAAAATGCTTCCTTTCTTCCACTATTTTCTGCTTAAACTGCAGCTGCATTAGTTAAAGACCTCTCCCCTTTGTCCATTACCTACTATCACAGAGTTACAGAATATGCCAAGTTGAAAGGGACCTACAAGGATTATCAAGCCCAACACTTAGCCCTGCACAGGACCATCCCCAAGAGTCACACCATGTGCTCAGTGCTATTGTCCAAATGCTTCTTCAGGTCAGGCTTGGTGCTGTGATGACTGCCCTGGGGAGCCTGTTCCGGTGCACAACCACCCTCTGGGTGAAGAACCTCTTTCTAATATCCAACCTAAACCTCCCCTGACACAACTTCAGGCCATTCCGTCAGGTTCTGTCACTGGTCACCAGAGAGAAAGATCAGTTCCTGCCCCTCCTCTTCCCCTCACAAGGAAGTTTTAGCTGCAATGAGATCTCCCCTCAGCCTCCTCTTCTCCAGCCTGGACAGACCAAGTGACCTCAGCCACTCGTCACACAGCTTCCCCTCAAGGCCCTTCAGCATCTTTGTTGCCCTCATTTCAACACTCTCTAATGGCTTAATATATTTCTTACATTGTGGCTCCCAAAACTGCACACAGTATTCCAGGTGAGGCCACCCCAGTGCAGAGCAGAGAGGGACAATCCCCTCCCTTGACCGGCTGGCGATGTTTTGCCTGATGCCCCCCAGGACAGGGTTGGCCCTCCTGGCTGCCAGGGCACTGCTGACTCA
>JAWWTY010000037.1:35293599-35382306 GCA_035222235.1 Margarornis squamiger | reverse complement strand
CCTGATGCCCCCCAGGACAGGGTTGGCCCTCCTGGCTGCCAGGGCACTGCTGACTCAGATTAAACTTGCCATCCACCAGCACCCCCAGGTCCCTTTCTGTGGCACTGCTTTCCAGCATCTCATTCCCCAGTCTGTACAAACAGCCAGGGTCGTCTCATCCCAGGTGCAGAATCCAGCACTTTCCCTTCTTGAACATCACATGGTTGGTGACTGCCCAGTGCTCTGACTTGTCGAGGTCTCTCTGCAGGGCCCTACCTTCGAGGGAGACAACATCTCCTCCCAGGTTTGTGTCATCGGCAGACTTGGTTAGTATCCCTTCCAGTCCTGCATCCAAGTCATGTTTGAAGATGTTGAAGAGCACAGGGCCCAGGATGGAGCCCTGTGGAACTCCACGAGTGACAGGTCACCAGTCTGATGTCACCCCAATCACTGTTACCCTCTGTGCTTGACCTGTGAGCAAATTGCTCACCCACCACATGATGTGTTTATCTAGTTGTGCGCTGGACATTTTGTCCAGAAGGATCCTGTGAGAGATAACATTGAAAGCTTTCCTGAAATCCAAAGAGATGACATCAGCTGGCTTCTCCTGATCAGCTGGGTGGGTTACTTTGTCATAAAAGGAAATCAGGTTTGATAAACAGGGCCTTCCTCTCATGAATCTGTTCTGGCTGTGACCAGTGACTGTGTTGCCTTTCAGATGTTTTTCAATACCTCCCAGAATAATCTTCATAACTTTACCAGGCCCTGAAGTGAGACTGGCAGGCCTGTAGTTTCCAGGGTCCTCCTTGCCCTTTTTGAAAACTGGGACAGCACTGGGCAGCTTCCAGTCAGTTGGGACCTCTCTGGATTCCCAAGACAGCTCAAAAATCATCGAGAGAGACAGACACATTTCAAGGCTTTCTAGATTGATCATGGCAGAAATCATCTGTTAAAGGATGGCTGGGGTGGAAGGTGGGAATGTAATAGCTCTAGGAATACCTCTCTAGCATCCTTTATACACTTGTGGTTGGAATAAGTGACTACTGACTGGAGTTGGGGAAACAAGGAAAGATAAACTGCAAATGTAAATGACCACCCAAATAATGAAATGAAATAGCAAAAAGCCTACTGAATGCTGATTAAGACTTTGATAAAAAAACCCCAAACAAAACAACAGCAACTGACCTCTCTAGAAATAGATAATAGGAAAATAATTAAATATATTCATGATTTGAAACCCATAGACTGAATCAAATATTTAATTGTAGCTTTGATTTTTAAATATGCTTCCTAGGAATCTGCCTGAAAATGGATATGACCTTTAATGAAATAACTGTAATGTGAGCCTTTTGGTAATGAATGAATTAAAAAACCATATGGATGCATTAAGTAGGATAATAAATGTGCCATACACAAAAGTAGGACATCCATAAATCATTTATGTTGTCCTTTCTCATCAGTTCTTGGCTCTTTGAGTCTTAATTGAAAGCCAGGGTAGCTGGATATTAGAAAAACTAGATTTGTTAGTCAGATAACAGACAACTTTGATTAAAGCATTAATTAATTTTAGAAGGCTGAGGGCCTGATGCATTAAAAATACTTGCAGAACAGTGCTACTTTACTTTTTTTTCTTTTTTTTCCTCTTTTAATTACTCTCTTCCTCTTGTCAAAGGAAGTTTTTTGTGTTCTACTTTAACTTTCTCAGCAAGCATGACAGAATATTATTGTGCTTATAGAATTAAGTATTCAGTTGCCCAAACAATTCCAAATGTTTCAATGGCTGTGTGGTACAGTAGCAAAAGTAAGATGGTCTATTCTTACAGTGACTGCAAGTGAGCCTGTATCCTCTTTCACAGGCATAGATTTTGAGGACCTTTGGTAGGCTGTTTATTCTATGCACACTCTTTCATGCCAGTAGAAACAGGAAAAGAATGCAGAAAAATACTTTTTTAGTGTTTTTTCCCACTTGACTTGTGCTTAAACATAATAATTTAAATTCTCTTTTTATCACCTTTAATAGTGATCTAATCTCATTAAGAAGATGGACAAAATAAATGTTTTGCATCAATCTTATAAAATAAGGGCACATCTTAAATGCTGCAATTAAGGTGAGACCTGAGCTATAAGCTTACTGTGCCAAAGAGGTACATGTTTATGGCAAAATGATTGGAGTTGTTTTAGTAAAATAGTTTAGGAATACAAGATTCAGCCTGACAATAATGTTATTCAGTATGGATAACACACCTTTGTTGTGGTGATAAATATGCTAAGAAAAAGTAGAGATAGGTTACTTTCAAGGGTCATATTTATTTCTGTCCAGGTGTTAGGAGCAGGGTGTTTTTATAATCAATTCTTCATTATTCAAAGTGAGCAACTAAGGAATGTTGTAGTTAATGAAAAAAAACTCTGATAATATAATGTAACAGTATGACAGTATAACATAGAAAGATTATGATGCAGATATACTGGGCACAGAGTTAGTTCACATCTTTTGAGGCTTGCTAGCCAAGACCTAGCGTAAACACACAGAACTGGCTGTCTAACAAAAAAAATCTCTTGGAGTCCCAGTGTTGAGAAATGTGTTGCAGAGCATGAGGAGCATCAATATCAATGCTGAGTTATGGTATCCTACTGACTCTGAGCTAATGCTGCCTAAGGGCGGCTTTGATGTGTCCACATTCATGTACCATTAAACTGAACTCCAAGGACAACTCAGCATTGACTGTATTTCTAGACCAGAGGGTGTATTTCTAGGCCAGACTTGGATGTTCCTACCCCCAGTCAAACCCTTTCTCTTGTTCCCATGTAATTTATCTTTCTTCTCCTGCAACTCTACCAGTTGGCTGATCAGCCAGGTGTGTTTGATGGTTGTCAGCGCTTTCTCTTGGCCCACATCAAATTCACTTTTGCTTTCTTTCAGTGGATTGTAAAACTGGCTTGGCATGCAAGTGTAAGCTGTCCTAGGGGCTAGCAAGAATTTCTCTGCATGCCTTGTTTGACTCATGGGCTGCTAGTTGTTCAGTTCTCATCTGTTATGAGCACGGCTCTATAAATTCTTTTCGTTAAAGGTAAGAGGGTTTAAATGAAGGATCCAGTGTTTTTGGCACGCTGCATATTCATATTTTCTGATCAATCACTGAAGAAATTAATACTTCAGAAATACATATCTGATGCTTAAAAGGGCTATTTCAATCATTTTTTCCTCATTAATGTCTTGTGTGTTGCCAGTTCTAGTGATCCCAGCCTTTGTCAAGCAGAGTTTGGCAAATTTGGCAAAGGCTGCTAGCTTTTCTTTGTTATAATGTTGTTATAATCCTCTTCATCCAATGCTATACTGCTATAGATCTTTGCTCTCTTGGCTGTGTTTCTACTAGTTTCTTCAGTTGTAATAGAAAGGCATTGACTATAATCTTTGGCTCTGGTACATAGTAATTTATTTTCTTGGCTTGTCTACTGTAACATAAAAGCTACTATTTGCTTTCTTAAATCTTATTCTGCCTGGAGGCTGACTGACTCTGCCTCTGTCACTGGCTTTCTTTTTCTTGCCCTTTGCTTTAACTATGGACTTCTTTCAAAATTATTTTGAGGCTGATGCAATACAAAAATACCTTCACTTTGATATTACTTCAGCTGCCAACAAACTCTCTAACAGCTCATTAGTTATGGAGTGGATCACACATTCCTTGTAGTAATTGAGCTGTACAGAAGGCTAATCAAGATCCACTGAAATGAATGAAGTCTTCTGAGTCAAAAAACTCAGGACAGTAATATATTGAAATTAAATTCTATTTTTAAAGAAGTTTGCAGTAACTTTTTGAGATTAAAAAAAAAAAAAAATCACTGGGATAAAATAGAAGTATTTAAACCCTTTAACTGGGAGGCAAGAAGGAAAGAAGGTTCCAGTGCTTCTTTTGTCGTGTCCTAGTAGAAGCCAAGAGTCACAAGAGGGAAATTGGTTAAATCATCAAAGTCAGGTTATTTGGTGTCTTTTGTTTACATTGTAGGATAGACCTGAGACAGGCTCATGCAGGGGATATTTTCAGTGCAGTTGAGACTGGTCTTGCCTTCAATATATGGGAGTTCCAAGGCCAAGTCTTTTTTAGACACTGAAATGTTTTGCTCTCTTTTTCAGATTAATTTTTACTTAATTCTTTCAAGAGTGGAATCTGCAGTGTTCATGGAGAAAGATTTGTCTAGAGGTCTAGTCATTCAATTTATCATGTGGCATATGGAGGACAAAGCAATAACTCTTCATTCTGAAGAATATACAGATCAGGGACCTGAGCTGGGTACTTCCATAGACAGTATAAAGCTCTACCACAGATCTGTTACTTATTTTGAAGTAAATCGATCTTCTTCAGGTCTTCAGCAGGTTGTCCCTTAGGGAGAGTATCAGCAATATAATATTTCTCAGCTGTATAAAACTCAAAATTTAACAAGACATTCTGGGTGCAGGAGCAGGGAGCTGTTAGTTGTTCATTTGCTAAATTTGGAATGGGCTGCCCAAGGAGGTGGTGGAGTCACCATCCCTGGAGGTATTTAAGAAGAGACTGGATGTGGCATTGAAAGCCATGGTCTAGTTGATAAGGTAGTGTTAGGTCAAAGGTTGGACTCAGTGATCTCACAGGTCTTTTCCAACCTAGCTGATTCTATGATTCTGAGTGTGATTCTGTAACAGTCTGTACAAAATCAGGAGCCAGTGTATTGGCACGAGTCTCAACACCGATGTCCTGATAAGTTTGTACTGAGTTCCTCATACAACATAGAGAGTAGAAAGTTTCTGCACCCTTGGTAGAGAAGAAAAATTGAAGGAAACACTATAAAGTAGAAATTCAGGCATGTGCTTTCATACTGAGAGACAAGACCACATGCAGTCCATGTGCTTTCTCTGGTAAAGTGGAAAGGCAGAAGTTGATTTTCAGAGACAATAGCATAAAAGTGACATAAACAGAAAGGAATGAATAAAGCTTTAGTGTTGTGACTCTTATACACTCTGTTATTCTCTGTTTGGAAAGATCCCTTATTATCCATTGAAGCCTTTTAAAACTTCTCCATGTATATTCAGGAGTCATGTAGTTAAAATCATTGTCAACTAGACAATCATTTCAGCCAAACTTACACTACATTACTTCTGCATTGTTCATTCTTTCCTCAATGATATTTTCTACTGGGACTTACAGCCTAATACTACTGATGTGAATTGATGTGAAGCTTACGAGAATAAGAGTCCTAACTGCTTGATACTGCTCTATGTTGCCCAGCATAAAACTTGTATTTTTCTTCAGTTAATCAGGCATGTAATATATTCAAAAGCATTGATTCAGAACATTGCTGCATTTTTCCTACATCCTTCTTGGTTTTTTTTTAATCCTTTTTTGTTTCAGCTAACTATTTGGAGCTTCCTATGCAGTATTTGCTACCTTTTTTTATGTTTTTTTTTTTTTTTTTTTTTGCTGGTGTTCTTGCCCCCAAAATATGTAGTCCGCAGTGCCTAGTTAAGATGTTTGCTTCACCATCCATTCAACCAGTCCCCAGTGGTTCTGTTCTTTCATCTGCTCCCTCTCTGACTCTGCTACATGCGAGTCATATCCTTTCCTCCTCCAACCCCTGCCTTTTTTTTTCCTTTTTTTTTTTTAACATGTGTTTGAATTTCAGGCTGTGACTGATTGGGCAAATATCTAGTCTTACCCAAAATTTTTCATAATAAATTCAAACTAGGAAAAATACTTTAAATAGCACATTCATCTTCCTTGATCGTGTCCCCGTATAGCTACTGGAAGTGAAACTCCTTTCCTCCTTGGAGTGCTGCATTGGTCTTCTGCATGCTTCTGCCTGTGAGCTCATCCCTTCTTCTCACACCTTCTCTTTCTTGTCATGCTCTACTGTTCTAGCCTCCTTTTTGCATCTCTTCAGGGTGACCCTTTGTCCCAGTCTATTACCAAGCTCTTGCCTTGCCTAATCACCACCTACTTATTTTTGCCTTTGTCTTCTGCTCCTTCCATTAGTTTTTTAGTCTCAAACCACTGCCAATCTGTTTTTCTTCTCCATTTTTAAATATTTTGTAGTCTGAACTTCTCTTTGGTTCCCTTTATAGTCTTCCTCTCTGCTGTGAAAACTCCTTTTTGCCCAGGACTGCTCTGTTACTAGATCTCTGACAATATGGTGGGTATACAAAATTTTCTTGAACTGTAACGTGCATCTTCTCACCCTACATTTTGACAGTATGGCAGGTGTTGTTAGCTCTGGTTTTACTTATTTTTTTTGCTTTGATGGTGTTTTGTTTGAGGTTTTTTTTATTAGCTGGGGGTTTTGTGGGTTTTGGCAGTTTTTTTAATTTGTTTTATTCATGGCAAGTAACTTCTCTTGTTCACTGTGAGGGAACCTATTTGTTTGTTTGCTTGTGTTAAGCTACAAGAAAACAACTTGAGAGTATTTCAGCTTTTTGTATAGAGTTGCCTTGCTTTTGCAATGCTCCATGGACTTCCATATTCCAGGTGCTGTGTGGATTATTGTGAAGCACTTATACCCAGGTACTTACAGACCTGCAATTAAATTATGATATAACTGAATTCTGAAGAATCGCATTTAATCGCAAGACCAAAGTATACTTTGAAGTCTAAGTTTTGCTGTTTGATAAAGTGTTACAGAAAAAATATACTTTCACTTTGAAGAGGCTAATGTTTGCCACATGAATTTTGACTAAACAAAGCTAAATTAACATCTGCTCAAAGACAATAAAAAGTCATCTCAGCTACAGTAAATATTAATTTAAGATTAATTGGTTGTATGGTGTACATGTCAAATGTCACTTAGCAATATAATATTTCTTAAGTGTAGGTCACTGAATAGATTGAATTTTTGCTCTGGAGTTTTGGAGGAAAATGTCTAGTTAAAATACACAGAAAATTATCAAATAACAGTATTGTCCACCAGATGTCCCTGTACTCATAGGTGGTAAGGAACAATAATCATTCAACTGTCTAATTGCTTTTATTAAGGCAATTTACACACAGTGTATGCATTTCCCAAGTCTACATTAACCACTGTGTAATAAGATCATGAATAAATGGCAATTATATTAACAGTATTTGAGGGTTGTAGTTATGAATATAAATGACAGGAATTCATCGTCAAATTTCTACTTGCCATCTCAGTTTTGTGTGTTTTTAATTCTCTTGGAAAACGGTCTATCACACATTTTAGGGTAGAAGTGATAATAATTAATCTGTTATATTTTTAGTTTGTATAAATTTATATGTGTAAATACATTAGTCATATAAATATTACCAAAAAATATGTTCTCATCTACCTATCTATCTACAACAGAATCTAAGTAACTCCAACTGACAGAACTAGTGAGTTGAAGGATTGTGGCTTTTGTGGAGATTTCTTTTAACTTTGGTAACTGTTGGAGCACACTGTAGTCATGTCACCTGTATTCATGCAGAGTGTTTCGTTTCTGTCAGCTATTCCCTTAGCTGGCTGTGCAGTGCGTTCCAGCCAAATGCTCGGCTATCAGCTCTCCTTGTGTGTTTGGGGGCTACAGCAGCACTGGGAGGTACGTCTTACTTAGAGGGGACTTAGGTTGCTGCCCTCAAATTTATAGATAACCATATCCCTGACCACAACCACAGTGGGATCTGAGCAAGTCTGCAAACATGTGTGCCCTTAAGTGTTGTGGCCAATTTGAAGACACAACTTGATTCTTTAGTGATGCTGCAACACAATCACGACACCTTGCCCTCCTTTTCCTTGGGATGTCTAAGCTGCCAGAAGGGTGTCTGAGTCCATACTGTGAGCAAGGCCCTGGCATGACTGAAAGATCCTACCCCAGGCACTTACTGTCAGGTCTACATGGGAGGATATCCTTGGACAGAGAGAGGGCAATGGTGGCAGGATCCATGTCCAAGTCTTCCTTTCATTTTCTATGTTTCAAGTTAAATGATAGAGCTTAAAGTTTACAGAATTATAATTTTATAATTTTAGTTATGACCCTCCAGATATTTCCATGTTTGGCAATATATTAGTTGATTAGAATGTTTCATTTTGATAATGGTTTTATAATCAATCTTCTTCTTTTCAATTGCAGTTACAAGGTTTTGCAAGATGCATAGCCTTGAAGATTTCTGTTGAATGTGTGTAGATTTATGTATTGATATTTCTGTTATCTTGTTTGTTGGTTTTTTTTAAAAAAAAAGATACCTAAAAAATCCTTATTAAAACCAGAGACAATTTTATTGCCCATTAATAGTGCCTTCTGATAATGATGATAGAGCAGATGGTACAGTTTTTTTGGTTTTCGATGTGTTTGTGATTCTGTCTTTTAGTCTGTGCATGTGACTTTCCCAATCAGTGAGCTGTTATGTAAGTTTTCATACTAGATACATAGATTGATTAATCAGTAAGAATTCTCTCTTAATAAGAGGTCTGCCTTCTGGTGTCTGAGCAGCATAAGCTTGATTAAGTAAAGAGAAATCAGTGGGAGCCAAAGGAAGCAGGAAGGGAGTTTTATAGAACAAAATTCTTAAATAATTTGGAGAAACAGGGCACTTCTGAAAGCAGCAGACATCCTTATCTTGGTGGATATTCTGAGTTTGCCTTTCCTAAATTAAGACATCCACTAACATTTCATACCGATTACTTGAAAATATATATTATATTTATGTATATTTGTGTGTATATATTTCAAGACAGCATATTACATGGGAATTTAAGTGTTTAATTTTGACTTTTTGGTTTTCTGATTCCACAAGGCATTATTGTCTCTCATGAACAGCTATCAAACAAAACAATAATAAAAAATGTTTACTGCCATAGAACAGTAAACACAGCATGAAAGATTACTACAAGCCTGAGTATTAGGAAATAATACAGAGATTTTCAAATCCATAGACCAATAGAAAAGTAATTTAATTTTTAAACCTTTTTTTTTCCATCCTAAATATATTTTTTAAGTATTTTCTGTTTGTGATATACCATCATATTAATGTAAAGAAACTTTCAGAAATAAGGTTTAGTGAAAGTAGAAGCTTTTACATCCATTTTAGTCCAAGAGAGTGAACTATATTTACTTCAGTCCACTGGGCTAACTATATAACTTAATCTTGTTATTTTATTTGCAGTTTCCTGGATTATCTCTAGCTCCTTAAGCTCGTGAAGTACCGTATTTATTAAACTGCTTGCATGTATTCAGCAAAGACATTGTCTGAAACAAGAAATAGATACAACATTTCTTGCACAACTTTTTTAACTTGAATGTAGGAATGTACACCACCTACTGTAAAGGCAGTAATGAAGCCTGATTATGTAAGTACTTCTAATTGCTAAATAGATTTTTTTTTCTTGAAATCAGAAGAAATGGTATAAAATAAGCAAGGGTATAACAGCCAAATTGTGACTTCACTTATTTTAGCAATATGTTGTTAATGTTGCAATAAAAGGACTCTGACTGTAGTTACTTGAAAATGCTCATTACATGAGCTTTTTACATGATTTTAATGACCTAAATTTCAGCTTATAAACCAATCTAGCACTGATTAATTCTACAGTGATGGTAGTCATGAACGATTATAGTACATAGACTAAACTTCTATAAAGTATGTATCATACAAACGTGGATGAGTTTTGGTCAGCAGTGGCCTTTTTTTAAATAAAATTGCTTCCTTACCACTCTTTTTAGAGGTGTTTAAATCCTCTTAATGTGACTTCTATGAATTGTGTTTACTGACAGCAACACCTGTCTTTATGTATATACACATTTGCTTAACAGTATTTTATGCGCTATTTTTAAGTCAAAACATGGCTAGAAGAAACGTGGAACAATTTAGCAGTTCTGAAGTATTATCTGTAAGATACCTGTAAAATGGAAAAAACCTCTTAGATAATATTTATACTGTTATTTCTTTAACACTTTTCTTTCATGCTTAGTGTACCTCCATGATTGTATGCTTTTCTATTTCCTTGGTGTGGATTAGTGTCTATGGGTGTGTGAAAAATACCCATGTGTTCTTAGGGCTCATAGGTGTTTCTGTCCTCGGATCTAGCCATATCTAGCTTGTGTATATCTAGCTTGTGTCTATGGTGATTAATTCAAATGCTTGGGCATCTATTGGCCTGGGTCTTACGGAAGGAAGGGAGCCGAAGGTCCCATCCTACGGATACATGCTCAAAATGAACATGCCTTAGATAAATAGCTGCATAGGATGCTATGTTACTATTTTTCTTTCTGCTTTGATGATAAAAGAAAAGGCTCGAATTCAGGGGTAGTTTCTGCCTGGACAAGACTGAGATCTCAGAACATAGGAAAATGAAAGCTACAGTCCAGCAGTGACTGCACTCTTGCAGCACTGCAGATAAATGAGGAATGCAGAAGGGACTGGATGATCTCCATCTGCTGATACATTGTCATTTTGAGTGTTATTAGAATTGCCATGAGTATGTCACCTAGAAGTTCTCAGATTTCAGTGAGCATAGCCAGCTTCAACAGCTGTCAGGATTACACCTGTGGTTCCAGAATACTTTTCTCATGGCTACAGCACTTGCTCAGAGTCAGTGTGATACAGCTCTGACCGAGACCTCCCTGACTGAGACTTCAGACCACTCAAGCTGCCCAGAATGCAACTATACTTCCTTCCTGTATTGCCTTTCTTCTCAGAAAGGCTTATAACACTCATGACATGTTTTTTTTCCAAGGATAAACCTAACTCCTGATTTTCAGAGAACTAATCTGTTTACATTTGGTTTGGTTCCATCAATGACAAACAATATTAAGTCTATTAAGTGGCACCCTGGTATTTTAGTGCATTTGTGCATAAGTTCTGCAAAACTGCTTGAAGGTTGTTTACACAGTGAAAAAAGCAATTCTCCTAACTTAGTGTATTAGTTATTTCTTTAAGCATTTGGATCACAGTCCAGGATAGATGTAATATATTCACAAAGGCAAAGCTCCAGGAAAAAAATTTCCTTCAGCAGAGTAATATAAATGAACAAAATGTTCCTGGTTCTTTAATTGCTTTTCTTTTTATGACTTGCCATATCACATAATAACATTAAATAAAACAAAAGTGCATCTGTCTAGTCTTGTAACACTCATTGAAGCTGAACTCCCACATACTTCAATTTTAACCTTTTGCTTTTGGATGAGCTCCTCTTGCTCCAATAATAGAGGTGAAATACCTGTGGCAGAAGTGGTACCAGAGAAGGTGGCATGTGGGAGAACAGTAATTTACTTGGATAACCATGGCCTTGTCAAGCAGCTTGTTTGATTCAGTTTGGAGAGTAGGCTGGTAGAAAAATGATCTCCAGAGAGGGTCAGAACTCCACCCTGGAGCCTCCTGCCCTTGGAGCAGGACAGCTTCCCAACACACATTTTTTCTGACCACAACCACAGATCTGTCAAAGTGTACTCATCTTTAAGAAAGGACCATACTCTTAGATATTTTACCCAAACACCTCTGTATTTTCAGGCTCTATAGAGAGCATTCTCATAGCGTGTGGTTTGACCACATATTCCCCTTGAGAGCCAGAGCAGCAAATAAGGACACACTTATGGTTAATATCACAAAGAAATAGCTGTAAATGAGCCAGGTCAGGTACTGGAAGCAGTGTGCCATTGTGCCATCAACACATAGTAGCCATAGCTGTGGTTAACTTGTAAGTTTCAGGAAGCTATTTGGGTTTCTCCACACTGCACCTCAAATTGCCATGACGCAAAAAGTGGCATCTGCGGACATTTGTTGCATGGGAAAGGACTGTGTGGCCATAAAAAACTCTTTTCTTCTGGCTCTTCAGGCCAAGTGTGAATGGTGCCACCAAAGGTCCCCTGAGAAGCAAGATCATAAAATAGTTGGCAAAATAAGGCCTCTATCAAAAACTAAGTGGTATATGTTTACTAATAATCATGAACAAAAGTAAAATTAATTCTTAATTCTCAGAAATGTATTAAACATTAAAAGATGGAATGAAATTCAGTTCAGGACCTTCAGCATAAAATGAGATGAGGTACTCATTGGGAGATGTTGCATTATTGCTTGTAAATTGAGTACTTTTTGAATGTGTTTGGTTATTATTTTCTAAGAAAGAATTGTTAATTTTTAGTAACTAAGTAAAAAAATAACAAATACTGGTATGATTAAATATTTACTGAATAAAAACCAGGGAACAGAAGACAGGACTTGCCTCCTTCTGTGCCTAAAGCAGTCTCTAAATTGAAGAGTCACAGCCACATTTGTTCTTTATCTCTTCCCTCAAAAGTCTGGGCTTCTAATCTGTACACTGAAGTGGCATCGAAAGAGTAGATGGAGAATGCTGGAAGTCCTAGAATAACCTCAGGCTTGTTAGACAACACTCGTTCTTGGGAAATATGCTTTGAAGTCTCCTTGTAAAAGGAAAATATTTGACCCGTATCTTTTTTCTTTTACTTTGAATTACATCCCTAATCTCTAAATTACTAGGAGGGAATAAAGGTACAATAACTCCCATACTGTCTTGGGTGTGAAAGCGGGCTAAGCACAAGGAAGCAAGCAGAGTCCTGCCCCAGACTTCTGGGTATGAATCGTTCTCATGCAGAATAGGAGTTAGACCATGTCACTGTCCACAGTGATCTTGGTATTGTCATCAGCTCCAGCACAGATTTTGTGCATGACCAGACTATCTATGCCTCGGTTGTCCCTCCATTTAGACAGGGTATTATTTGATTTTGCCACATACTGAGGTAACTGCAAATATACATTCCTTAACAGTTCATGAGTTTCTTGAATACAACAGTAATGACTTTAGAAAGGAAAAAACCTTAAAAAATTAAAACTGTTATACAAATATATGTATATACAAAAAGGGTTTCCAAAGTAAATTTTCTTATGTCCACAGCAAGGCAAATGCACAGTCCCTGAGTCTCATGGAGAAAAGATATTTATTAAATTTCCTAGCTTTTTAGATTCTTCTAATTTCAGCTTAGTGATCTTGTACGACACGATTAAGTTCAATAGGAAGAAACTTGATCCAGAAATATGGTAGGTGTTTCCTAGTTCTGTATTATCTGAAATCAGATAATTCTTAGTTCCCAACAAAAATCATAGGCTACGTTTTCCCTGTAAACTTTTAGAAATTAAATCAGTTTCTTTAAATTTGAGCAAAATCACACAGTTTGCATTAAAATCAGAGCTCTAGGAAACTCATTTCTTTTAATGCTAGCTACTGTAGGAGGTCCTAAGAATAGAAATTTTATGTGGAGGATGTCTCCTTAAAGCTATAACACTGAAAACAAAAAATCACAATACAGGCTTGTTGGTATTATGTCATGGGTAACACATTGAGTAGTTTGGATCTTGCTTTACTTGATGAAGATGGATAATTTCTTATTAATCCATCTCTTACAAAAATTCCCATGGCATTAGTATAATCATAAAAAATCTAACATAATGAGATATGTATCTAGTAGAAACAAATCTGCTTTTGCTTCTATGACAATGTAAAGACATAATTTTAGTGAAACTATCAGTAAAACTGTGAATCCGTCTATAAATATGTTTTGAGTTTTTTTGATTGAAAGGCTTAATTTGCAGATGAGGTGCTGCATGCAGATGTTGCAGGTAAGGCAAAAGCTGGGCATGAAATTACAGGCTTTCATCTATTTTAACAAATTTTTCAGTTCTGCCAGTCAAAACTTAAAATTTGGAACTAATGCGTGGTGCTCAGTGTGAATCTATTGAATAACAGACTATTCAGCACTGAATTCTACTACAGCAAATAAGGCAGATCAGAGAGGTCAAAGTTTATTTTTTGCAGTCTTACACAGGCAAAGAAATCCTTCTCATTCTTAGTACTTTGATTTCAGAAAGCTTCTGCTGTCTCCAATATTTTTTCTTGGGAAAGAGCAAGTTATGAGAAAGGGATGATTGATAAGACTCTATTTGTGTTATTACATGTCTTTCAGTATTTTGCAGAGGTTGGTAACTGCAGGTAATGATTCTAAATTGGAGAAACTCTGTAAGCAGTAATGGTAGTAAATTGTAACAATTCTCTTGCAAAGGGTATTAGTTATAAAGGTAATGGGGCATGTTTTTAAACTCCTGTACATTTTTTTCTTTTTTTCTTCTATATAAAGGAAAAAACTTTGAAAATGTTTTCCTGGTATTTTTCTACAACACTATGGATATTCTATAGAAAATGACATAAATTAATTAGATCAAAATTAATTTTATCTTACTTTTCACTCCCCCTCCAATGTTACGATTTTTTCTTATTTCCATTTTTGCTCTTACGTAATTCACTAGAATTAATTGTATATATATGCTTTTTTCAGGATCGTTTTTAATTAATCCTTTTTTCATTTTGCATTTTGTTATTCTTAGAAGTTTGAAGCAATTTGGATAAGTTAAATAAGCAATGACAAAAAATAGCACGCAGAGAAAAATAGGAAAAACTGGAAAGGAAATGAAAATAAATAGCAAAGCTAGAAATAATTTCTTCTGTTCCAGTAGGTGGCAAAAAACTTGGATTGGGAATGAGGGCTTAGAGGGGGAAAAAGATGTGTCTTTTTTTTTTTTTTTTTTTTTGCCAAGACTAAATCAGTGTAGGAATTCCAACTGGAATAAGATCAAGTTTGCCAATTGGTTTGGTGGGTTTTACTTATAAATTTCACATTAATAACACTCAAATGTTGCTTCTTTGACAAAAAATAAGACCAGGTTATTTTTCAGTGGGAAAACTTTCAGACAGAATATGTCATCCAGCCCTTCTGGGGCTGACACCTTTTTTACTCCTGTGGATTACAGTCATGATTTGGAAAAGTTTAGGAGCCGTTCTCTTTGCAGTGATCTGAGAAGTATCTCCAAGCTGCCAAGTACTAAGGTGCAGTCCTGAGAGGTTACAAACACTGGTGTCTACAGTCTATTCATCACCAGCTCCATCAGCTAAATCAGTTGGGCAAAAGGAGTTTCTGGGTTTCGTTTACATTGTTGTGCATTGTCCCTTATTTGCTGTAATGACATTGTATGCAGATGATGCATAGTTAAGGAATAAAAATTAAATCTCCATTAGGAAGAAAATATTCTCATCTGTTTCCAACATTGGAATATTAGACTTTGCATGCTTTCTTAAATGGAAGAAAGAAGCAAGCTATGAGAAAAACCACTTTATAGCTCATCTTGCTGAGTTTGTTATGGAGAAATCAGTGAATTCTAGGTCTCCCAGCAGCTCCTGGAGGTTTCCACCTTTCCCAAGAACTGCAAATTATGTCTATTACAGTAACAATACAAAGGTGATGAAGGGCAGCTCAAGGACACAGTTTTACAGGTGACAGGGCAGGATTCTGGACTTACAATCAAAGACTAGTGTGTGGTCACTGAGGAACGTGCACTGGCAGATTTGGTGCTTGGGGAATTGCTCTGCAGAGTGTCTTCATGTGAATTTTCAGGTAAATATCTCTTGAGCAAAAACTTTGTAGTGGAAAGACAGTTGTGATTTTAAAGAACCCCACATATTTATGTTTTTCAGATAAGCAAACTTTCTCATTAATTTTTTTTTTTTTAATGGCCTTGTGATCCTGTTTCAAATTTTCTAACAGTGTGGTAAGAACATAAAAGTGGATTAAATTAAAAAATACTCTTATCTTTCAGAGGAAAAAATTCTCTCAGAAACAGAGGAAATCACATCATCTTGTTGAATTCCTGGCCTCACCTTGGTAACTGGATGAAAGAACTTGAATAAAATCTAGTCAACACACAATGTGTTCTCTACTTTAGAGTTCCTCTAGCTTAAAAATTACATCAAATGTATTTAATACTTTCAAAGCTTGCAGTTTCTTTCAAATTTTAACTGTGTATGTGTGTGTATCTGATTTACAACATAGTCAGTTCAAGTTGGAACAGAATAATTAAGAAAGGTCAGTATGTTCGAAAAACATGTATCTATCTGCACGCTGGAATAGTAAAAGTACAGTTTCCAGCATTCCAGGGAAAATAGGTCATCATTCAAAGCAGTTCAGCCAATATTTAATATGTTGTGTCTCTTGTATGTATACATACTTATGCATGGTATCATTCAGTCATTCAATCTATTTTGAAGCCATTCTCCAAAGCAGTTTCTCATATATGTTGTTTGACAGAATGTTTTCCTCAAAGCAGCACAGTGTCCATGCACAAAGTAGCACCTCACTGCCCTGTCCTATGTAGTTCCCCAGACACACAGATATGTATATATAGCTATATATATATATATATAGTCATAGTTAGGTAGAGTTGTTATGGTACAAATATCTAAAATACTTCTTAATAAACTTAATTTTCATAAAACAAGTCTGTCAAATCAGATTTCAAACATCTCTATTATTTTGGGGTACAGAATTTTCCAGCTAAAATGCTCAAGTGACTCAAGTAAAAAACTGAGTTGTTTCTCGGTTCGTCTTTGTTTATCATATTAAAAACCATGGTGTATTCTTCCCTGGATGCATACATGTAACTCCCATTACCATTAGAGCAAGTATCACACAAGCACCGAGGAGATAGAAGAGTTCCCCAAGGCCTTTATGTTATCCTTCATGCATTAAATCACGTGGAGTGGAACAAAATAATCTGAAAATATGAATGCTTTTGAACTAGGGCTATTGAACTGTGTTATCCTCACTGCACTAATTCCACAGGACTGGCAATAGCATCAGAGCTGATCTAGAGAGAGCCCCCAGTCCAAAAGCATGCGGATGTTTTTCTAGCCTTCTGGAAGGCAATGAGAGACAAAAGACTGCTCTGCTCCTGTAGTTACAGCTGTTAAGTTGCAGAAAAATTTCAAACTATTCGGTGTAAGGAAGAAATTCTATAAAATGTAGTTTTAAAAAGTATTTTCTCATTCAACAATGCCTTTTATCTGTGCACAGGTAGTATACAGGTATTGATGACTGAGGTCTCTAAATAGGTCATTAAAGATAAAATTATTAGTGTTCTTCAGCCTTAAACTGGTGGAAGCATGAAATTTTCATTCTGAATAAAGCATTATGTCTTCATAACATTAAGAGTTTAAGTAAGTGTGGGGTGAGGAAGGGGGGAATCTACTAAAGCAATATATTTTACAGAAACAGACTTTTATAGTAATAACTTATTATGTCCGAGAGTTTTGACCAAGTTTTTAGGTTGCTTTTTGAGCAAAACTAGGACAAGAACTTAAAAAAAGCTTTTGAGCAGTAGCTAAACTAGCTCTAAAGCTACTCCTGTTGGAATGCAGTCTATTCTCCAATGTGTGTCAAACTATTCTTTTAAATGTGATCTCACTCAAAAATATTAGTTCTTTTTAGAGAAAAATAAAAATCCTAGTGAAAATATTTCTTAGAAAACAATTAATTTCTTTGGATTTTTAAGAAAACATTTGGTTTATGGAAGACATGCTTAGAACTTTCCCAGCACATTCTGAATTAAATAAACAGCCTAGTCAGTAATTTAGTTCTATTAATATATAACCTCCATTACTATGCCTTTATCAGTTTAAAGTTATATATTTTTATAGCTGTGATCATGAACTCTTATGCAGAAAGCATAGCTTGCAAATATTTGTTCATTTACTGCTGGTTGTTGTCTGTCCTTACCTGTAATAAAGCTAAAGAAAAGCTACAGGCAATATATGCTTATCTCATTGGTAAGCTGCAAAATGATGAACAAAAGTGACTAATTATTTGGAAAACAGACTGCTTCAGAGCTAGGAAAACCACCCACCTTCTGTCATCTTAAAAACTTTGAATGTATTTGGAGACTGTTGGCTAGGAAGGCCAGACTGATCCAAATTAGTAGGATGTTAACATTTATTTGTAATGTAAAGAGACAGAGTAAAAGGTCACGGAAAAATTTCATTACTGTAAATCTGCCAAAGATGTAGCTTCTCCCTGATATGGGACAAACTGTTCTGTAAAAGAAGTGTATTCACAAATCTCATTTTTATAGGATTTGTTTCATTATTTGAATTCACTGGGAAGTGTCCTGATGGTATTAGTGGCGTATACAGCTACTGTCCTGCAAGGTGTGCTGATCTCTTGAACCTTCAGGATTTTATTCAGCAACTCATTGCTCCATTGGTGTCTGAAGAGGTCATAATCTCACTCGACTGTCGCAGAACTGGGCTCCAGGGTTGTCATGAGAGATTACATGTAAGGTGTGAACTGGTGTTGAGGCAGATACTGTAGGAAAGAAGCTATGTGGCAGCACTAGGTAGGAAGTAACAGAAGGAAGAAACAACAAAAAAACCACCCTCAAAAATTACCACAGCAGGAGCATAGATTTCTTGTTTGGCTTCTTCACTGAAGATCAGGTGATAGGAGTTTAGTTATTTTTGCATTACTTATTGGTGGTTAAAAATTACTTCTTTCTAGTCCTTTCGTATCATTTCCTCCCATGTTGCATTTAATCTTATGGTTTTTTGCTGCCTCATTTCCTTTCTCTTTTCAACTCATTTCAACCCTAGATAGGGAATGGGGGAGGGGAAAGGGAATAGTGACTATTTGGACTAGTATTTCTCCTTGGCTTTAGATTTATTCATCTGACCCATTTATACTGCTTCCTTAATAATTCATAATAAATTTTTAGACCTTCCACTTCATCACAGAGATTGACAACTGACAGTAGATGAGTGGTAGTCAGTCCACCTATATCCTCCTTTTCCAAAAGTCATTCATTGGGTCCCTCCTTTCTTTTCTCCAGAGGACCTTCTCTGAGGAAACTTACTGCTTCCTTTGTTGACACCACAGAAGGACATGTTTGAGAAATCCAGTCTTCAGTCTTCCCCATTTACCGCTGTGAAAAAAGCTTCCATTATCATTCCAAATCATGTCATGATTGGACTTTCTGTCCTTTCCATCAAATATTGTGTATCATTCTGTTGAGAAGTGTTGACCTGCACCAACCACTGTGTTCTCTGTAGTACCTTTTTCATAACAGTTTGGTAAGCACCTGTCAGATGAATTACTTCAGTGCTCCCATGTAAGTATGTGTATATCCTAAAGCTATGTGAAAGCAGACAGTCAAGGAGGTCATATGAAGAATCCCATTGAAACAATTTCTCTGTTTTTCTCTAATATTCTTTCCACTCAGTTCTCCAGTGAACTGGGGAAAGTATTTCTCCAAAATGGTTTAATATTTTATGAAGCCATAGAAAGGTACAAGAGTTATATTACCTTCTGGGAAAAGAAAGCCCAAGTGGGAACATAGCATTATTATTTGAACCTGTCTATGTTAGCAGAGAAAAAAAATGTATTGCATACATGTAAGAAGTTGTCTTACCCTCCCAGCACAAGCTGAGCTGTTCTCACTTGTTACTAAATTTAGCACAGAAACAGAAATGAAAAGAGCAAATAAACTTTGAATCTTCAATTCCATTAATAGTTAATTGTTAGCTGAATAGTGTCTTACTTATGAGATTATATTGGACAGATATTTTTTGTTGTTACATGTGCTGTGATATTATTAGAGACAGGAAAAAATCATGGGAAAAATCTGCCAATAAATGCAGTCCTTAGAGAAATAAAACTTGCTGAATTTTTTTCTTGTTATTAAAAACACTTAAGCTGGCCATAAAACTCTAACAATGGGTACATCTAGGAAAGAAAATCAATGACAATACTTAATAAAAAAAAAAAAAAAAGGAGCTCAGATGCTCTTTAAAGGTTTTGTGGTTCTCTTTTGTGTTAGTGAAGTTCATTCTCTGTAGATGATATAACTGCACATGCAAATGCTTCCTGCATTAGTGAATGAATTCTCTTTCTCTAGAGACACAGCAAGTTTCTGATGAGAAACTGAATTCATGATGATATAGGTCAATATCTCCCATCTGACTATCCCAATCCTCCCACCAGCCTGCAGAGAATGTGAGTGGTAATGAGAAGAGCGCAGCTATTAACAGAGAATAAAGTAAATGAAGTGAGCTCTGCTTGTCAGCAAATTATCAGTTACTCTAATCTTGCAGTCCTGATGTTTAAATGAATAATAGGAATATCCCTGATGATGCTGGTTAAAATGAAAAGTGGAGAAGCAAAAAAGTCATCAGCTTTTCTGCTTTGGCACATAATTCATGCTATGCCTGAGTGTTTGTTAAGAAACTTCCCTTTAAGGGAAAATGCCTATTTCCTGACTTGCTTATGGCTTTCTGGCTCTTCCAGAACTGACAGATTCAAAAATCAGAGGAGAATACAAATGAACGAGTCTGAAATTGTCTGTAAGTTGCCAGTTAAGCTGCTGTCAGTAATGGGAAAGGTGATCCCATGCAGACGGAAACATCAGGCACTCAGCTGTAATTATATCATGTTTGAGATGATGACGAGCAAAAAACGACATGTTGATGAGAAGCAGAGGTTGTGATTACTCTTTACAACATCTTCCAGCTCTGAGAGAGTAGCCTTAAACTGACTCTCCTTCAACAAATTATTTGCTTTATATTATAACAGTTTCTAAACTTGATTCCTACTGAGAGTAAAAAGGGTTTAAGCCTTTCTAAGGACTTTCTAAATTTGTGTAAGTCAAGAGTTGTAAGAAAATATTGTAAGGAAATATTTTTAAGGCAAAGAACTTATAACAGTGATCCATTCCTAGAAGTGGCAGGATTATTTCTATGTGGGTACTTTATTTTCTAGGGCTCTTTAAAAAAAATAAAAATAATAAAATAAATAAATAATACAAAATAAATAATATGGATAAATGTTCTAACACACATTTTCATTGCTAGAAAAGAATAGTTACTTCACCTATGAAGCTATGAAGAACTATGATGAGATGCTGCACAGAGATACATTAGAGTAATTATTAGAGTGCCTCTGAATATTCAATATGGGTGGTCAGTGCCTACTGGGTAACTGATCTGTTCCTCACACCCCCTTCAGTGCTGACATGACTGGCTACAACCCGACTGTCAGAGTGTGTTTCAATTAGCCTTGATTCCCTTACCTAAAAAGGTCTGAAAAGCTAATTGGCACAGAGGTGCTTTTGTCTCCCAGTTCCAGGGAAAAATACAATAATGCAGCAGACAGGGGAGAGGGAATACACAGGGCAAAGATATTTCCTACTGTCACTAAAATATTATGTATATCTGGAAGAGAAGGGATAATCATAGTTAGAGACAGGGAGAAGGAATAGTTAAATTTCTCTCTGATGAGGATGGGATTTCATGTTTCATAAGACAACTTCAAAAATTAAAAATAACCTGACTTAAGCAGGAGATCAGTGCTGTGGTACAGTCAGGTATATTGAAAACTGGTTTTGACAGTGAGTAGCTGACAATAATGTACTTACTTAAATGCCATATTAGAAGAATTGATATATAATTTTTCTTAAATATGAACATGTTGAAAGGTACATGAAGGATTCATGGAAAGCTTTCTTTTGTGATGCTTGTAAATAATTAATTAGTAGGAATAATTTCCTGGTTTATATTAGAAAGGAGTAAAAAAAATCCACCTTCTAATGTTGCCAGTGGAAAGTAAATGCAAAACGAGTGCCTATGTTCCTTTTCCAGTCTTACATCTTCTCATTCAGGACAACAGAGAGAACCTTTTTTTTATGAACTGCAGCTACCATCTAGTGTCATGAAAAATGCTAAACAGGATTTTTATTGTGTATGCTGAATTAATATCCCTGGGTACTTCAGCATAATTGTTACAACAGAAAACACCGTCATTCAGTGACAGTATTTGTCATTACAGATTTCTGGTTTTGTGACAGGAGAAAGGGAAATAACCAAAAATAGTTTCAGGGCAGATCTTCTGGCTTGCAACTACACCATATGCCCACCACACACAATATGTCTGGTTATTCCAAAAACTGAAGTGTAGATGATGAAACATAATGAATGAATTACACGGCTGGTATAACACTACTGACTTCAGAGAAATTATACTAGCAACAAATCTAGCCCAGTGACCTAACAGGTACATCTATTTTCAAGTACCTACTTGTAGCTGTTTATCATTTCAGTAAAGTGTTATATCAGCGCAACTGAGAGGTTCTTTTCCACTCCTAGAGAGCTTCCAAACTGAATCTGAAACTAATTGAAAAATCATTCCTCTGCTTTTCCTCTCAATTTATGAAGAAATTGATCCTGTCTGGAATATATCCCTTTCATAACAGTATCGTGGGGTTTTAATTGAATCTGCATTCTAGAAAGATGTTCTGAGTTTCTGTTTGCTCTCTTATAAGTAAAAGTGTCCTTTTATTCTCAGAGACACTGTTTTTGATTAAGTCATTGTTAAGGGTATTAAAGAAAAATCTGTCATGGTCCCTCTAAAATTTATATTTAGACATGATTTTTATGTTATATATGACACCACTGTACACATTCTGCCCCATTAGGCTATGTGAAAACATGAAGCATAATATCATCCACCAGCAGGCTGTTACTTATTCCATAGTTCATGAACCAATAGACTTTAGAAGGCTTATGCAAAAGTGATTTAAAACCTAGCATTACAGCTGTCAAGAAACAACTCCACACAAGCCCCCAAGACGTAGCCCACAGAAGTGTCAGGTTACAACAGGGGTTTGCATCTGAAAAAGAAGGGTTGTCTACAGTTATTGGAATCAGACCAGAGAGGAGACACACAGTGAAGAGCTTTGGCAGAAGAAAATAATTTGGTTATTCAAGGACCTGTGTTTGAACTTACCATACTTGACAAGTCTTTCACAGTGTTCTTTTAGAATACTGTCTGATCTTCTTTTTTATGCCTTTTATTAAATCATCACTAATAGATTTTATTATGAAGATGTCTAGAACATAGAAAAACAAGTGCCTTTGCTCACTGACTAAAACTAGCCTTTAGAGTGTAGATGAGAAGCAGTGTGGGGCATGGAGATGTTCTGTACTTCAGCACAACTGAAGAACAAGGATTTCCCTGAAGTGTGAATCAGCAAATTCTGATCAATGTCTTCATGTCTGTTTTCACTGTCCAAAGATCTGACCAAATGATATGGGCAAATTCAACAAATCTTGGAGGAAAGTGTCTTTTTTCTTTTTTAAATCTCCTCTTTCAATCTCAATATGGCCAAAGTGGCAAAGTGGCAGATAATGAGATAATGTGTGGCAAGCCAGTGGCAAGGGCAGATTCTGCATCACATTATGACAGCAAGCAGACAACTCTGGAACTGTACCCTTGGATTTTTTTTTTAAGTTTCAGTTTTTCTTGAATAAGGGTGAAGTGATCATCACAGCGTCATTTCTACTGTTTTCATTTGACATTTCTTTCTGTTTAAGTCATGCTCATTTTTTATATGGAGAAATTGAAGAATGTTGTAGACACTTTTCTCGCAGTTTATGGATCAGCAAGAGAGCAGAATGGGTTTTGGCATCTAAAATACATGCAAGAGCATGGGCTTGTTGACTTAAGTATATTAACAAGAAAGTAAAAAATTTATCAGTGCTTAATGATATCAGTAATGACATTTTCAGTGTCCTAAAATGATGCATGTAGCAATTATGTTTCCCAAATAAATAGTAAAGTGTTTACAAAGCTCAGAAACACAACTCTGCATGATTTGAAGTTCTTTCACATTTCAGAGGGATTGTTCTTGACCTTGTAAGTCCAGCAAGTATATTTTTACAAAAAAAGTCAGAAGTGATGAAATATTTCCAGGAAGTGGTTTTAATGAACAGAGAGCTAAGGAAATCTTGGGGGATTTATCACAAACACTTTTTTAAGAGACTTCTTTTGACATCCCCAGAATTTCTCAGGCTAATACTTAAAATGAGACAGGTGATTAAAGATAATAGATAAAAGTTGCATGCAAATATAAAGGAACATTTCTTGCTGAGGTAATAATGGGAACAATTAACTGTAAAAGACAAGTAACAATGCAGAAGTCAATATATTCTACCTTCAGGTTTTATTCAGAGACATTTTACTTCTATCCTCTGGTTTCACCTGAAGGGAATATTCAAGTTAGCAACACTATCCTGAAATGAAGTAGAAAGTTTGTAGCAAAAATGAGTTTTAAAATATAGAGGGTTTTTTTTTGTTTTGTTTTGGTTTGTTTGTTTGTTTTGTTTTTTTCTGTGCAAGTTCAGTCCTTTTAATGTAAAATTGATATGTGTTGTAGAACTGAATATTTAAGTTTGTGCCTGTTATTCTGGATTTCTGCATTAGAAGCATTCATTGTCTTCCTGCGGCAATTTTTAACCCAATCTGAGCTAATCAGCAACTTACTAGAATAGTAGCTGCACTCTGAGGTGTGGTTAGTGTCATAACCACCAGGCTAGGCTGTGTTTCTCTACCATTTAATGATGAATGTGCTTTATATAAAATGGAGGAGTTTCTGAAAGAGAAATCAGGATTTCCTTCACTGAGGGTGCTAACTGGCCCTGTGGGTGTCACTTTCTCTTGGGGGCCTGGTGATGACAATTAGGTCCTCCAGCCACAAGTGTGGTAGAGTAGTGGACCTTACATCTTGCACTTCCCATGGAGACTTCTAACTGCTTTGGTCTGTCTAGATAGGTGGAAACATTGACGAAATCTAATTTTCCATTGTCTTTATCTTTTTCTATATGTGCTCAAATCTGAAATGCCAAATGGAACATCTCAGTTAGCAGCAAATGATTTTTTTGGATCTTCATTTCAATGGGAAGTCAAAATTTGTAGTTTTGCTTCATTTACACAGTTTGTCAGATAGATGAAAGCATTGAGAATTTCTGCAGCCCTACAGTCAGTGAGGGCTGGAATAGAAATATTGACCTCCAAAATGTACACCTCTTCCACCTGAGCAGGAAAGATAACTGCTGTCATGGTATCAGTAACAGCAGGCATCCATTATTCTGTGGCAGACAAGCAAACTGGGAGGATGTGGCTTTTTGTCATTTGTTACTTGTAATGTGTCAGAAAAGAGGGCAGCTCACAGGCCTGCTGAGCTCTGTCTTGCAGAACTTAAACACCCTGCCTTTATTGCTGGACATTATTCACCATGGCCATTAGAAAAAGAGAAAAATTCACCAGAAAACATTGAGGGTGAGTTTGTGAGGACAGGGGTGATAGAGCGTGCACTCTGAATTTCCTGCCTTCGTAACTTGTTCTGTTTCTCCCACTGGTAGCTGAATTTCTATGATAAATGGCAGAACTGTGTATAATTAATGCTGTGTGTAGTTTGTAAATCAGTTTGTAATGTACTTAGACATTCTTTTAGATGAAAGAATCACTGTTATCTCTGTGAATCACAGGCTTCTGTCCAGAGATACAGTAAGGCATAAACTTTTTGCTACAAATCACTTTCCTCCCACGCCTTGCAGTTTTATAAAAACAAGGCATCTCAGCAGTTCTATTTAATTTTTTTATCATTAAATCAGATCTTTGTCTCTCACTCTTTTAATAATTTTCCTTATTTTTCTTTTCCTCACCCTGCATTGGTCATGTTAATTTAAATGGTGGATGGTCTGCACAACTCCTAAAAAAAAGAATGTCTCAACTTTTCTCCCTGTCCAATTTTATGGTTCAATCTACTGCTCAGTGTATTAATTGTTAAAATAAAACTATGACACCAATGAACATAATATGTGGTTCTTTTAAGAAGTTTGCTGGTAGTTCAGATATTCATTATGTATAGAAAGCCACTCAAAAAGTGATGATACAATAGTAAATTGCATAAATAATTTAAAGCCTCCTTTTGCTGGGAGAAATATTGTAACACCTCAGCTATATTTAGATTAATGTTCTTAATCACTGTGATTTACAATGTTTTTCCACATTGGAGTTTTGCACTGCATTTGTGTGTGAATCTCAGGACTGGTCAGAAAGCATAACAGGCTAACAGAAAGCATAACAGATCTGCCAGCTACCTCCCTATTATATCAGGGTTTCACAACACCCCGTGGATCCCACTCTTGACACGCTTAGGGGCATCCAAGTCCATGTAGTCAGATCTTGAACACACCCTCCTGTTGTGTTATTGGAACACACTTTGGTTATATGCCTAGGTTTGATTTATGCACTAATAATAATGTTTTTTGAATCATGAATTTTGTTTAGGAGATATTGATCACTGTTTTTTTCAGGCTTTGAGAGATTTGAATGCTGAAATTAATATGTTATCATGGCTGCCTCTATTTAACCTTATTGATGAAGAGCATAAATAGGACAAGTTCCTGTGTCACAGCTAATGAATTAATTGTCCAGCATCCTACTGCAAACCTGCCTTTGTGTTTTTTCATGGACCAGAGGCCTGTCTTTGCAACACATGCAACTTGGCTGTAAGTTCTGTTCCACTGGCCCAGGAAAGAGACCAGTGGTCTCTCTGCAGAAAAGGGGCTGAGTAGACTGTGGAGTAGGAATACCACAACTGTACCATCCTACCCCAGCCCACAAGTTCCCTGGACCCCGTTTGCCAGAGCCCTTCAGTTTCATATGCCATATTTTGAAACCTTTTTTCCAGAGCTGCAAAGTATTGGACAGAATTGGACAAAGTTATTGGACAGAATCTTTCAGTGGAAACACACATACTGTTCAGCTGGTGCTTGTCCAGGTTAGGAAGGTGGTTACATTTTTAGAACTTGAATTGCTATTTCACACGGATTGCTTGGATGAAGGCTTTTGAATAATGAATATTGCTTAATTATTGCATCAAATTGGAAGCAAGTTATTGTTTTTGTACACATATATCTCAAACCTTGTTTTTCTCCCAGCAAAATATTGACAGAGGGAAAAACACATTTGTTATGGAGATTAATTTGTTAGTATATGTTCTGTGTACCTTATACAGAGAGACAGCTGAGCAGTAGGAGTTAAGTGATAATAAGTCCATAACAAAGATACATGCTAACGGTGGAATGCTGTTACTGCACACTGTCAAAGCCAAGAGATTTTTGTCATTACTTCTGTTTATGTGGAATAAGACAATATATATTTTATCCAGCTCACTTTGTGATTTTTGCAAAGATGTTGATATGGTTATGAATAATTTTCAATGCACTTACAGCACAAGAGTGATGTCCCCCAGTAATCAAAGTAACATTAGCCTGAAAAATTCCTGTTGCAAAGTCTCCATTTATCATGATAGGCAAGGTACCCTGTAGCCCTCAGCATGAATGAATGAAGTAATTTAATGGTCTTATAACTTATGTAATGTAACATCTATTTATTCAGTACTGAATGGCTGACAAAACTTTTATCAGGCTCTGATGCTGCAAAGACACTATGGCATTGTGAACATAGGGTTGTTGTCATCTTTCTGTCTCTGAAATAGTTTGAAATGTGAAAATATGGGTAACTAAATTGTACGTGAAATCATTATAACCTTTCCTAAGGACTTTGAACATTTCAAAGTTGGTGAATGAGTAATTTTCAAATTATTCTAAATATACAGAAATACAATTTTGAAAGATGTCTCTTATGTCATTAGAGGCTGTGAAGGGCATGGAGGGGAAGGATAGACAACATCAGAAACTACAGATGTGTTATCATCTCCCGGCCAAGATTTTCCACTCCATTGTGCCATTTGTCAATCTTTGCAATGGCTGCTAATGAAATTCTAACAATGCGGTGTTTGAGTTATCAGTTGAATGACTGAACTGACTGTTTTTCTGGATATCATGTTGTCATATGTTTGAATTGCTCTATTCTTCTGTGGATTTGAGGTTGGGTTTTTTGCTGCATGTGGCATTTTAGGTTTTTTGGGGTTTTTTTGGTTGATGGGGTTTTTTGGTTTGTTGTTTTTTCTTTTTTTTTTTTATGTGTCAAATGGTTTGGATGAAATTCATATAGAGAAAAATAACATCTGGTGAGGGGGTGAGGAAGAGAAAGATAAAGCTACTAAAATAAGGAGATAGCTTTAATCATAGGTAGAGAGTTCTTGTCTTCAAACCACATCCTGTATGACTCTTCCTCCTTTGTCTAAAAGATCTGTATGCCTAAATGTATACTTTACAAAAGTAAAATATTGTCTGTGTCCTGCCTTGCAGTGATAGTAAATCTGCTTCAACAAAGCAGACTTAATCCCTAGTGCAATGATTGAATTAGAACAAGCATTAGCCTAGGCAATTGTCTTTGGCATCCTGGGGCTAGATTCAATCTCATATTTCATAAATGATACAGGAAAGGGACTGTGGTCAAAAATGGACAAGCAGAAAAACTGAAACTGTGTACTTGCATAGCACCTTTAAGGCCCTGCATCAGGAACACTGGGTTGGTGAGAAGGCACCCAGAAACACTGGATAAACTTTAAACCATATTTAGGCTTAGAAGCTTATCCCAGTCTGACAGCTTCTGCAGAGTGCTTTGATCTCTAGCAAGTTCTAAGGTGGAAAAAATAGGCGTGCTTTAATACTAATACCTAAGGAGATAGCCTTCCTGCAGCTCCATATGCTGTCCTGCTTCATATCTAATGAATGAAGACAGGTTTGTGGTTAAACCCTGTGTTACAGAAGCTATTGGGGGCACTGCTGTTGAGTTCAGTATCTGCAAACTCACACTTACATAATTTGCGTAGTGCCTTCCTGTCCTGTTACTGGGCAGCACTGCTAAGAGCCTGGAGCTGTATTCATGTCCTCTTTGCTTCCTCCCATCAGATATTTTTGTTTCCATGTTGCCAAGATCCCTCCTGTGCCTTCTCTTCTCCAGGCTAAACAATCCCACATGAAGTTCCAGCAACTGCTTTGGGAGCCATTTTCTTCATGTTGGTGAAGTCCTGTTTACTCTGGTGTTTGTGTGAGCAGGAGTGGGCTCCAGATCACAGGTCTCTGTCTATTTGAAGTTCATCAGGAATACCAAACCCTTTCATTCACCATCACAGTCTTCCCAGTTCAGCAGAAGCCTAGAGCTTTTTGCCTAAATCAACATTCTGCCACTGCCAAAGGCATCTGCACTTCATCCCCAGATCCATCTTACTTCAGGCTCAACAGAAACCTGGAGCACTTGCTGATTTACGGTATCTAGCCTCTGTAAGGCAAAAGGGCCACAGCAAACCTGAGAAACTTAGTTTTCCTTGTTTTGATGACATAGAAGGCAGTATAGTCCTGTAGGCATAGACCTAGGTCCCAGGCTTTCTTTGTTATATGACCATGGGATTGAAATGAGAGTTTTTTCTAGCACAGGTATTTGCTGCAGTATTTAGGGTTGTGCATTTATGGACTATTTCTAAAAGCTCTGGACCAGGAACTGTGAAGCACCCATTAGCTGCAGGCAGGTGAAAAGGATCCAAAGTAAAACAGAGACACTGAAGCCCTGAGTAACCACTGAACACCTTACCCTCTTCAGTGCAGAGCAGGAAAAAGTGCATGGTGCTCCAGGGCCAGACACACTTCTATGCACACTCTGCATCTTTGCCTTGCTCTGTAGGAAAGCACATTCCAAGACTTCTGCAGAGGAGAACAGTTTTCATGAAATCGTTGTATGCTGGGCCCACTGACTCTAGATGGAAGTAGGAATTATCACTTGATATGAGGAACTGTTAAGTTTATCCAGCAGAGACACAGTATAAAAAAATGTTTTGGTTACATTATTTTTGTACTTTAAAATCATTTATCCTTGGCATGTAATTTAGAAAATAAGGTTTGATGACTGTTGGTAATTGCCTGTATATTCTGAGATCAGTATGTGTAGTGTTCAAAACTGATGTTACTAATTAAATAACAGAAACAGGAACCAAGAGTTAATTGCAGTCTGTTCAGGTTGCCCCTCAGGTGTTTTGTGTGCCCGTGAAAGTCTCAGCTCATTAGTAGAAACAAAGTCAATAAGTGTTTACAGAACTGGAAGCAGCTGGAGATTTACAAAATCATTACACCCCATAGAAGCTGTGTGCATGTGAATGTGTGCAGTCATGGTCAACAGCATGAGAGAGACATTAATGAATTGAAAAGTGGTAGAAAATTACAACCTGCATATAGTCCTCTCTGTTGATTACCAAGATAAAAGATATAATAACTGAATTTTACTGCCTGCCTGATGTGGCTGTACAGCTTCCAGTCACTTCAGAGGTTGAGTAGAGATGGTATTCACATAACTGCTCCATGTTTTCCTGGGAGTATCTGTGCATTTGTTTATCACATATGAACCCTGACTCACTTTATGAGTCACTACTATTAAAAATATATTTTTTTGCAAGTGAACTACGTATGCTTTTCCAAAATTTTAATTGTCTTCAGTTTAGTCCTGTTACATACCTGATGTTCAGGTGGACTTCTGAATCACCTGGTGTGTCAGACCTACCCTAATGCTTATTCTGAGTTATCACCAAGTTTCTGTGTCATCTGCATGTTTCTGAATGACTTTGTGTGACTCAACAGACCTCTGGCACAGAGGCTGACTGGCACAGAGTACAAAGTTGCTAGAAGCAGTTTTCTGAAGGAGGTCATCTGTTCCAGCATATTTGCAGGTTTACCCTTCCATTTGCTCTTTCAACATCCAGTATGATTAATTTTGGAGTAGAATATGTACATCAAATCACCATCACCCATGATTCCTTATCTCTCAAAAGAACTCTAAAATAAACTTTCTTTTCTCTATAATTATGAAAATTTTGCCACCTCAATGTATATCCCTGTTGATATTTAAATTAAAAAAGCTTAAGTAAACTAAAGTCTACTGGCCCTAGGTATCCACTGATAATTTTTCTTCCTTTAGCCATTGCAAACAGTTTGTGTAGACTTCTTTTTTTTAATGCAGACTTTAAAGTATTTACATGATAATCTAAAAGAATAAAAATTATCCTTCTTCACAGAAGCATAATTTCTATTATTCTGTTTCTAGTGGTTTGCAGTTTTCTGCATGAGGAAGTACTTCAGGTTTTCATAAATGGGGAACATCTAGAAGTCAGCACTCTCTGGATTTGAAAGCAGGGCAACAGGTTTTCCTAGAGGGCCAGACTGTATTTGTAGCTCACAAAATATTTCTCTGTCTCTCCTAAAGGGTTTTTTATTTGTGGTCATACTCCATGGAACCTATTACAAGGTAGAGCTGTCATGGGCAGACCATCTTTTTGAAATATGAGGAATATGTGAGACAAGAGCCTCGGCTGGGGTAGCACTATCGCTGCCACAGTTGCTGTTCTCAGAATTCCAAGCAGCCTGCAACTCGGTTTGCACTGTAGACAGATGTGCAGCCCCAGCTTGAGGTCGTATTCATTGTAAGGCTCTTCAAAAACTCTGACTTTCAACCTTTTTATAGAAAACAAATTAAAGTCACTAGAGAAGTGCAAATGTCACTAATGGTGTGAAATGATCCCTTTCATCAAGTTTATTTAATGAAATTTGAATGTTTGAGAGTAGAATTTCCACTGGGGAAGCAAACTGATTGATAACATTAAGTCTGTATTCCCAGTTCTCTTTCTGCTTTTCCAAGTTTCTAAAGCAGTGTTGTTGCTTCTTAGTACCAGCTCTCGTCAACTACCTTCTCATTATTTCAGCTTTGAACCAAGAATGATATTGCTGTTTCTCTTTACAACTAGTTGTAATACTTCTTCAGTCTAAAGTAAATAATCACATTCTCTGCTAATCATTAAAGCTCTGCATGTGTTTAATAGAACTTGAAGTTTGAATACACAGGTGTGTATTAGTATCTGAAGGATATGGCCTTAAAAAGTCTCATATATTCAAATATTCATCTTCCTTAAGGCAATAGACTGTCAACTAGCAGGTTCTTTCTTGCACAAAAGGTTTGTGAAAAAGAAAAATTGTCAGCTTTCTTATGTAGATGTCAATTCTACTTTCTTTTACTAAATCATCTCAAAATACTAAAATTTAAAGGTTTGAGTTGCTGAATGAAGATTTGGATTTTTTCACCTACATAAATGGCAGAATAACTACTAAATCTATTTGGACTCCTACAAAATTGAAAGACATTATAGTTTAAACCGGATTTTGCAAAATATTTTTGAATTTTTTTTTTCTCATTTATGAGCTGCTCTATGATCTGTCTAATCTCTGTATGATCTGTTAATGCAGAAGACAGAGGAGAAGACAAAATTTAAGAAATTCACAGTTGGGTGGAAAATTAGACCTTAGAATCTCCAACCATAGTCTAATTTAAAGACTGATGAATCATAAATATGTTTTCAAATTATATTAGGCAAAAAAGTCACCAAAAAGCTGACATGACAAGTTCCCATCTCAGATTATACAAATAATTTAAATGCCTGTTTTGTGTTTTGTATATTAGTTATGTAGTAGATTATGATGTCAAATAACTGCAAAAGTTGTTCTTAATAAACAGAAGAATCTTTCATAGTATATGATACATTTTTCAAGCAGAAAAGAATATGCTTGATGAAGTACATAAAATGACAGCTCTGGAATCACCAGCACAGGAATGACATGAACCTGTTGGAGCAAGTCCAAAGGAGGGACACCAAATTGATTAGAGGGATGGAACACCTCTCCTTTGAGGAAAGGCTGAGAGAATTGGCATTGTTCAGCCTGGAAAAGGGAAAGTTTCGAGGTGACATAATTGCAGCCTTCCAGTACCTGAAGGGAAATCACAAGAAATATGGAGATGAGACTGTTTGCAAGAACATGTAGTGATAGAACAAAGGGGAATGGCTTCAAACTGAAGGAGAGTAGGTTTAGACTAGATATCAGAAAAAAATTCTTTACTATGAAGCACTGGAAGAGGTTGCCCAGAGAAATTGTGGATGCCCCATCCCTGGAAGTGTTCAAATACAGACTGGATGGAGCTCTGAGCAGTCTGGTCTAGTGAAAGATGTCCCTGTCCGTGGTAGGGGATTGGAACTAGATGATCTTTAAGTTCTTTTTGATTCTGTCTTAATTGATTCTGTGATCTCTTCAAACCCAAGCCATTCTATGATTCTATGACTCTATGAACTCAGGAGGAAGTACATAGAAAGAACTTAGATTTAGTGGTCTTTGTAAATTATATGGGGAAAGTCCCCTTGCTCTGTACTTTAAAATCTGTGTAAATCTTTCATTTTTCAACCTTTGTTAGGGTTAGAACACAAAGATTTTTCAGACATATAATATAAAGAATAACTCAAAAAACTCACAAAATGAGATAGTGAGAGATGTTGGCCAGAATCCTGTGTTGAGTGTCCAAACCTTTGTTTTTACTTACAGCATTGACATTACATAACTTCTACATGTCTGTAAGATAAGCAGCACTTTGCCATGGTGTACTTCTGTTTCTTCAGACCTAGAGAATATTCTTAATCCACTGTTAGAACTTTTGGAGTGCCCACATGAAAAGAACTACAAATGTAAACTGAGAATTATTATTTATTGCTAAAGTGTTCTTTTTCCTTGCATTCTTGCTCTCCCTGTCACCCAGCATGACACAAACCCTCACCATGTGTTTGAAAATGTTTAGCAAGAATACAAGCAATTCTTCCTTTAATAGAGGAGACACCATACTGGACTATGTTGTACTTGCCTGACAAAAAAGGCCTGACCCAAGAAATACAATGTATGCAATAGTGGAGAAATAAATAAAATCACCATATGGATGAACAAAAGATGGTTCTACAAATAACAACAGTACAGTTTATTGCAAATTCATGTTGTTGGTTATGTCAGTGTTGCAGCTGTCAAACATACCTCTCAAGAAACACATTCCGAGGAATTCAGCATCAGCAGCTTCACTCCTTGTGGAGCGAGTGAGCTCTTGCTGAACACAGGCCCTACTCTGCCTCACTTGCACAGTGTAACTCCATGTACCTGTTTACACAGATCTGTACTGATGCTGAAAGTGCGCCTTTTGTACAGCCCTGTTCTAGCAGGACACAGGAAGAGCTGCTGCTCTTCTGCCATGTTCTCCCAGGTGAACATGCCTGGGTTGGCTTAGGTACTCTGCAGGAACAGCTGGCAGTGTATGAACAGGGTTTGTTTTCCCTTTCGCTGGCTTATAAACACCCCTCATAAAGGCAGATGAAAATGAGGTCCCTGAAGTTGTGTGTGTGACTGTGACCCTGGCAGCAGAGGCTGATCAGCTCTCAGAAAATACAAGATAACAAAAAATTACTGGCAGACAGACATAGGTCTGTTTAATATGGTGGGCTGTGTTGATGAGAGGATAAAATAGCTTATGTGTAGATGGATGGAGACAAATTTTACTGAGTAGAATTTCTCTAACATGGCAAATATGAAGGGTGTGTTTATGGAGTTGAACAAAGAATTTTCCTTCATATATTGCTGTATGTTATGACAAGAGGAAGATGAAGAATTGAGGGCAAAGGAGTCTCAGCTATGACATTCAGCTTTACTGATTTTATTTCTCTTGTTTCTTACAGTACCAATTTGGGGGAAAATTACAACTGAAAAAGAAATCACATTTTGGAAACCATTTTACTACAGCAACAAAGAATATTTAAGAATGTTTACCTTCCTCTTACAGTTTCCTTTGCTTAAGCCACAGAAATTTCTTTATGAAATGGTAATTTTCATTATTTTTTACTATTTTGTTCTCCTCTTTTTCCCCCAGTCATTTAATTACACAATTTCTGGAATGTTTTCTGGGAATATTATATTTAATGGGGAAAAGATTACAGAAATGAGATGCTGGAAGAGCCATTTAGGTAATCTTTTTTTCCTTTGCTCATCCCTGCATGGGATTATTCCACTTATGGTCCATTATTATTGTTCAGCATTGTTTCAGTTAGTGAAATGAACATTCCTCCACTACTACAGACACAATCTAATGATGAAGCTGGTAAAGCAGGTTTGTCAGATTAAGTTCTAACTCAGAGAAAAGGCAGAAGAGACTGAGGATAAGCCCTGCCAACCCTAATGATCTTGGCATTTAGGTACCACCTTAGCAGTAACCTACCGCATTTTTCACTGAGGTAACATGCTACCCTGCATGCTTTGTAGTATAATGATGGTTTGTGGAGTTCCAGAAATCCTGTGAGCACATATATAGAGCAATTGTATTGCTCTTGCACAACTGATCCAGCCTGGTCTGATGAAGCTGAACTTGCATCTGCTCTGTACAAAGCCACAATAGCAATGTTATGGTAGGGATGGGGCTTAACCCTTTGCTGTACACCTCTCTTTCTCTGTAATGTCATCCTCATATCGAGTTGTATGATAGGGGCTCTGCCGTGCAGGGCTGGCAGGAGAGAGGGTGAATGTATCTAATATATACATTTAGACTGCTGCACAACACTGTGGCATCTCTGTCTTTGGAGGAGTGAGAGAGGGGACATGAGAGCAATCCAAAATATGTGATTTGCCAGCACTGTGTGAAGAGAAAGAAAAACACAGCAGGGAAGTGGGAAGTGAGAGTAGTGCAGGAAATAAAGCTCTGAAGCTCTCCAATAAATTCACAGAATCACAGAATAGGCCAAGTTGGAAGAGGCCCACAAGGATCGTCCAGTCCAACTCTTAACCCTGCACAGGACCATCCCCAAGAGTCACACCATGTGCCTGAGAGTATCATCCAAATGCTTCTTGAACTCTGTCAGGTTTGGTGCTGTGACCACTTCCCTGGGGAGCCTGTTCCAGCTCCCAACCATCCTCTGGGTGAAGAACCTCTTTCTAATATCCAACCTAAACCTTCCCTGACACAACTTCAGGCCATTCCCTCAGATCCTGTCACTGGTTGCCACAGAGAAGAGATCAGTGCCTGCCCCTCCTCTTCCCCTCAAAAGGAAGCTGTAACTGCAATGAGGTCTCTCCTCAGTCTCCTCTTCTCCAGGCTGAACTGACCAAGTGATTCAGCCACTCCTCATACGGCTTCCCCTCAAGGCTGAGAGTATAGTACATGTTTAGTCCAACACTGATGGGATCCATTGAGTTTGCTCCTGTGTGCTAACCAGAGGTTGTTCAGGCCTGGCACATTTGTATTCCTCTGAATGCAACCAGCGTCTCCCAGGTAGTCAGATAAATTTCAATGGTATAATGTCAGTAGAATTTCTTCCCAGAAACATTTGCTGGTTAGGACCCTTTGCAAAATATATTTCTGTCTTATCATAGCAAACAGAAACAAGATCCTGTATGTGATAGATCATTGAGATATTTTCTCAAAATAAGCTCAAAATCAATTGCTCCAATTAGACATTACTTATAAAAAGTAGACAACCATAACCATAGTCTTTAAAGACATTCCTGTCTTTCTCTGCATGATAATGTGAAAAAAAAAGTATAACATATAAAAATTTAAATCATGCCCCTCCACTTTTCCTGAGGCTTTGTAGCTTTTGTTTTGTTTTGCTTTTGCACTGAAATTCTGTACATGTTTAAGTAGACACACCTCCACTGATAAGTTTAGGCCATAAGTTTCATCCATATACTGAGACAGAAGCCATACAGCCTTTTATTAACAAGCATAGATACTATTGTCTCTTTCCTTGGAAATAAGGTAGATGTTCTGTTTGTTTATTTGTTTGTTTGGGGGGGGTATGAAGTCTACAAGTCCTCTTTTGCAGGACTGCCATCATTTGTAGGACTTTTGTTTTGATATGACAGGTATAACACAGGTATTGCTCTGGATTGGAGCCATGTGCTCGGTTTCTGCAAAGTTGAGGGTTTCTTCACAGGCATCTCTTCTTGCCACACAGAGCAGCAGCCACAGAATGACTGGGAATCTCCCAGGTTTCCAGAGGGCAGGAAAGAGCAGGATATAAAGGCACACTTGTGGCATTTGTACAGAGGAGCAATGTCTCTTAAACACAAATGACACTGCTCATGGTCACTTGGGGCAATCTGAGAGATTAGCTTTTCTATGTTTAAAGAATATTATTAAAAAATAAATAAGAAAGAAAGAAAAAAGGAAAATGAAACCTCACCCACCATATTTGCTATTACTATTTCTTACTGAAAGAATTATGAATTGTTTTGCTTTCCTGTATATGGGAGAATGAGAGAACTGCATGCAAACAGTAAAAATTATCAATTCTGAGGCTGAAAGGAGAAAAAAGGTTCATTTTTCTCATTCTAAATATCTGAAGTTGTCTTTGACAGCTGTGTTGCCCATTTAAAAAAGTAAAAGAACACAGAATGGTCTTCTGATCCAAACATAAAAGGCAGAAATTGAAGATCCATGAATGAACCATGAATTTGTCTCCCAGTCATTTTAGAGTAGTGACATCTCATGGTACAGGTGAGCACAGCTTCTTCATCTTTCACTTGTCAAGTGGAGTCCTCTCTAAAGAAGTTGCCCAAATTAGTCTGAAAGACATTTTAGAAAACTTCTCTCGTTGTTGCATCAGAAGACTTGTCTTGTATTAGGATATTTAGAGCACAGTGTATGTATTGCATTTTCAAAGCCAGAAACCTGTTATTCAAACATACAATATTGTAGCATTTACAGTACTCACTGAGGTAAAACTCTCCTTAAATGACTTGGTGTTAGTGTTTTCCCTTAAGATGTGCCTTCTCTAGCCAGTATCAGACAGAAGAGGAAAATCTAGTCTGACCAGCTGATTTTGTACCTCATAGACTCTGAAATACATTTAGTATTAGCAGCTTCAGGGATCAAAGATCCTGAGAAAATTGCCAAAATCATGAAATTGTCTTTTCACCTGCTTTCTTGTTTCTGAACTTATAGTAAGGATTTTTCTAAAACATTGAGACAAAGGGACATGTTCAGTCACGAGTCAATGACAGAATAAAACCCAAAGTAATGCAAATTTTGTCTAATTAAAAATTACATGTCCCCAAGGGTTTTTCTTAGTTTTGCTTAACTTTCTTTGGCATTTAAAATGGTAAAAGGAATCTCAGGCAGAAATTACAAGGTTACCTTGTATTATCTGTCCTTGGTTCACATTGATTTTGAGTGCTAAGGTAGGTAGGGGAAAGTCAGTAAAACAAGTTTTATTCCCATAATTTGTGATTATGGTGATGATAATGTCTATAAACAGACTTCTTTGGGTTAAAAGGCTGAACACAGGTATAAAATCCAAAATTTACCACTGAATTACAGCACACTTAAGAGCCCTTATTGTTTGACATTTGCTTCCCAGCAGTGGGATCCTGATCTCCCAAGAGCTGAAGGCTAAAAATCGGTTCTTACTTTGAAAGTCTTGGGTGTGTTAGACAATTAAACCAGACTCCCCTGGAACATGAGTCTTATTCAGGAATTGCACAAGAAAAGCTGTTTGTGTAAACACCTCAATTCCAGTTGAATAAAATGTATTTTTAGACCTTTTTATTTTTTCCCCCACATATATTTCAAATTTTCTCCTTCCTGTGCCCAGGAACTGTAAAGAATTATGATTATGGGGAAAAAAGCGAAAGAGTTTGCCTCTTTCAATAACATTCCCATTGTATGTGTGTGCAGGCAGATTTTGTTCACCTGAAAATAGCAATAAAAATTGCCTCTGAAAAATAAATGCATGAGAAAGCTAGTATGTTAGCTGTATTGAAATCTTACTATGATTTTCAAAGCAATGAAAAAGATTATGAAGGAGAGTAAGTCAGTGAGAGTCTTGTCCACATCAGTTCCTGAAAGGTGTGGAAATTGCTTTACTGTATTAGGTTTCTACTTTTGTTTTTCAGTAGTTTGTAAGGTTATGTACATCTGTGTGTACATATACATATGTTAAAAACTAAATTTAAAATTCTGAAGATATAAAAAAAAGGATGATTTTGGGGCGGTTTTTTACATCTGTAATTTTTTCTGGAAGGCATTTTGATGTATTAAGGACCATTTTACAAAGTTTTAACAGGAATTTAAACTTCAGTAACTAAGAATTGTTTGAAACAAACAAAGAACAAAAGCCTAGCTGAAATTAGGGGTTTACCAAAAAGCCAGAGAAACAATACTGGTTTCTGGTGTGTAGAGCTTTACACTGTCTATACCTAGACACTTAATAATTAAACAGAATTAATATCTGAAATGAGTGTTTTACAAAAAGACAAGAAGAAATGACACTGGTTTTCTGGCATTTAGAACTTTACACTGACTCTACCTCGAGGTTTAATAATTGGACAGAAAAAACCAAACATGTTCTAAAGTGCTGTGCTGAACAGGCTCAATAGGATCTGTTTGCTCTGAGGATTACAGCTGGCTTTGGGATGATGAAATAGGATGTGACTGGTACAATCATGCTGTGCATAAAAGTTGTGCCAGACATAATAGCACCATGCACTTCTTTTGTAATGGAAGGAATAAATTTTTTGCTAATCTTTAATAAGGACAGATAGGAAATTTTATGGAGCTCATTACACATGCCTCTCAAAGAACAAAAAGGTTGAAACAGTGTTTGGCGGAGCTCTTCCAGCTCTCCCTGTGTTTTCAGCTGTCTGTATTGTCTTGTGCTTTTTCATCGTCTCATCCTTTGCAACTGTCTACCATAACAGTGGAGGGTAGGGAGAGGTGGATTAATGAAGGAAAAAGCCTAGAAAACTATCAGAGCTTTGAAATGAACTTCAGGTGTTATTTTAAGAAAACTGAAATACTTTGTGGTTAAGTAAATCTGAGTCCTTGAGGAAATGCAGCCCCAAATTAAAAAAATACAGGAAGTAACTTTTGGGGGAAACATCAAAATTGTCTTTGAAAGAAGGTGAAAAGTTCCATCCTACGTATCTGTCCTCCATCTTACTAAATACATAAAATCCTATGAAGCAGTTAAATACTACTGTTTCCTTTTATAGACTTAGAACCATGGCAGTTTAACTGAGGCAGTCTTGCTAAGGCTGGAGGCACAGCAAAATTTCAGCCTCTCATCCATACTAGTAATCAATTTACAGTAATTGCAAATGCTCCCAGCTCAGTACTTTTAAAATAGATGTAGTATTGTTGTGACTGATTTTTATGAAAAGGAACAATATATTTCCACACACAGAAGAAAATGATCTTCTTCATCACTAGGCACTGAGGTTCCACTCTAGAAAATCAGCCATTAAGTCCAATAGAACTACCATAGCCTCCTGCCCCTCTCCTTCCCCTCCCAAAGGGCTCCCACCATCAAACTTCTGTCCTATGGACAATAAATAGCTTTTTATTGCCTCTCCTACAACTGCTCATCAATGACAAGCATGTAACCCATGGGCATTTAGGATATGAGATTCTGCAACCCTTTGACTCAGTAAAAGCCCTATTAAGTTTACTGGGCTCTGAATAAAGTTACTGCCCTACTAGGGGTGGGGCTGTGGGATGGTAGTCTCTTGCAATCTACAGTGCAGTAGGTGTTCGGAACATGTACATACTTTCTGACTTTCAAACAAGATTATTGCATTAATAATACTATAGGAAAGAGGTAAAGGGAAATGGGCATGCTGAGCATTGTGAGGACAGTCCAACACATGGTCTCAGATGCACTAACTGCCTCACACTGTGGTACAGGAGTGACCCACACAACTCAGAAGCCAGGAGAATGAAATAACCTACCTTCTGAGATCTCCTTCAAAAGAAAGAAGACTATTCTGTGTCTTCTCATTAGCTGTGATCAGTAAATCCACATTACCTTGTGGCACCATACTGAAAGAGCTGGCATTTATCTTTTTTTGGAGATTGGAAGCCCAGAGGTTAATGAAAAACACAGGACTGATAGAAATCAAAGTGCACCTCTTGAAGACAGGCATTAACAAACCTTATCCTTAATAGGCTGAATGCTTTCTCATACAATTCAATCATCAATGAAGGTCCGCAGAGTTTTTCTCTTAGCTGACTGACTCACCGCCCAAGTGCATGTAAAAGCTCAGGGAGGGAATTGAGTTAATCGTGGACAAGAGCCAGACCTCACAGATGGAACGTTTCTCACTCTTGTGTTGATGCTTCCCACAGAATTGGTCAAATCAGCCCCAAATCAGCTGATCTGATCTGAGAAATTAGTTCTTCTCCCTGCAAAAAAAAGTGTAAATCTGTCACATAGCTGAGGAAAACCAGTTTAGTCATAGCACTCACCCACCTCCAGGGTAGTTTTGCTAGTCTGAGCTGTGGATGCCAGTGGAGTGCCCTGGTATCACCTCAGCACCTGGTATGGCATCTTCATCCTCTGCAATGCAGCACTCTCTAGGATTGTCCTCAGCTCATATACATCCAAACAAGACTTAAATGAAACCCAGTATCTAGTCCAGGATGATGACCAGCACTCAAACCTTGTGACAACAGACTGAGAAACTTCTCCTGTTGTTTATGCACTAGGGTTCATCTTGCTTTCTCATAGTTAGAGGTATGGTAATCAATGGTGCAGCAAGGCTCCTAGTATGTCTTCTATACAGTTTTCAGGAACATTAGTGACTTTCAACATCCATCCCAGCATCCAGCCTGATTTCTGCCACTTTTTCAGTTTTTGGCCTCAGCAACTTCCTGTGGTATAAAGGTCTGCACATTAATTGCAGTGTAGTAAAGACTGCTTCTTTTTAATAAATTTTCATTTTCTCATGTTTTAATGAACATTCACCTGAAAATCAGTATGAGGGAAGACCACAGAGCTGTCTTGACTAATTGGATTAACCCTATATTTCTCATTAAGGCTGCTTCTGTCTTTATTTCAGAGAACTCATAACATACATAAATATTTAAATATATATGCTTTCATGAAAAATTGATCAAGAGCCAAAATTGTTCTTTAATGCTATATGAGGAATGCATAATTCCAGGAAATATTATGCTTAATTTAAACAAAAATTTTCAATATAAGATGTGAAGGTTTTTTCTCTAGCAAAAATATGACTGAAGTTGTACAATGTCACACCTTGAAAAGCAACATACAAATATACCAAACTTCTCTTGAACTAATCAGGACTGAAGCAGTCAAAGTAACCTGTTCCTATTGTTTTTTCCTAATATTAGACAGAACCAATTTAGAGCTCTTCTTTTTCATCACTCAAATACTCTTTGGACAAGCACACTTACATTTTTGCAGCCTATATGTGAAATTTGGGGTTGTTTGGCAGATTTGCATGTTTTGCAGCCTCATTAGAAAACTGGTGACTTAAACAGAAGCGTTTCCCTGGTCCAGAGCATTTCTTAGTGCTTTTCACTGGTTCTTGTAAACTCAAATATATGCATGTAATTTTTCTACTATTTCAGATGATTTTCACTAAACTTTATTTAGTATTTGCCCCCTTGGAAGTATTTAAATGTCCCAAGATTTATATTTCTAGTCATAATTGTGCTTTAGCACAAATACATGATGTGTGAAAGTTTGAGTAGGTCACTGCAGACAACTGCTGATGAAACATGAAGCTTTTTTAATTAATCACTGAGAATAATTGATTTTATGCTCAGGAGAGTTTTATCTTAGTTTACAGACATAATTTAAAGTTTAATGTGGACCTCATAATAGGGCATTCCTCTTGGAGAAAATCACATTGTACAGGTAAATGGGAGACGAGGCAGTGCTCCTCAGGTACCAGTCAGGTTTGCGGCAAACTACCTTTGGGCTGACAGTCACCAAAGTGCATTGTGTGCATTGTTGTAGTTGCATAATGCTGGCTAGGGACATACTGGCTCCCATGGGATTCCTGGACTTTGTGAGACACTGAAGTTGCTGTGACACACAACTCACATAGTTTTGTAAAAGTCAAAATGTTCCATGGATGTGTATTAGGCACCTGGGCCAGCCAGAGGGGCTAACCTGGTGCCCCATGCAGCTGCGATCTCAATTCATTGAACAGCAACAGGAAGGAAAATCTGACATGTTTAGGTGGAAAAGCACAGAAAGAAAATGCAGGTATTTTCACAATTTGCTGGCAGATTTGTTGTAGCCCTTCATCAAAACTTACAAAAACAGCTGCAACACCTTTACCTTCCCTTCTGATAAATACATCCTTTTTTTTCAGTTGTACAGCTGAGGCTGTATCTGATGTGGGTGACAAGATGAAACACCGTGACACTAATTAACTGTAGAGACTGTTGCTGCGCAAGCAGCAGAGCAGGGTGCTCAGAGAGAGGGACCCACAGCTTGGCCACAGTTCAGTATTTGCTTTAGTGCAAAAAACCCCCACCGTTTTTATTCCCTTTCTTAAAACATACATAAGTAAGTGGAGCACAGGCAGGTAAGACAATTCTTTTCTGAGCTTTCTCTTTTGTTTGGCTTAAGTAAGTAGTGATGTTTATTTTTATTTGTGTTTTAGCACGAAATAGAAATTACTCCCCAATGTCCCTTAAGTATGTCAAATGCCTAGCATGTATAATTGGTTGATTTACTTTTCATCTTTTTCATAAAAGTGTTGTGAAGACCTATACTTTCACCTTTAATCTTCTTCATCCTTGATTATTTTTGTTACTGTATATTCGGGTTAGCTGGAGTTTTGAGAAAATACCTGTGGTGGTAGGATCAGAGGAGTTTAGAGGAGAGCAACAAATGCATAGAAAAGGAATGGTATATTTGAAGCTCATATATAGCTCAGGAAAAAATATAACTGATGACAAGGAAAAATATAAGAAAGGGAGGCATCTCTGCATTTTGTTTCAAGAAGCAGAACTTGACCTGACAAATTATGATTTATTATAATATCCTAAAAATACTATTTCAGGGACTGTGTTATACATTCATCCCTTTCATTTAGGGTTTTGGTAGGGGAGTTTCCCTTTAACATGAAAATCTTTATCAAAAAGCACCTATAGCATTTCAGCTGTGGATGATCCTTCTTGGTTCTCTATGCTGAGTCTCCCTTTCTGGAACTTGGCCTTCACAAGTTTTCCACTACAAGAAGAAAACTGCTTTGTTTCAAACTACCTGTTTTACTGGGGTCAGATAAACCGAGAAACCGTCGCTCCAGTTACAATATCCAGGTTGGTAATTGCTCAGGAAAATGAGTCCTCCAGGGTGCTCGTCTGTGGGCTCAACAAGTCACTACAGCGAACAGCAGCAGCAGATTCAAAATTGCAACCTCCTTGGGGAGGTCTTTGCAATCCATGATAAACACTACAGATGAGCAAAGGGTAAATGATTAGTGCTGTCTGACTGGGATGCCTCAGCCCTTTCTTTTCCAAAGCAAAGGAGCAGCTAGAGGAACACAGTAAGACATAACTTGTGTATATGTGTTAGTGCTTTGTTCTATTTATTTGCAAGGATTACTTTACAGGGGTTAGTCTCACATTTAATTACAGGTGGTGTTAGAATTCATAGTGATTTCATTTGTGTAATTATAATCCGTAAATGGCTGGACAGGTTTCCATTTTAGGAGTGATTCTCCTACTGACAGTTTATATTGCTTTTCTAATGTAAAGGTATTGTTGCATTTGTACTTCATCCATTAGCAGTTTTCTATCTGAATCTCTTACCTTTGTGGACTATAGTCAAGATAGTATCTAGGCATGCCATCAGAATGCCACAATAATATCAAAGTATTAAAATTTTAATAACATTTTAGAAATTTTCTACTGATCAGAATAGTTAAGATTTTTTTTTTCCTTTCTCTTATCTTCTTTCTTTTCTGTTTTGTTTCTTTGTTTTTGAGGTTTTTTCTCTAACTTTTTTCAACAAAAATTGCTGTAGTTAAAAATTTGCTGAAAGGCAATTTTATAGGAGACCCCGAGGTCAGACTTAAATTTCAGTCACCTTTTGGAGGCACGTGCCAGAGTTCAGAATACAATGTCCCCAAGTGTTGCCCGGATAGTGTCAGTATGATAACAGTCTTGTAATTCAGGAAACCCATTGCCTGTGCTGAATAGGCATAAATTAGTTGTGATCTTGTCAGAAGGAACTTAGAAAAAGACTATAATCTTGCCCTGTTCCAATCATTTTCCATAAGCATACAGAGTTGTCCACAGGGTAATGAACTTGATATGTCCCTAATCTAGCCCACTCCTGCTTTATGCCCTTATAGATACAGTAAAAAAAAAAATAATTTAAAAAAAAAAAAGGTAATAGAGAGCACAGAGAACATTTGTGATATTCTGCTCACTCTTAAGCAGTTGCTCTCAGGATCTCATCAATCATTTCTGTATGTTCTCTTTCACTGATTGAGTTAGAAACACCATTCCTAAAGTGACAAATTCTGGATTGCTAGTTTTCCGTTTGATAGAAAGAGACAAATGCATTCCCTTATGCTGTCTGATGTAGAGAAAGGCAGCCTATGATACACTTACTTAATTTTTGCTATAATTGCCAAGGATCTAAGCTTCACACTGACACCACCAAATGAAAAACAGATGCCTTCAATTGATAGCAAGGCAAGGTTCTTATTAAAAATGTGACATGCTTCTTCATCAGGTATTTCTTTGGGGTTTTTTTGATGAATAAGTGCAAAACAAACAAACCAAAAACACAACAACGACAAAAAAATCTTTATTGCTACTCAAGAAGCATCCTGAGAAAGAGCTTAAGAAGAAATTTCTTCCCACCCATTTGGGAGGTTTCCTGAAAGGGTCCTGAAATCTCTGGCTGCAAGGCTAGGTGAGATTTCTAAGAAGGCTGGTGTCAGACCAACACAGTGCTGAGATCTTCAGGCTTCCCCCAGAACCACGAAGGACAATATAGATGTTACAGACACACACACACACTGCAGCCTTTGGTGATGATTTGTTAAAGGACACAGCGGACCAAATTCAGGCCTGGTAGAAAGAAATGTGAGTCTCCTGAAGATAATGAAGTTTCACAGTTTTTTATTGTCTCTGGATATTATGAACCACAATCCCTGTATACTAAACCTACAAGAATTTATTACCTCCTATAGGATCTTTGAATCTTCTATTTCCTCTGAAGCTAGATATTCTTCTAGCTATTAATTTCTGTGTCTTTATCAGTGATATCCTGACACACAACGTCTCTATTAATGTATTTGGATCCCTGAGTTTAAGTGAATGTATCTTGATTTTATGCCTGCTAATTTTGCTCAGTAACGACAGTTAATATTATCCCCATAACTCACGGTCACCAACTTGGGCAAGCAGTTTTGCACTCTTTATACCATCCTAATGGATCATTAGAGACCCTCACAACAGCCTTATTTCAGCAGCAACTCCCTTTCTCATTTACTTAGCATCCTCAGACCAGACTGTCTCAGTGTAGTGACAGCTTCAAAGCTCCAAACCAATTCTTGTCAGGCTTGCCATGGCGGGAGTGAGCCAGTCTAGGGATACAGAAGAAGTGCTCACATTTGTTAGATCTCCGTATGTTCCCTCTCAAGACATCTCTCTATTTCAGTGGTAGAGTTGGAGCAGTTTTGTAATCACTGGGGATATCTGTCTAATTGAAGACGCAGCAAAGAAGATTTTGCATTTTGAAAATGCCAGGGTACAAAGGCTAATTTAAATTGAAGAATCCTATACTTTCAGCTTAATTAAAGCTCAGCCTTGTGGCAAGAGCAGATCTCTGTTGATCCATCAAGACCTAATAATCCCATTAGTGTAAAAAAATGAGAAAAAGAGGGGAAAAATAGAAAAATGCTCAGTACTGATGGAAAAATCAAATTTAAAGTGGAAAAGGAAAGCAAATATCTTATAGTTTTGCATCATGGCTTATAAATACTGATAAAGAACAAAAGTCAAAATGTGTGATGCTGTTTTTCTTTGAGAAAAATATTGCCTTCCTTTCTGAACCATAACCATATTCCCAGTGTGATATCTTACCCATGGACATTTAATTCTCTTTAGGCAGCTCTGGTTAGAAAGGGAAAATACTTGCTTGGATCCTCAGAGCAGCAAGCTGCCCTATGGCTCTAAATAGGAAGTTTAAAATAAAATAAAATAAAAAATCTTTCCCATCTCAAGGCAACTGACTCAGGCAGAAGATACTAACTTCCTAAGTCAGAAATTGCCAGAAGCACTGGAAGCCTTCTGTGGCCATCTGATATAGTCATCTTTCCTCTCTTCTCCAGTACATATTGTCTGCAAAGAGAGGGACCCCAAAGTACCACATGGAACTACTGGTCACCAGGCATCATGTGAAGACTCTGTATCTGGGTCTTCTTGGAAACAGGAGATTTGAACCTAAATTATTTCCTGGGTAAAATTGCACTGACTTCACGAGACAGATCTGAACTTGAGGAAACTTTTAAATTTTACTGTAATTCTAACACTGGGAAAGTAAATGCTTCAGTGATATAGTTTGTCTCTGCTGGGAATCATAGTGTTCTCTGACTCATATGAGGAACTTTTAGGAAATTCCAGCATAGGGAATGTATTCAGAATGTTTCTTTTTTGATCTCAGAAACCACTAATAAAAATTAAAATTGTATAATTTCACTATGTCTGACTCATTCTTCACCTTCAGGGAGAAATACTAATACAGTATTCAAAGTGAATCTCCATTGTGCAAATCCAAGACCTCATTTTTTAAAGGTACATTGATGTTTAATGCTCAACTGTCATTTTTAAGGTAGTAGTGATATTTTAAACACTGTGACTTGTCCAAGGAATTTAGCCAAAAACCTCTGGAACCTATTTTGAGCGTAGTTGAGGAAAGGTGGTACTTTGCTAATGAGCAGCATTTAAGGTATTTAAATTTACCTTCAGATATATTATATATTGTGATACAAGTAGATTGCACAGATTAATGTTCAGGGGGAAAAAAAAAAGCCAATTAGTGAAGAGTCCCAGAGATCAGTCTTCTTGAGAACTAAATGTCTTGAGCCAGAGGTTCATTTGGACTGGTTTTGTTTTTCAGACACTGCAAATGGATGTAAACAAGCTGAATATCACATTGCTTCGGATATTTCGCCAAGGAGTGGCAGCAGCACTGGGACTGTTACCTCAGCAAGTTCATATCAACAGACTCATTGTAAGTACCAAAGGACTGTATAAATGCACCTGTTTATTTAAATTCTCTTATATTTATTTTCCTGTCAGTATGGAAAAATGCAATCAAAGAGGACAGAAAAATACTTTTTTCCCATTTTTTTAACTGCACTACATAAAAATAAATCTCCATACAAAATTATTTTCTTTTGAAAAGAAACAGTTCTCAGCTACAGTCAAGAAAAAAAAGTTAGATAAATCTTTTTTGTGTCCTATTCATAAAGCAGAGTGCTTATCCCTTGGTTTTCATTTCATTGCAGTTCTACATCATGTTCATTAAGAGACACCCATGTTTTGTTTCTCAAAGGTTGAATATTGCTTAAAAAATACACGTGAATTTTTTCTTTCAAAGGCATCTTCACAATTTGACCTGATTTTCCATTAGTAAATTAAATGTCTTGTCTCAATATTAATATTAATTCTTTGTTATTCTGCTATCATAATCTATGCTCAGAAATGATCTTGTAGACTGTGGTATCCTATTTGCAAAAGATGGCAATAAATTTGCTTCTAGCAGCAAAGACTTTTTAAAATTGATTATCATTGTATGTTTTTTTGTGTACACATTCTTAACACTGTTGTCTTTTTATGACAGTTTTACCATGAAGCAAGAAAACCCAGCATCCTGTGTGTTTTGCTAGCCTTCAATTCACTTTGCAGAGGGAAGAAGAGTTATTTTATTTTGCAAGCAGGTTGAATATTAGGGGGAAAAAGTGACAAGTCCAGCATAAAAGTATTTCCTGCCTTGAAGGCTCGATAGAACTGTATACATCAAAAAGGATTATAAAACTCCTTCAAATAATGTCTCTGTGAGAAAGGATCTGAAGAAGAATACAGCAAAAAACATCAATAGGAATGCAATGCAGTCCTTTTCATGTTCATCAGGGCTGTCACTCATTTGTGACAAGTGATACTACATTTTCTTTATCCCCTGCATTGACCAGAATGAAAGGTTTACAGACATATTCAGAGGAAAGCACATTTAAATGAGAAATGTTCTGGAGTCTGGGATATTTCTGGAGTATTTCAAAATACTGAGTCACCTAGTAGCTTTCTTACTATGCTCTGTGGAAATTATGTAACTAAAGCGAAGAAATAGGCTGTTTATTTTCCTACTGGCTCCATTGCTTTTTCTTTCTCCTCTCATTTGTGATGAGGGGATGAGAGGATGAGGTAATGTCATTTTGCACCTGCATATATCCCAGAATGCAGTAAGTACTGTTATTTAATTTATCTTCTCAACAACTGTAGGGGTGTACTAAGAGTTAATGTTTCAGTGATATAAGAAAGCAAGCAAACTTTTGCCCTATTTGCTCTAAAAATCACATACAGCCAAAATTCACAAGGAAGAAAAACATTTATTAGGAGACGTTATTCTCACTATTCATCCTTCTAACATGAAAAAGTTCCTCCGATGAAGAGTGCTGGCAAGCAAGCAGGGTGCATCAAAATTCATCTCAACTCATTTTAGTGTAGTCTAAGGTAGTCATCTAGGCTTCCTATAAAAGCAATATAGAGAAGGGTAATGGGAGAAGGAGAGGCATTGAGATCCATACTGATTATTTTAGGATGGATTAAATAATTCTCTAGAGATGCCAGTCTCTCTCCATTGACTTTGGAGGTAGTTTAGACAACTGAAGTAAGGTAAGTTGACTCCTTCCCAAGTGAGCAGCTCTCAGAAGTGATCAGGACTCTGGAAGCCAAGATGTGGTTGGGCACAGGGAGAGCAGAGAGCCTGCTAACGTCTTACATGTAACTACACATAGTCTGACAGGAAATATTAGCCGGGTATTTCCAGTGTCTCCTTAACCTTTCCAATAGATCCTACTCCCATAAAGACCCTTTAATGGGCAGAGCAACTCCTAAACAGAGGAGACACAAGACTCTGGGATGCTGCGTCCCCATCAAGCCTTGTCTGGTACCTGCCACCTGCACCCAGCACCAGTCACACACTCGTGTCACAGATTGAGTAGAACCACAGCCTCATATCAGTTTCTTCAGCTCCCACCAGTAGCCAGTATCCTTATCAATCTTATTGAGCAGGTGGACCAGCAGCACATGTGAGAGCACAGAGATCTAGGGCAAAGATGTTTGAAAGAGTCCCTTTCTGTGCAGCTCTACTTCTGAATGCAAAGCTAGATATTTTAAGAATAGCAAAAGATGTCTCTTTCTTCACTGCAGTGGAGATAATGATGCACATTCAAAGTGATGGGAAGGAGGCAGGGGAAATTAGGATTATCTCAGTTTGAACTGATCTCTCCCATTCCGTAATGATGAATGGCAAACAACCAAACTGGTGAGGTCTCTGCCTGCACAGGCACCAATGCAGGTAGCCCATCCATGCCTACCTCATGTGTGTGGAATCCCCCAGATCTGGACTCTACATTACAATGTCAGCTACGCTGGCCATGTCCCTGGGGAACCAGAGTTCCCATAACCTCTTTGGATATTAGTGCTCTTTGGAGCCCTGATCTCAGGTGCTGTTCCAGTCTATCACAATGAGAGCAACTCTCTGGTAGTTTTTCCTTTTGCTTCTTTGCAACAGTGAGTATCACTGACATTTCTTATACAGAACCTCTCAGACTGCCAGGACTGTATCAAAGACACAAAGGCAAGAGTTAATAGATGAGAGAGTGGAAGTTCTCAGTTTACCCATTAAGTGTAAACAAAACTTTCCTGGTCCATTCATTTTGTTGTGCCATTTTTAGGAGTTGCACTGCAATTGAGTAAAAGGACTTTATACTTTGTTGTGGCATTTGTCTGCAATGTGTTGACAAGGGGTTAGAAAGCAATGTCAAATATCACAGCATTATGCTAAGCATTCCTGTTTCAGCTCAGATGAACTACCTGCTAAAATCCTTGCTGGCACATTGCCCTTTACCCCATCCCATGGCTCCTTCCATCACAATGTTGCAATGACCTGTCTTGTTTAATGGTATTAGACTCAGGAAGAATCTATCTTGTCAATAGTGTTCAAGACAAAGCACATGTGCCCACATATAGTATTCGCATTTTCTTGCACAGTTACCTGGGATTTATAGAGACAAAGAAAAGGTATGCTCTCCTCATAGAGCAGGTTGCAGCCTTTATATTTTATACATTTGTTTTTGGAATTGTACTTGCAATTTATAGACAGCAGAGATTGTCTAATGTCAGACCCTTCCTATGATTTTGCTTTTTGCTTTATTTTTCCTAGGGGAAGAAGAACTGTGTAGAACTGTTTGTGTCCCCACTGCACAGGAAGCCAGGAATTTCTGAGGCGCTCCCATCTGAAGAAGTGCTGCGTTCCCTTAATATCAATATTTTGCATCAGAGTTTATCCCAGTTTGGAATAACAGAGGTCTCCCCTGAGGTTAGTTATCAATTTTCTAACCTGTCCTTTGATACAGATTAGGCAGTTGTGACATCCCTGGTAGTTTTTAGGCTGAGGTTCTCAAGCACGATGCAGAAAATGCATAGGCTGAGATAGCATCACTACTGTAAGGCAATTATCAGAGACTCATAGAATAGTTGGGTTGGAAACAACTTTAAAGATCACCTTATTCCAACCCTCCTGCTGGGACACCTTTCACTAGACCAGATTGCTCAGAGCCCCATCCAACTAGCCCTATCAAATTAATTTAGTATTGCTTCATTATGCTATTTACATCTTTAACATCCAGGTTCTCCTCACACAGCTGAGCTACCATTGAAATCAGACTTTAAATCCTAAGCATGCATCAATTGCCTAAAAGGAAGTGAACATAAGGACTTTTGTTCTATTAGTGCGTGTCAGCAGGTATAACAATTGCAGTAGAGAGATAAATGGAATGCATATATTAGTTGTGACCATTACTACCCATTTAACTTGTGTTTGAAATTATTTTGAAAAACTGAATTCTTGCATTATACCCATGCTTCTTTCTATTTTCAGGAGAGGTGAGAGATTTATTTTCTTTATCTGCTCCAAAAAGAGGGGAAAAAAACTTGTAGCTATTATTTGGAAAAAAAAGTCCATTTTTGGAAAAAAAGTCTATTTCAAAGCAGAGACTGCACAGTGTCTGAGACATTACTAGTGAGATGGACATCTAACTCTGACCTGACCATTTAAGGTATGCACAACAAATGAAAAAAAGCAAAGGCCCTTAGGAAAGGAAACCAGGGAGTTCATATAGATGGTCACATCACATTGCATTTTATTTAGTGTCTTATTAGAAACCCTTACACAAATATAAAGACCCTCAGAATTCAGTGCAGGGCCAAACAACTTCAATCATGTTATCAAGTATCAGCATTTTCAGTGGAAACTCCTATTTTGACAGAGGAGATGTTTATGTCTAAAAGAGTGGGGGGAAAAAAAAATCAAATACTCAGATGAACCTTGTTTCCCCCTATGGCAAAAAAAGTTCCTGGGGTTTTTTCACATCCAAACCTATGTTTGAGCCACTGCTAAATTGGTACTGGCTGTTATGCCCACCTGCATTTCCACTGATTAGAAATTGTTTTACTTCTTTTAAGTATTCTAACTCTAAGAATCTGGAATGTCTTCATTACAAAAAATGAAATTCAGAAACAGGGCCAGTTCATGTTCTACTACAGCAACCTGCCACTATCAAAATTAGCAGATTCTCAACTGTTAACTATGCTAATACAAAATAAAGCAGAGTACTGCAGTCCAAATGTCAAATCAAGTCTTTACATCACCCATTAGTAACTTAAGCTAAGCTTCCTTTAGAACAGATTTTCCTTTGTAGTTGAAGCATATGAGTCTGACAGCTGGGATAGATGCAAGTATCTGTTCCAAGTACTTCAGTTACAAATAGCGTTTCAGGTAGACATGGGGCAAGAACATATATGAATAATAGATGAATGGAGAAATGTCATCAAGACATAAAGAGATGCTGGAAAAAAAGCCAGCACTGAACTCAAGATCTCACCTTGAGTTAGGTATCTTTCAATAATCTGGAGTGCTCAGATGTTTGAATTTTCTCTCTGGAAAAAAGTGTAGACAAGCAGATGGAATAATTTAGAAAAGGATTATTAGAATGAAAGCTGTGCAGACTCTAGTTCCTTCTAATACTGTTGGAGAAACAAGAGATTATTTTAATATTGATAGCAGATTATATAGCTAAGTCACTGATTCTAAAAAATCATGCAGCTTTACACTAATAGGTATTCCTTTTGGAGCTCAGTAGTTTACACGTGTAAGACTTCACAGAAAATAACAACTAAAAGACAGCGATATATAATCTTTACTTGGTCAGCTACTAATACTTATTTACTCTTTTCTCAACTTGCTCTAAGAACAACTTGTGCCAAACAATATAACAGCAAACAAAAACAGGCAAATCTTTGAAGAAAGATGTAGTTATACAAAGCTTTACTTAGTTTTGACACATTATTTTACCCATTGTGCATATTCCCGAAGTATTGATTCCAACTAAATTATGAGCTAATAAATTGTACACTCTTTCACCAAAAGTCTGAGTGCTTTGCAGACAGTATTGTACGTGCACTATCAGTGTATCTGTGCAGAAAGGAAGCAGTACCCTCGTCTTTCTAGATGGGTGGCTGACACAGAGGTATTAGGGCTGGAAATCATCTCCTTTTTCAGTTGTATATTCAGTATGAGCTGCCTAAGCCTTGAAAATCTGCTGGCTCTCTCTACAGTAAACAGAAAAAAAGAGATATATTTGACAGACAGTTCATCCTATCTCTGAGACATCTCTCCTGAAACTGCTTGGTTGACTCTTTTTAATGAGGTTTAACTTAAAGTAGACTCCCAGCTGTAGAAGGTTTAATGGTAGGGGAGATTAGCCTGTCCAAAGAAATATTACCAAGATTATGGAGGAAAATCCATGTGGAAAGCTGAAGCTCTCTGCTCAAAGTCTCAGCCCGTACCATAAACAGCAAAAGTCTCACTGGATGTAGGTAGCTGGAACTACATTTCTATTCATTACGGAAATAATTTGCTAGTTCACATCTGCTAATACATTGATTATCGATTGATCTCTTTTCAATTAAATTGCCTGTCTAAAAATTTATATCCCAGTTTCTTATTCTGCAGTAGCTGAAAGAGCAGCTCCCCTATATGTCTTTTGCTGTAAGAAACACTAGAGTACTTTGTTGCCTGGTGTAGAATGAGATATATACCTGTGGGAACGTGAAAATTTAATGGAGTTGTTGTCCTTTCAGGGTCCAGGGCAATGTCAATACCTTTCATATGTCCTTGCTCTTCCAATAGCTTAGCATTTGCTCTTTTATTATGTGTTAAAGTTTGTGTCTGAAGTGGGATTTAGGATTGTGTTCTGCTCCATGGTATGTACAGGGTCAGGAGCAGACTTCTCCAGGACAAAGTACCAAATTGGTGCTTCACGGCAGCAAAAAATTCAATGACTCAGTCAGTCCATGTTATTATGGTGTGGGAATCCTGACTACCTAATATCTTTAAATTGTGCTCAGAATAAAAAAGAAAATTTCAACAACTGAATTTCAGAGCTTACAGAATAGAACTTGAAGTTGTTTTAAGTGACAAAAGTAATTGAAGTTACAGTAAGTAAAATAAGGGTTACTCTTTTTTAAGAGTTAAGCTAACTGCCAGCTGGAGATATGTCACTGAAGGAGAAATTCCAGAGTTCATGCCAAAATTATGCAATCCCAAAATGTACCATTACAGCCTCCTTGCACAAAGCTTCTGTTGGTTGCCTTTGAAGTGTGTGATATTAACTTAGAGAAGAAATCAAAGGAAGCAATCATGCACTTAAAGCATACCAAAACTGTAAGTCACTTATAAGGACAAGTGATCAAAACTGGTATCTTAAAAATGAAAACAGCCTGGACTGACAGAGACACAAGGGAAAAAACAGAGCACAAGGACAAGCTCCTGTGATCAGGCAAGGCAGGCATAGTGTTACACCTGCACAGCTGCACCCAGAGCACCCCAACAGGGACAGCAGCCCTGCAGGCCTTTCAGTCGGAATGTGAAATCACAGCGCTTCATCACACATGTTCCTAAGGTAATCTTGGTGGAGGCTTTGTCATAAGAGACATGTTTAAGTGGCTATTATCCAGTGTCCTGCGACCTGAGCCCTCACACACATATTCCTGCATGTTTTCACTGGGGATGGAAGTGATTTCTTGGCAGCCTTTCCTAACATGCCTTAGTTAACATTGTTAAAATAGCAGAAAAAACCAAAGTTATTAAGTGTGAACTTCCATGAACCTTTTTGATCTTGAGTTCAGTCCCCAGGTCCCTGTAAGCTTTCCTCAGAGCTCAGACCTACAGCTTGCTGTGCTCTCATTAGTGTTTCAGCCCAAGGAACTAATTGGGGTTAACTGACCCAATTTGCAAATTCACCTCTTTTCCGGTGAAGATTTAACTTTCCTGGCAGGTCTTGATACCACGGTAGGATCTTTCAGTCACAGACTTTACAGTGACTACTTCAGGTCAATATCCCTCATTATTATCAAAAGATGGCTTCTCATTTTATTTGTTTGCAGAAATACTCCACTATTTTTCCATAAGATCAGAAAGGCCAGAATGGATTTTTAATGTCTTTAAAAAAAAAAAAAATGGTTATAAAAAATTGTCTTTTCTATACACGTTTGCTCCAGTTCAGATCAAAGCAGATACCTTTGTGTGCAGGCACTCACCAGTAACTTCAGTAAGGTTACTGATTAAACAGCTCCATTAAGAATACATTGATTCTTCTGCACCTCAAATTATGCTGAATTTAAACAGTTTAAATTAACGTGGCTAACACTGCCTGAAGGACTCACCTGATTGTGGAAACTCCTTAGGGAATGGAATCAAACACTAGAGCACGGTACCTTCCTCCTTGTACCCAGTTTGCTCCAGGAGCTGATGCTGCCTGAGCTACTAGAACTCCCCTGCCACTCCACATGATCTGATATTCCCCCACCTTTACTAGCTACAGGTTTTTGCAAATTAGTTTAAGTATATCCTCCACTCTGTAGTGGTACATTCCCACTCCTCAGTCTTGGTGGATTTCTGAGGCAGGAAAGACTTCCAGTTGAGGGAGAGAAACGTGGAGTAACATCAGTTGATTGAGACACAGCACATCTCCCTGCAGGAGGCTCATTGCCTGTGGTTGTAAACAAGAATCTTCTCTTTTTAGCCTTGCATTTTGTCATCCTGCAAGCTTTTTTCCTGGGTGTCAGCATTTGGAGCTAGCATGGCAATTGCTGTTCTTCTTATCAGTTTTCCCAGACAAAGGAACAAAGTTCTGAATGAGCAGCACTGATGTTTCAGAAGGCAATTCCTTATCATGGGCGTGAGATGACTCAGTTACTGGAGGTCACAGTTTCTTCCTCGATAGGAAGCTGCTTAAGCAATGATGGGGGAGAAATTTTCTTAGTTAGGTGAAGGTACTACTGAAGTGTTTCAAAAGTGTGTGTCAAATAAGTTTAAGTTTGCTTATATATTTTTTTATCTTTTTTACAGCATTTGCTAATATTCTTTGAATGTTATTGTTAGAAAGACAAATCAGGGAAAGACGTATACTGAGCACACATAGCATTAGAAAGACATCACAGAGATTTGTTTACTTAGGCTGTTATGTATACAAAGTCTGTTATAAAATATTTTTAAAGTTTCATGAGACTAATGAATTAAAATTTATTAAAGTCTGTCACCCATTGAGACTAAAAATCCTATTAGCTCTTCATTTACTTTTTAGCGTATTTGTCCTTTCAGTGAAGAGATCTAAAAACTTACTATTTACTCCCTTACAAAAGGTCAGCATGGTCAATTTTTCAGCTTCTGCCTTTTATCTATATTTCCTCCTGAGAGATATGAAACACCGGAAAGCCATCAGGTAACCCACTCAGGGTCAAACACTGAGTTTACAGCTAATGGGCCACAGCTGCAGCTGTTGCTGTCACCAATGGATTCCCATGGAGCTCAACGGGGGCAGTCCTGAATGTGGAGCAGCTGCAGAGTTGGGCTCTGAGCCAGTATTGGGACCCAAGTCCTGTGCCATGAGCACAGCAGAATAACCTTGTTGTGCTGAGGTAGCAGATTGCATGGAGAGCTGCACCCTGCTACAGTGGCAGCAGTGTTTAAATATGTCTAGCAACAATTTTTGCAGAAATATTTGGCAAGATTTCCAGCTTCTCTCTGAAAGTCCATGTTTTTAAGTTGCTCATTAAACACCAGACTGACATAAACCTTTTCAAACTGTCAATACCTTCAATACTTTTAAGCCCAGACCATGAAACACTGCATGATTACACACACACATATATACTAATGTTGCAAAGTTGGTCTCGGTAGCTGTGCAGGAGATGAAGGATTTCCGTTCTGGTCCCCAGGGCTATGACTTCCAAAGAAAACTCCTCTTTTTTATGCTGTGAGTTCTAAAGCAGTCAACTTCCAAGTACACATGTGCATTCCTTTTAGCAAGCAAGTCTCTGTAAGTTAGCCATGCTACCAAATTCCTCTCTAAATGTTTGTGTTTTGTGGCAGTATGATCTGTGGATTGCCTTGCATCCTTGCCTTGTCCTGAGCCTTTTCAAAGCAAGCAGGACACAAACCTGGAGGACCATGAAAAGTATACTGGGATCCAGCACCAACCAGATTTTTTGTCAGCTTGTCCTCTCTTCCTCGAGCCATGATCTCCTACTCCTTAGGAAGTTTTTCTACATTAATTCATCATCATCAGGACTTTCTTCATTTGGGAGGCTGCTGAAGGCAAAGAGTTTGCTTGATATATTAGCTGTCCAAAGGAGCAGGCTAATTGGAAGCTAAACAGACATTGGTGCATTAAAAACATATGTAAGTGCTAGAGAGTCTTTGCAGTTCCATAGGTCCACTGAGCAGCCACTCATCTTTAAACGGAGGAACTCTCCTCTGTGAAAAGCTGCCTGTCCTCTTACACAATGTCTCCAGAGAGGAAAAAGGCCACCTTGGGATGAGAAGATGACTCACTAGTTAAACAAGAAGTTTACTTTTAAGGCCATTAGGGAATTTCAGCTAAAGGGAGACACCAAGACCTTGAATATTTACAGTGGAAACCAGAACTTAAGAAAGTTGTTTTTACTCAGTCTGAGAATTACTTAAGGCTGAAAATACTTAAGAAAAGAAAAGCAAGTAGCTGAAAATTGGGAGCACAATGTCTACTGAATTGTGGTCACAGAAACACAACATACTTTATTCTAAAACATATATTGCAGTTAGAATGAAGGTATATTTGAAAACAGTGAAATTCTGGTAATTTAATAGTTCAACCAAGTCTCAACACTGCACTAAAGGCAAAAATAAATGCTGTTACAATTATTATTATTTCATAATTCCCAGGAGTTCCCCAGGAGTTCTGGAAGTTTTAGTGTGTACAGCTGTTTCAGAAATGTACTATCAGCAGGAATCCAAAGATAATGAGATTAAGCAAAACCAGAATTATAGATAGACAGATAATGAGATTAATTTCATCCAAATCAGTATTTTTTACATATGCATGTGTGTAATCTGGAGGTGACAGTGTCAGGGCTTCCTGGCTGATGAAGGCAAACCAGTGAGTCACCTGCTCTTTGCTCCTGTGTCAGGTGTAACCAGTGGGAAGGATGCGGTGAGTGCAGGGGCCGGAGATAAGCACTGGGAAGAGGGAGGCAGGGCGAGCAGTTCCCACAGCCCATGCAGGAGCACCGCCGGTTCACCTGAAGGGCCACGTAGTTTCCAAGAAAGACAACGCGTCTTGTTTGCTTACCTTCAACCAGCCTGGGACTCCTGCTGAAGGATTATCTTGGCAGCCACGTAGGATCTCAGGCGCTCTCTGCAGTGTTGGGAGCCCTGGGTCGCACACCTTGCGACAGGCAGAGAGCAAGGCAGGGTGTGTGGCCAGGGTAGGTGTGCGAGGAGCAGTGTTCAAAGTGAGGGCCCTGTACTGTGGAATGTGAACTGTGACAAAGCTGACCTGGTGATTAATGCCCAGCCAGCGCTATTTAATCTGCACATGCTACAGTGTAACGTTTTTTCTCTTTCTCTGTCTGTTTCTTTGATTAACAAAGAAAAATGTTTTGCAAGACCAGCATGAAGCAGACAAAATCTGGAGCAAAGAAGGATTTTATGCAGTTGTCATATTTCTCAGCATCTTTGTCATTCTCGTGACTTGTTTAATGGTAAGTTTCCTTTTTACCATTTTGTTTTTTCTGAGGTATTTTTTTTGCGTCATGGTTTTCTCAGTCTGAAGGATAGGGTCATACATCCTTTGCATGAGAGGTGTTTCCTCAAAAGTATTAAAAACTCAGCTAAAAGGTAAGAGTTGGTTGCTCTCATAATGCTGTGAAGCCAAAGTTTGAAGAATGACATTTCTTGATGAATTTTGAGACTGATTGAAGAATGTAGCTAGAAGGAAACTGAAGAAATAAATAACAGGCTCTTAAATCTGCAGAGTAACTCTGTAGGGACGTGAGTGATGACTTCTCAACCTTCATACTAAGGTCCCAGGACCCCTGAAGTCTTACCTGCCTATATTTCAGTTTTATTGGATACTAAAAGCAACACCACATTGATACAATATCATCAGTGCACAGTTGTTAGTGTGTGTCAGTATTCACGTATCAAATGTACAAATTTTAAACTGAAATGACTAATAAGTACATGAAGGAGTAATCATGGTTTTTAACAACTTTGCCATTCACATTGTATGAGTTCAGTGGCCAGGATTATGAGCATTACACATACTTCTAATATGTTGAGTATGAGATGTGCAGTGGTCACACAGAAGATGAACAGCACTACACCATCAGTGACTTTCGTAGGGTGATTTTTGTACTTTTTTCCAATGTTGTATCTTAAGTGTTTTCCTTCTCTTAATTGTGTAATTCTTCTGTGGGGCATAACTATAAGTGTTTGCTGAATTCTATGACAATTATCTGCATTTATGAACACATAGTATCTTGGAACCTTTTGTGATATTTTGCTTTCAAACACACTTAATTTTCTTTAACCTTGATGGATTTTCCACTTACAACCTTAAGACAGAAAGAATGCTTAAACTGAAGGTATCAAAAAATGATCACATTTATAACAAAATGTTATTTGATCTTTTAAGGTATCTATAAGATTTGAAAAGCACTTATTTTACCACAGAAAATGGTTGTTTTATATAATTTCTACTTCCTTGTCATCTCCATTTCTCCATGCTATCTCACTCAAAAATAGAAGGGTAACTCTAGAAATATTAACTTTTTACTTTGGAGAAGAGATATTTTGGTCGTTACTGACTGTTTAACTGGAAGGGTATAAAAATGCTGCCTGTCCTTGTCCTAGTGCTACACAGTCTTTTCATTAGTGATCTGGAATGCACAACAGTATTGGGAATTGTAAGCATTGTGCAGGACAGTATCAGAACTTAAAATATTATTAGGTGCTGAAAGAAAAATGGAAAGGAAAAATAATGCTGCTTGGCTCTACAAGACCTCTGTGCATCAATACAATGTAGGAAATATATGGGAAAGCAACGGTTCTGTAGGAAAGGTTCCAGCAGTACCACAGAACATACACTTCAGTAAATGAGTAACACCACAGGGTTGCAAAAAATACACTTCTTGCCCTGGGATGTATAAATGAGGATACGATCTCCAAGATCTGAATTCAGCTTGGCTCTGGTAATAATTTGGTTGTAGTATTGTGTCTTATTCTCTGTGGTCTCTCTCTACCACAGCTGTGAAAAATGTCAGGCAATTATAGGAGGAAAGAGAAGCAAGAGTGATCAGAGACACAGAAGACATGAAATGATTTGGCTTATTTATGACAGGGAAAAGAAGAACAAGCAGAAACATGATAGTTCTCAAACATGGAAAGTTTTCAAAGGCTGTGATAAGGAAGAATATAATAAATTCTCTACTGGGCACTAGAAGCAAATTTTTCACAGGGTGATTTGGCTGACTCATTAGAGAGATCTTTATTGTTGCACGTCACTAGACCCTGAACTGAATTGCTTGGGGAAGCTTGGGAGTTTTCAGCCATTAAGAAATCATCTGTCAGAAATAGCTTGGGTATAGCTGATTTGAACTTAGGGCAGAGGTAAATACTGGTAGACTACTTGAACTCCCTTCCAGATGGAGTTAATATGATATGGTGTTTTCTGCAGGCATCCACCCTCCTATTGCCTCCCATGCCCAACCTGTGTCTTTTTTATGTGTGCTACTGTGCAAATGGACACTGTCTCAGATTTTGTGGGGACATGCTGATACATGGAGTATGTACAATCTGTAAAGCTAAGAAACACCTCACATTGTTTTTCATCTCACTTTGTGTGTGTTAGAGTGGCAGATTAATAAGAAGTAGTAATTCAGTATTTCAAATTCAGCCATTGCAGTCTATCAGACAGTTCGGTTGTAGCGTAAGGCATTTGGCTCATCCTGAGTAGCTTTGGTTCTAGCAACCATTCGAGACTGCCAAAATGCCTTTGTTAAAGTTACAGGGAAGGTGCCTACTTGTCCCTAGGTAGTTATTTGTAGTTGAAAGGGTCCAAAAGCAGAAAGCTTAGCCTGCATCTGTAAAGGACTTGGAAGTGCTCTTAAAAGTGTAGAATAGGAAGGCTTCTTAATGCCTGACTGGAATTTAATAAATATCTGACCTCTATAAATAAAAATTTACAGTGCAGAGTACTGCTAACCTGTGTAATACAACAACACGTGAGCTAAATTCAGACTTGTAAACTATACTTTTGAGGTCATTTTATGTATTTACCCAGCTAGTCCTTATTGTCATGTTATGGGAACTTCTTGCAATCCACGAGCGAGTCATCATATGTGGAAGCCAACACACAGCTCATTGCTATCCATAGCACGGCTGACCATGATCTCTTTTTTACATCATTTATAAAGTTTCCAAAGCAAAGTGCTAAGTAAGAATAAATAATTTTCTTATGTGTAAGATAGGTCTCTGTTTTTGTATAGCTAGATAGAGAAATAACTGAGGCATCATGAAATTTACCAGATAACACAATATTAGGCAGTGAGATAAATTATATTCTATTGTATTTCTTATTGATTTTGCCCAGTTTAATAAACCAGTATGTTTGCATATCCTTTTTTTTTTATTATTATTTGAAAATATCACCTCAGATTATGAAATACCTGTAGCTAGTTGTGATAAGTTTTCTAAATATTCTTCTTTTTCTCACTAAACAAATAATCAAAATAGGGGGGTTTTTTCATTAAAAATAATGATAGACATAGGGTCTGAGCAATCTGACCTGTGAAATATGTCTCTGCTTATGGCAGGGAGGTTGGATTTGGTGATCTGTACAGGTCCTTCTGACCAAAACCGTTCTATGAATGTATAATTCCATGAACTTTGCCTTGTCAACAAATTTTGAGGATCTAAATTTCTACTACTGTATCTAGTGTTTTATGAGTTATGAACAGTTATTTAAATGATAAATATGTTTTCAGCTTCATGATTGTATTTTGGAATTTCTTTAACAAGAAAAATACTGAATAACAAAAAAATGCATTTCAGCACCAAATTTTCACATGACCTATCTATTGTTCTTACACTTGCAAGTTTCAGGATTCATAGTGGTGCGAGATTTCTGAAAGTACTTTTGATTATAGAACATATACAACTACCTAATATCAGCCTATCAACTTCAGCTTTTGCCAGTCCAAAGATTTAAATTAAAATGAATGGTATGTGTTTTTATCATACTGTGAGATTTTAAGCCAGCTTGAAACTACGGGGTTTGTCTATAAACTAGTCATAGATTCTCTGAATTCTTTTATTCTCCTTCTGTAGAACTTGTTATATAGAGAGCAATCAAATCATGGCATGCAAAAGACTCCCAGTAATGCATCAAATAACATGACTTACATTTGTCATATTTATTGTTCTTTCCTCCCTTCCCCAGGATTTGAGAGAAATTTTGTTTGCTGATTTTCTTCTTATGGGTTCACATACACAATAGCCCCACTCATGCAGGGATACAGACACAGCTTCACACAAATGTTGATAAGTACTTGCTAGAGAGAACAATTTTAATTACAGTGAACTCTCTTAATTTCCATGGTTTATGGGAGATTTTACTATACAGTTCTGGATACCCTAAATACCTCTAGGCAGATGAGCTTTAGTATCATTGCTCCACATAAATGTTGCCAAGATCCTCGTTCTGGAGACATAGTTATCTCATTGGGATTTCCTGTCAATCTGTGAAGATGAATAAAAGCAGTTTCCACTGGTATTTTGAATGGGTAGATAGGAGGTACTGGCCAAGCCAGGGCATAATATGTCAGCTTTCCTTTGCAGAAATCTGAACAGAAATGTAAGCAAGTGAGCGTCATGCTGTCAGCACCAAGTCATTATTCCGTACAAGCTAAGTCAAAAAGGGGTCAGAAAGAAGACTTCATTTCCTTTTAAAGCTTGGTTTTGTACTCTAGGCTTAATAGGCTCAATATAAAAAAAAATAATATAAAAAAATTACAGGTGACCCACTTTATGAGTGCTGAAAATTAGTACTTTGTGTGTTCAGTTGCTCCATCCTTCTTGATTTGCCTTACAATGAATCTTCTGTGGTATCAGTAAAATGACAGTTTTCCTGGTTTTGAGGTGCTTCATATCTGCTTCCATTCATACTGACAAATGTGTTTAAACTGATTCAAAATATGAGTACAACTAAGTTGTTTCTTTTGCAGAGCATGGTTATCGGGTTGATCACTCTATTTTTGGCCATTTCTGGTTTTTTGACTTCACCTGGAATTCATTAAAAACATGATAGCCCCATCCACCTTCTAAGGAAAGTATGTTAGCACTTCGGTCAAATGTGGTTCTTTAGATTTTTTTCAACTTCTGCTACTCTCAAGCTATCTTTTTTCCTTGGGTCTAATAATATATTACTAAAAAGGATATGAAATAATACTTGTCCGTGTTTTGGAAGTCAAAACCACAATTCCTTGGATCTCCAAGGAGTGAAACTGTGTCAAAATGTGTCAGCAACAAAAAAGCATGGTGAGCAACATCATGGCCCTGAATATCTGAGCTGTTTATCTGAGGGTTACTAGAAACAAATTAGACCAAGGCAATCAGGGGAGGAAAAGAGAATTAAAATATTTCAAACCCCTGTTTTATCTTTGCTGATATCTTTTGCCTTGCTTCACAGTAGGGCTGCTTTTTCTGCAAAATAATGGCAAAGAAATCTTATTCATGGAACTCTTCTGAATGAACAGATGGTTTACTTAGCTAAGTCTTGTTTAATGGGTGTATTGCTAATGACATTAGGTCAGCTCCCAGCTAAACTTCTAATGCTAATCACTGAACAAACAAACCCATCAGATATATCCACTCTTCACTGGAAAGCTATGGACTGATAGATCTTTATGTAGTGCTAGCAGGGCAACAGCTGTCAAAGAGCTTCTGACTTGCAGAGGAAATCATGCTTTGGTCTAGGCTTTGTCATTATTCAAGGATTCAAGTCAAATGTTTTGCAGCAACAGATAAAGCAGAGTGGAAAGTATAAGGTTATCTGCAGACATGTTTGAAAAACTGTGTAAATGCCTTCCATCTCCCCACAATGTATTTACAATATTAATTCTCATAAGTATCATAGGTTGTAATGCACATATTGAAAATGGCACAACTACAGATCAGAAATTGTTTTTGCATTGCTCTCCAAAGAGATAAAATGTGTTAAACAGGTAAGACATGGGTTCCTCTGGTGTGGCTTTACCAAGCACACACTACTACCAGCCCTCTCCAAGCTGGTGTTCAGCAATGTCAGTGTAGAGTTTGATGGAAGAAGATCAGTACAACTTCTGAAAAACTTTTGTTGCAGATATCTGACATCCATGTTCATACGCAATAGGTGGACAGAGAATCCTGATATTACAGTATGTTCAGATGTCAATTTCTAGGTAATTGTAAAGCAAGATTTTCTGAACAGATGCTTAAATAAATTCATACGCCACTCACCACTTCAGCTTTTTTCCAGAATAGGTAATGTTTCTCTTAGACACTGGGGCATATCCTTATCCTGAGGAGTATGTCAGAGTAGAAGCAGGCTACCAGTACAAAAGTGACCTAGTAAAATTACTCTGTTCGAGCATCAGCTCCATGCCAGATGAATAAGGGGTTTCAAGAATGTCTGCTCTAAACCAGATTGAGGCTGCTATAATTAGGGATTTGCACCTGAATATGTCATGAGCATCTATTTTATTTTGTGCTGTACCATTGTCTCTCTTGTATTAAAAGGCTTAAAAACTTTTCTACATTTACTCTATTTATCATTTTTTTCTTCTTTACAGTGTCTTTTGTAACTAATTTCCATTCTATGTTATTTGCCCCTTTAACAATACAACTGCTGGTATTACAAACGATTTCTGACTCACAGGGAGAACTGTTAAAATTCCTACTGCCCACGTGTACACTTTGCAGTTTATGTAATGGAAATATTTATCCTGTTGTGGAAAAGACTGTGTAACACAACTTGTGATTTACCTTCTAGGAATGCAAGCCACATATAGCAATCTTATCCAGCATTTGTGATACCTTCCTTGCCTTGTTTACTAGGCAACTGAGATTGGGCTGCCCTCTTTGTTTCTCTAGGTTCTGTACAGATTAAAGGAGAAGATCCAATTGTCACTGAGACAAGAGAAGGAAAAGAAGCAGGAGATCCACCTCTCGCCCCTTCCCCTGCAGGCATCTCAGTCTGAGTATAAGACCACCCACAGCATGGTCCAGCCTCAACAGGCTCCAAAGGTTGTCAATGTTGTAGTGGACTCTCAAGGCCAGTGTACTCCTGAACTCAAAACCCCTCTCTGTGCCAGTCCATCTCCTTTCAGAATGAAACCCGTTGGGCTCCAGGAAAGGTAAGATGGTGCCTGGTGTGTTCAGGATTTATTCTGCTTTTTAAACTTATGCTTCATGATTTCACGTTTCTGTTCTGTCAATGAAGGGGAGACTTTGCCATACGGACATCTGAGACATGGGATTTTGGTGTGTTAACATCTGTCTCATGGGTATTCTCTCCTTTCCTTTTCATATGATCAGAAATTGAGGTCATACAAAAAGGTGCAGGTTTGGGCTGAGATTAACTGCATTAGTGGCATTCTTTTTGCTAATTGGTTCTTTTCCCCTTTTCAACAACTACTCCAAAGAAATAATTTTTCATTTTCCATTGATTTTTGCGTGCTTTGATCCTGAAGACGCTGGCAGATGGCTCAAAGACTGGTTATATATTCTCAGCAAAGGATGTTCTCATTGTCAGGGAGTCCCAGCACATGGGAAACTTAGAAAGAAGAAGTATTCACACAAACTGAGTGCAATCAGCAATCTCATACAGTGTTTTCATTATCACATTTAGGTAATTTTTCTTCTTAAATCTATCCTTCCATGATGGTTGGGATACAGTCCAAAGTCTACAGGTTTTACAAGAAAGAAGAAGTGATTAACAATGAAACCAACCATTGTGTGCAGTTCCTCAGAAATACTTGGGCACCAAACCTTATCACTTGTTGTACCTTTCAAAAACTGTGCCAGTGCTCTTTTTATAAAACTAGTTATTCTTCCCACATGAGAATGCACACTGACATCTGTCTCTCCTCTGTTAGAAACCTATATAATTTCTTGTCTGATGGCTTCAGGCCACTTTCATAAAGCATCAGTTCTCTAATAACTAACGTAGCATGCAGCCATGCAACTGAACTCTTCTGCCCTGGCACAGACAATAAACGAAAGAACAGACGCCATGTGGAGACCAAGCAGAGCCCCATCTGTAAAGACTCTCAGCTGAGCTGTAACCCTGATTCAGCTTGAACCATGGGACTTCAATGACAGAGATTTTATCTATGGATTTATGACAGACAGAGCTCAGGGAAGGGGACTGATTCTTTTGTCAGCAAGAGATGCTGAAAGGCAGAGCTGTCATAAAATTTGTACTGATACCACTGCAGCAAAAAAACCCAAGGAATGGAGGAAGCAAGTAAATACATTTTGATAGTGTCTCTCTTTCCACAAGACCCTAAAAATAAAGCCCACAAGCATGAGGATCACATAACTACTTTATAATACTTAGTACCTAACATAGCATATGTAGTAGTTGAGAGGGATTGGAGGAAAGGAATTTGTAGAGGTAGTTTGTACTTAGGAATGAACAAAGAAAGTAAAAACTATTGATCTAAGATATCAATTTCTACCCCCACAGATAGTAACTGCATTTAATACTTCTAATCTCATCCTTTTGAAGGACAAAGTCCTGAGTCAGGTGTGTCAAAATGGAGAGCTGAGATATAAACCCGATTTTTGATCAAATGAAGAAAAAAGGCATTTCAGGCTATTACTAAGGAAAAAGAAGTTGAAGCAACTGGGCACTTTTGTTTCTACTATGAAAGAACACTAATGGACCATTGTGAAAAAGTGAAAGCCATTGTGATAACATCCCATTGTGCAGTTCTTTCTGTCGTGTTTAACACAGTTGGACTTTAGCAGCACAAGTCCACTTCTAACAAATGGTGGTACAAACATCTGGGGATGTGAGGGGGAGAACTTTAGGGAATAGTTTGTCCTCTGTTCCTCTTAAATAAGGAACTATTGTATATATTTCTTATTTATTTACTGTAATCTGTACTATGAACAAATTTGTGTGTATTTTGACACTCAGAAAGATTGGAGGCAAAAAGTAATAATGCATCAACACATTTTGTCTCAGATGACATCTGATGACCAGGTAAGTGGGCAGTTTAAAACTTCTCCCTACCTTTCTGCCCCAACAAAAAAACCTTGCACTAGGCAACCTTGGACCATGGCTTTTAGCAAACTGATTTAGTTGAAGCTGTCCCTGCCAATGGCAGGGGAGTGGGACTAGATGACCTTTAAAGGTCTCTTCCAACCCAAACTATTCTATGATTCTGTGATCTAAATGCAAAAATACAGTGGAACAGAGTTTTCACAAAGCAGCATTTTAGCCTCTGGCTCTCTGAAGCTTTCCATTTTTAATAGGAATAACACTGGCCAGTACAGAGGCAAACAAATTGTTAATGGACAACTATGCATTGATAAAAATATTTCTAGGAGTTTGTCCAGCTTCTTAAAATGTATTGTGCTTCTGAATACTAGAGCCAAATCCAGGAACATATTTTTCTGCGTATCTGCAAAGGCTCTTACTCAGCTATTTCTATAAGACACAGCTGCCCGGCAGATTATGCAAGATCTGCACTACCAAATGTGTGGAATGCCGCAGATGATTTGAGTGCCACACACACGCCTCGGTGCCTGGTGCCTTGCTGGATGCGGCTGTGCGGGAGCGCGGGCGCGGAGAGGGTGACACCTAGAGCCGGCGGGCAGCGTTGCCCCGCATCCCCAGCATCCTCTGCATCCCCCGCATTGGCAGCGCGGCGGTCGGTGCTTTTGTCCTTTGGCTGTAGCTCTTGGAAGAGGGAAAGTGATCAAGCAGTCAGGATGTTAACTGGCCCGGTGACCTCAGGAGTCGATTCTGCCCCCGTGCTCCACTCTCAGGAAACTCCACCTGGAGTACCGCATTGAGCCCAGGGCCCCCAGCATAATAAGGATGTGGACTTTTTGGAGCAAGGAGGGCCACGAAAATGATCAAAGGGCTGCAGCACCTCTCCTATCAAGGCAGGGTGAGAGAGTTGGAGTTGTTCAGCCTGGAAAAGAGAAGGCTTTGGGAAGACCTTATTGGAGCCTTTCAGTACTTAAATAGGGCTTATAAGAAAGATGGGAACAAACATTTTAGCAGGGCCTGTTGCAATAGGGCAAGGGGTAACGGCTTCAAACTGAAGAAAGGTAGATTTAGATTAGATATAAGAAAGAAGGTTTTTAAAATGAGAGTGGTAAAACACTAGAATAAGTTTGCTAGAGAGGTGGTAGATGTCCCAACCCTGTAAATATTCAAGGTCAGGTTGAATGGGGTTCTGAGCAACCTATCTAATTGAAGTTGTCCCTGCCCATGGCAAATGAGTGGGACTAGATGACCTTTCAAGGTCTCTTCCAACCCAAACTGTTCTCTGATTCTGTGATTCTCTGATCAGGGTTGTGTGCCCATGTGCAGCTTGCAGTTGGGAAAGTGAGGAAACAGTGCCCAAGAGTGGAGGATGTGCTGACAGGTGTGGAGGTGAGAGGGCTGTCAGAACAGAGGCACTGCCCGCTTTCTGTTACAATTACTTAGTGATGCTGAGGCAGGCAAGTGAAGAGCTGTCTTCACAGCCTCCTGGCATCCTCTGGATCATTCAGTACAGACTGCTTTGAAGTTTCTCTCTTCTGGTGTTTTCACAACTGCTCCTCCTTTGCAGCAAAGACCTTCTTCACTGGCAACCCACAACATTCTGTTATTGACCAAAGGAGCAGGAGAGAAAGTGTTCTCCTGTGGGTGTCTTCGGCGAGGAACTGTCACAATATCATAGAGCCAATGCCTGAATGTAGGATGTAAATGATCCTTTTCTCTTCCATGAGCACACATCCATGAATATTGCATCAGTGGTTATTTTTCTTCTTAGGTTTTTATAGGTTTATAAGAATGGTATATACTTTTCCCTTCAGCAGAGTAAGGCTTTCCTTTTTCTGTTCGTTGGCCCAAAATTTATCTCGATATGAATGGTCCCAGCCAAAAGCAGAATCTGGTGAAGTGGAATGTGGTATTTCAAATTTCATTTTTCTGAAAACATTGAAAAAGCTTAATACAAGCAATGAATTGTTAACTCACAAGTATGGTGGATATAAATATAAATGTTACCACACCAGTACAGTATTACAACTGGATTTACATTTCCTCTGGCCCTTGCTGCTGTGAGTTTTAGTTTCAGTGACTAGGACAACTGTATTTCAACTAACTAGTGCACAATATGGTGTTCTGTTCAAATTAGTTACCATGCAAAAATACATGGAAGACAAGAAAATGCAGAAAATATATCTTCTACTGTGTGTTGAAAACCACAAACAGTGCTTTGGAAACTTTTCTCAAGCATTGTATTCCAACCTACCCAAGAAATCCTAGAACAGTGGCCTATGCATCTAAATAATCAGTGAGGAAAATCACAGCACTGCATTTTCTTAGTCTGTTACATATTCATCAGAAAGTTACTTTGTCTAAAAGGAAGAGCTCCTCATGTTCACATATCAGGATGCCAGGGGCATACAGGACTCTCATTCAGATCAGGTAACGTTTTACATGTGCTTTGTGCTCATTTTTTCTCTGCAAATACAAGAACGGAGGCTATAATAGAAAAAAGTCTCACAAATAGAGCAAAAACCTGGCAGATAAGTGAAATAATAAAATATTTTCTAAATGTGGAATAAAATAATTCTGCAATGGTATGGAGACATAGCTGTGACACAGGAAAATAGAAGTTACTCTGTGAAGGGGAAGAGCCATCAAGAGCAAAACTGCAGGGGAGAGGGCTGCTCATTGACATCATTCAACAGACACTGTGCAACCAAGTCTGCAACCTCTGGAGAAAATCAGTAGGCATCAGAATAGAGAATAGTAGGAGGAAAATCACTTAAATCAATCAAGTTTAGCTCCCAATCATAACAGATGAATGAATTTTGGATTGAACTCTGATTGTGAGAACTGTGTGTGATGTTACTTTTCCCCACAAAGCAGAGCAATACCATAAACACCCTATGCCTCAAATAATAGACTTCAACGAGTGAGATTTCTCTTACCATCCAGAGGGTGCCAAATTCTTTCTCCAGTCCTAAGTATTCAGTAGACATGCAATGAGCACAACTCACTCTAAGTATAATGAAATAAAAGCTAAAATAATGAGCATTATAATGCTGCTAAGTGCTCATCTCTGTCCATTTCCTTATGAGAAAATGAGATATTCTGATAGAAAAGATAGGCAACTTATTTTTTATATAATTGAAAAATACAGATTCAGATAACCCATAGGAGTCTGCAGAATTCACTGCCAAAGGAAAAAGTTTGAAATAGGAATGTATTAGCACAAGGTATACACATATATAGTCATACAAATAATGAGAGCCATTATTGTACTTTGACTTCAGCATTATTCCTCAGAAACATCTTGCATTTTGCACCTTTACAAAGAAAATCTTGACTAGTTTGGGCCTCAAGTTTGGAGGTGGAAGAAAATTGCTCTGTTAATATTGATTACTATTCTCTTTTATTAGTCTTTCTGCACGGACACACAAATTATTAAACTATAGTTCCAGCCACTCAGGCAATTTCTGTGCCCTGTCAATTGCCCTCTGGATGACAAACACTAAGTGTAACACCTTTTTTCTTGTTTTTAAAAAATAAGTATTCATTAAAATGAATCATTATCTTAACAATATTGTATACCAAATAAAACCTCATAAGAAATATTGGAACCAGGTTAAAAAATCTAATGTGCTCTTTTCTTCATTAATGTAACCGCAGCTGAACCTCAGGATATCACTGTTCAACCACATCTCTGCTCTAATAGATGAGAAACATTTCCAGCAATTCTCCCTGGCTCTGTTCTGATTTTTAGAGCACAGAGCACAGTCACTGCAAGAATATAATTATGGTATTGCTGATCCATTATCGTTATACAAAACTGTCCACTGTGAGTAATCATTTCAAGTAATGCTTGAAGGATACCACCTTGCAGTTGGACTACTGTAAACATGCCAGGTTTTGTAGTTCACTGCACAAGCATGGGAACTTAATATATTTACAGGAAGGGGCCTTGAATTTCCTGACTAAAATATACTAGCTTTGCATAGATTTGGAGGATAAATTTGCCCTATTGTGTGATGCTGAATATGCTTTCTGGATTCTTAATTTAAATCCTACAGATTGTTTTCAGGAAAATGTCACTGTAATTGTTTGAACCACAGCTATGTGCCAACACAAAACTATGAGCTAGAGAGCAGTTTCATGGTGGTATCCTACCAGAAGGAATTTGCAAAGCACCAGGTACTGGTAAACTGAGTTTGAGGCAAGAGGCAGGAACTTTTGTACTCTGGTCTGTCTGCCACCAACTCATTAAAGCACTTTGGACATGGCATATAAATGTCCTCCAGCCATACTCCTAACCACTGGCTTGAGGATGGCTGGGTGTTGTGTCCATCTGAAGAGATGTAGCAAAGATGAGAACCTTAATACGAGGTACAGCAAAAGTCCTACTTGCTACGATTTGTTCACATTTAAGAAAAGTGAGAGAATACAATTATTTAAAAAAAAAACCAAAAACAAACAAAAACAAAACAAAACAAAACAAAACAAACACTTTCTCAAGAACCTAAAATTACATTTCTGTCATTTGGCAGACTTCTAAGCTATATTCCATCCTGATCTGTAAGATCACAGAATCATAGAATAATAAGATGGTTTGGTTTGAAAGGGGCCTTGAAGAAAACGTAGTTCCAACTTCCCTGCCATGAACATGGACACCTTCCACTGGATCAGGTTGCTCAAAGTCCCATCCAACCTGGCCTTGAATATTCCCAGGGATGGGGCGTCCACTTATAAATTCAACACATCGAGAAACACTTACTGCACTGAGGCTGCCTAGCAGAGATTAGTTTGTGTCCATACTGCCAAGCTCCCTTTACATCCAAAAGAATGGGGAATGGATGCAGACTGACTATTGGGAATGGTTTGTACATGTGCTTGTTCCCAAACTGTGACAGTGAATTGCTTTGGAGTGCTCTTGTTGTCAAAGGCTAAAAACAACCAGGGCTGCAAGGCCTGATACACAGCACTGTCATTCAGTGCCTGGGATTGTTTCCTGGCACTGTGATTTTGTTTTCAAGGTGTAGCTTGCACATGAAGAAGTGCACAGTTGGTGTAGCAGCTGACATGAGGAGAGTAGTGGACAGTTGCTTACGGCCTTTTAGTAATTCTCTTTTCAGTGCAGGGTCACCCCACAGCCCTATATTGTGGCTTCCCTTCCCCTCAGACCACCTCATCTAGCTGGAAAGCCACACTGACTGCTGGCACTTGCCCTCTGGGTGACAGGGTAAGGGCAAGGGCTGAAAACCAGGGCTACTGAGGTGGGAGAAACTATGCCTGAGTAACAGAGAACATGATGCGGGATCCTATTTTGTGGGTCTTCTGCTCAGTGTCTGTGTTAGCACGTGGGTTCATCACTAGAGAGAGAATAATTCTGTGCCTCCAACACATATTTGTGAAACATTTCTGTTAGTGCATAGTCCCTCTAAAAACTTTCTGTATGTGCCACACCTTTGAGCTGCACAAATGTCTGTTCTGCCCGACCAATTACAGATGTCTTTGCTTATCTGCAGTGTAGGAAGAGGGCAGGAATGTCCCCCTTTCTCTGGAGGGGAAGTGAACTCAGGCACCAGCCTAACAAAGACCCTTTAAAACCCATATTTTAACTATTTGACTCGTGGCTGGTTGGGAAGCTGTTTTGGTGTGATTAGAGCTCTTTGAAGCAAAACTCTGTGGGAGTTGCTGTCTAATTAAATAAATGCAGATAACTGTGTACCATTGCCAAAACTTACACCCAGAGTCCATTTCCTTGTGTGTCTGGTACATCTTACAAATGATTTCAGATTACTGTGGGTTAGACAGCATATTTCAAGTCCTATTTTCATCTCCACTTTAAATTGCCCCATATCCCTTTTTTCTTCTCTTGCAAAGAACTAAAAGCTCTTCAGAGCATATGACTTTCACTTCTGAGAGTGGATAATTCAGATGAATTAGTCCACCACTATTTAGAGAAGTTCTTCTCATGCAGCTTCATGATCTTCTGCTCTCATATACCCAGGAGCGCTCCATTTAGCCTGCAGTCCATGCCTACCCTTAGTTTGGCCTTTACTGTCTTCTGAGGTTTAGTTAGGAATTTTATAATAATTTTATTGTATTCCCAAGTCTCTTATCTGGCGTTTATTCTTGTTACTCCAGTTGCTACTGGTTTTAGCTTGTACACAGGAAACTGCAGTGCCAATCAGTGCCGTTCCCAAGGTGACAGGAAACCCTATTTGGTCGGATGTTGATTGTGCTTGTCTTTAGGACTCCACCCATCACATTTTCTTCCTTTTTGGCTTAAGTTAAGAAAAATTAATCAGTGGCTGCCATCTGGTAGACAGTTTTGGTGGTTTTGCAGTGATTCGTCCGGACGGTCTTTTGAAAAGTAACACAGGGCACAAAAAACAAAAGGGAAAATATCCATGTTAATATTTAAATGCTTCTTGAGGGTTAGATTTACAGGGACTGTTGTTGCCCTGAGCACATGAGTAATTTCAGCTGTATGAATAATCCCCTTGTCTTTTTCAGCAGCAAGTTTGGGGTTTTTAGTGCTGGTTAGTCAGATGGTTAAACTCCGATGCAGCTTTCCAGTGGCTGATTTCCTCAGCTCCTCTCTGCCTCTAGTTCTTTTCTGTCCTTGACCATCCAGACATGGTTTCTGTGACTGCTTCACCAGCTGTGGAAACGTACGGGCAGAGTTGAACACCTGGGAAAGTGAGGAGTGCACGTTAGCTGGGTTTGAATGATCTGAGCATCTCATCTCAGCCCACAGCAGGATGTGTCCATCTGTGACATTTGCAACCAAGTATATCGCCTTTTCACAGTGGTGGGTTGGGAAGGCTGTGCTAAGAGACAAAGGGCAAGAGAAGAGCACCAATATCTTTATGAGATTGGTTTGCAAGCAGGAAGTGTCTCATAAGCCCTTGAGTAGTACCCACAAACACTGGTTTCGGCAAAACAGTGTAGAAGGAAGCATCTATGTCAGATACGCAGAGCTTTGATATTTAGAAGGAAGGTTAATTTTTCACATTTGGGGGTTTTATAGAAAAGTCTCCTTGAGTGTCACCAGAGTGTCTGGAAAAGGCTAATCCTTCAAGTTAAAACAAAACTATTCACCTTTCCTCTTGTTTTGGAATGCATTTATCTCTGATCATGCAATTTCTTCTACATGACAGCCTAAAGCTGAACTTAACTCAGTTCCCCTTAATTTGAAACGTTAGAAGCAGACACAGAAAACAGTTGAAGAAATGAAAAACATCAAAGAGCCTTCAAAACTGGAGTGTAAGATGTCCAAGTATTCCTCTGAGTTGCAAGAAGCCACGTGCTGGCAACACTTACATCCAGCTTATATTGTGGCCCTCAGTTAATATTCCAGGCCATGAATCACTTATCCAACTGCAATCATAATTCTTTTTATTTCTGTGCAGTGTCAGGAGAACACTGATAAATTATGACAGTTGAATAATTATACTGCTTCTTTTTTGAAAAATCCAGTTCTGGATATTTGGAAGAGATCTCTGACATAGTCAGAGCTAGCATGTACAGAAATCTTAACATTTTTAGCTAGCAGAAATGTCCCTTGTTTGCAAATACACCCTTTGCTCAAAGAATACTGCATGTGAATCTGTGGGCCAGAGTATTTCTCAGCTCTTCTGAGAAATTCTCCTCAGCATGTTTATTATTAAAATACCTGAGAGCCTTGGTCACAGATCAGGATCCCTATGTGCAAGACTCCATACGTACACAAAAATGAAATGTTCTATCCAAAAGACTTAAATTCTGAACATCAGACAGTGTAGTAAATGCATATGGACAATCAAACATGCCTCAGGAAACTGAGAAGCAATAACATTGTGGCAGAGATGAGGATGCCCAAAGTACACTATTAGAATGGCTCAGCCAAAGAAGTACCACCCAGAGGCAGGAGCTGATTCCATACGACACTGACATTTCAGCCAGCCTCTTGCTAGAGTTATTTGTCTGCTTTGATACCATCACATCTAAGCTGATGCACTAGTTTGGTTTGACTTTGAACCTTAGCTGAGTATGGCCAAGACATTTCAGGAACTCTTTTTATGATTTTCATACTAAGACAAGTGAGACATTAATTGTTAAGTGACTGATCCAAGACGATATTGCAAATCAGTGCATATCTTCATGAAGCACCTGGGCTCTTGAACCTTCTGTTGACCTCGCTAACCTGGGGAGTCTATAAGAAGCTACAAAAGTGATATTTCTTTCTGGAACGGGGGCTTCCCTTATGCTTCCTATTAAATAATATACTTTGTTGTTTAACAAACAGAGTGTATTGTTGTTACTAATTTATGGTACCTATAATTATCCCTGTTATGTTAATACTGTGATTTGATAACAAGAGCAAAACAGAACACAGCAACTTCAAATGACTGCTCAAATATGCGATAGGCATCAGAAGGGGAAGTGGTGTATATAATTCCCACACAGAAAAATGTCGTTAAGTACAATGTTTCTCTAGGGAACTCAGTCCTGATGCTTCAGGATGACCAATAGCAGCTCCCTGGAAAACTGTGCTGCCAGTGAGAGATGGGGCTGGTGCTGGGCAGGAGGCAGCTGAGTGTGCCCCTCTACCAGGGCTGGCGCTTCCGCTTCCCACCATCCCCCGACAGCCGCATCTCCTGTTTTTGAGATGTCTCAAATCCTTCCTGAGTTGTAACAAATTCCACCAGATGACTGCTGCATATAGTCCAGAGGCTTGCAGTTCCTTTCCCTGGATTTGATAGTGCACCTAAATGCATAGTCTTACAATAAATGAAGGAAAACAATCAGAACTGCAGAAAAGTACACAACAGTTAATAAATACAATTTGCACTGGCTTGTTTCACTTTAGACTCTGTTTAGCTTGTTTTGCCTCAGTGAATTTATGGAGGTATCTGGGAACAGAGTTTGGCCCACGGAGCACAATACTGAATAGGTTTGTGAAAGAAGCAGGCATTGTGGGGAGCAGAAAGCTGGTATTGTAATTAATTCCCAAGTTAATTCTGTGGCTACAGAGAATGCATTTGCAATTTACTGATAAGATTAGAATAAAATAAGTGTTTTCTGCTTTATCACAAGGGTTTTCACAAATGTAGATGGTTTAAATACTCCTCTAGTCCCCATGTTGTATGTTCACTATTGCCTGGCTCCCAGCTACTGAACTTATCATCCTGAGTCAGTGCAGAGGTCATACGGTAGGCTAAGAAAGCTGTCTATAGAAAAAACGACAGGCACAAAGACAGAGAAGCACCCTTTGGTTCAGGACATTCCTAAACCACAGATTGCCAGAAGATGGAGGACGTACTAAAAATAAGTAACAGTATTAATTAAGTAATCAGTAATTCCTGCTTGCTTTGTTCTTGTGTTCTTTCCCAAAACCTCTTCTGGCTGGCCAATATTGAAAACAGGATACTGGTCAACCTTTGCCCTTACATAGTACACCAAATTTGTGTTCATATTTCTACATGACTGCCTTCAGTGCATGTTAACCTGACCCATGTTGCATCATTAGCTGTATGAAGCCCTGTGTGTTGAAAGCATTTGTGCTGAGATAGACAGGGTGGAGGTCAGTTTAGGAGTGAGTATGGTTTATCCTTCAGATATGACTTTTCTCCTTTCTCTTTATTTCATAATGCAATGTGCATTTAGAGGAACACTACTTTTGTTAGAATCCTCACATTTACCTCTCCTATTCAAATTCATAGAATTGACTTTGAATCAAGCTAGGTTTCTCAATGCCATGGATCCTTTGCTAATAGAGCACTATTAATCTGAAGCAATTGTCGTTATTTCACTCTGAAATTTTTAATCTGTACTGACTCATTGATGTTTTGTATGAGAAAGTAGATCCAGAAAGCCTTTGCTCTGGCCTTCATCTCTGGGCATAAGTACAGATACATTTCCCTTCTCTAGACCCCTGCCTATGCAGTCCCCTATAAGGATGTCTCTGATGAAGGCAGGCAGTGGCCAGAGCCATGGACTTCAAGGGATCTGCTGAGCTCTGTAGAAAAGAGCTCCAGATCTCTTATCTGTCTTTTCCTCATCAGCCATTCAGGTCTAAATGGGCCCTTTTATAGGTCTGCCTAACCCCTGAAGTGCAAGACAAAAAATACACCTTGGTATGCAGACATTTACAGCTGTCTTAAAAACATGAAACAATTGCTCTGTTTCAAATTGTAAGCTTAAGTGGATTTCCTAAACTTTATTTTCAAAGGGAATCCAGGCACTTTTCACATTAATTTGTTTGAGCAAGCTTTCCCATAGAAAGAAAGGTGGGAAAGCCAGACTATGAAAGTGGGTCAAGAAAAAATAGCTGGAAAGAGAGAAAAGTTTGTATACCAAGCTTAGGCGTCAGCTCTGGAGACTTTAGAAGGAGCTAAATGGCAGATCTAAATGCACATATAGGAGTCCTATGTCTAAGAGCCTAAATCCCATCAACTCATAGAACAACTTAGGCACATAAATCACCCTGGAAATAAAACTGTGTGTTCCAAAGTGTATGTGCTAACAAGGATTTGGGGTCTGTAGAGGCAGCCTTAGATGCTTTGTCCACTGTGTGACTGAGCAGAGCCTTTCTGCCAGCTCCCTTTGGAAATATCCATAGGTGGCGCAGCTCAGTTGAGCAACTACGTAGCTCTGGAGTTTTTACATTCTTCAGAAATTGCTGCTGTTCAGTAATTTCTTCAAAGTGCACTAACAATTCATTTGTCTGCTTAGAAATCTTCCGTGTGACACTTACAGTAGTTTAAAGATAATGAAGACCAAGTCAAATAAACAAGGAATGCGCTTTTTTATTATCTTAAGGTTGACAGGGTGTAGTAAACGCCTCTTTTCCCAGATGTTCCTTCCTGTCTTTCCCAAATGGCAAACTCACCAGGAAAGAACTCATTGTACTGATTAGTCTTCAAGTCACAATAAAAAATAATTTTCTCTTGCTGATACTGTGCGAAGATACAGCCCATTTACATTACAAATATTCCTGCCCATGTCTTTTTCCAGGTCAGTTGGTTTTCTTTAAAGCCTCAAAAGAGTATTAATTCACACATTAATGTGTGAATAGATTACATATTTGCTTGCTTGGATTTAATCATTGTAGATTATATTCCTTAAATGAGCAGTCTCTTGTGCTTAAGAGATCAATTATTATGGAATATGTGAAGCTAAATTGAGTTACAAATGAAAACAAAACAAACAAACAACAAAAAAAATATTTTTTTAATCTAAAAGATGAAAAAGCTAAGTTCCGTTATTCATTTGTATAACCATAGGGCTGACCAACTAAATAGCAAAAAAATCTCAGTTAAGCAGTCTTAAAAAAACCACTTCCTAGAAACTGTTGCTGTAGTGTTGCACCTCTGCATCCTGATTGATTAGATCAGTTCTCCTTGATAGGACTACATTCTTTGTGTAATGCAGGCAAGCACCCTTTGGGCATGCTGTAGTGCTGAGCAAAGGAGTGAGCCTTGCATGTGCTGGGAAAAGTAATCTGTTTTTGTACCTGGACAAGAGATCTAAATTGGCAATGATGGTACCTGACTACAGCCCCTCTAAGGTGTCATGGAGGTACTTACAAACTGAAATCATAGAGGGGCTATCCATACAACCATGAAAAAAGTATTCTGCAGATTGTTTTTTTCCTTAGTTTTCAAGGAAAATATACATCAGACAGAATATTGGGATGGGGGGAAGGAGTGGGGGGGTAACAGTTCTTTTTGGCTTACCTTAAATAAATGCATTATCTGAGCTCCTTAGGTGGTGCATTTTTTTAATATGTGCAACCCTAGCAGTCAATTGTTATTATTTTCCATTCTCTTTTCCATTATCCTCTTCTTTTAATCCCTTTTGTTTATATTCATTGTAGCTTGGTTTAAATTAGCATGTGCATTAATCAGAGAGAGAACAGTTCATCCAGGCAATGAGGCCTCCAGTATGAAATAGAGTGATGCTGCAGTGCAAGCAGATTATAATAACAATAAACAAGACTGCATTCAATTAAAGCTCTACCATCTAAAGAAAATTAACCATAAATTAGTAAACATTTGTTCAGCTCTCTGAATAAACAGCTCAAATAAGCACAACAAATTAGCATCTTCATTTATTTTTACTTCCTAATATTTAACTCAATTTTCACTCATGCTGGAGATATATATATGTGACTATGAATCAGAAATAGAGCTTTATGTTGCCATTCAAATTTTATTGAAGAGAGAAGTTTTCGTGACAAAATGCAATTCGATTGAACAAATAATCTACAGGAAAAGATGGGAGGTTGTATAAGCTTTGCATTTTTGAACACTCAGTTCCCGTAGCTGAGCAGTGTAGCCTTATCGAGGGCAGAACAGGAGTGAATTGGCAGTACATTAGAAAGCCTGATTAAAAGAAGGAAAGTTGAAACTAAACTCGTGTCAGCTGTTTTCCTCTACAGGATATTGAGCCATTCCTGTCCTAACCAGATACTGATTGCTTAAAACTTAATCCAGAAGTACTTGTCAAAGCCGTTTCCTCAGCTCATTTTGACCTGCTGAGCTGCGAGTAGATCCTGAGAATTGTTTGCAGTTTAGTGCTAGAGGTATTGGCCTGCTCTTGCTCATGGCTTTGGGGATAAGATCAGACTCTCAGGAAAGAACATGAAGAGCCTCCAGTTTCCAGAAAAGCTATTCAAACTTTATAGCTGAGGCTCCTGATCAGTTTCTGTGGACTCAGAGAGGGCTGGAATATGCTGCCAGGTGCTGCCAGGAGCTTTCTTGTAGCTGGGCAGAAGCTGTAGGGGATTGGAAATCTTTCCTCACAGCAACCATATATCCATCTTCTCCTTTCAGTACGCACACAGCTAGCTGTCATCAGTTTGAGACCCCTTCCTCAGTGTCAGAGGCAGGAAGCACCAGTTTTTCAAGTGACAGATAAGTGGAGAAAAGCAATGTTGCAGCACTGGAATACTATGAGGAGAACTGTGTGGCAGAGCAAACATGAGCAGAAATAGCAGATGTTCTTTCCAAGAAGATGCATACTTCATCCTATTGCCTCTCCTACAGTCTTGGTCTTAAATATATTCAACCTATGGCTTTCTGGTGATAGGTATTAACTTCAGTGTTATGTCCCTGTAAGTGAGGTCCTCCATTTGGTGACATGGGGCTGCCCACACCAATGGCTGCAGGATTTGTGTCATGTGCAGATGACTGTGAGACAAATATGCAAATATCAGTAATATTAGCCATTTAATTGTCAAGCATGCTTGGGGAACACAGGGCTAATATCTATCTGTCCAGGATCTCCTCTCTGCAGAGGAAGAATCAGAGCCAGAGGAAGGTTAATCTGTGAGAGGAATAAGACTATGGAAATAAGTCCAGGAGCCTATAGAAAAAGAGAGATCCACAGTTCCCACGCATGACAGGAGGTCAGTAGGTAATTTCTGGTGGCTTAAGTAGCACTGGTATGCCAGGGAACAGCAGGAGAGGGGAAAGATTGGTTTTGACCACCTGCACGCCCAAGTGCTGAAGGTAGAACTCAGGTCCTGAATTTTTTATTTTCATGCATAGTAAAATTGCTGCAAAATGACCAAACATGAACTGAGCCTTTAAGGTACAGATACCTTTAAGGTATCAAATTGTATCAGTTTAGACTGGCCATAATGCAAAGTAAATCAGTCATTTTATATTCATAGTTACAGACTTTTTATCAAAATCAGTTTGTATTCCTCTGCAAGTGTTTCTTAAAGTAAATGATAGACAGAAATAATACTGAATCTTCAAGTCAGTTAAAGAGTAATTTCCTTCAGAGAAGAGTACCTATGACATTTGATTGCAAAATTACTTAAGGTAACTTAAGAAATAACACAGATTTAGGGAACCTTGGGGTTTAGTCCTGTTTCTAACAATAATTCTTCTTTGTCCTAGTTAATTGGTTGATTGTAACTTTTGATCTTTAAGTACTTCAGTCTGGGTGTGATATAGATTTGGTTTGTTGAAGTGTTGATAACCTGAGGTTTGAGTGGGTTCCTAAAAGCTGCAGCCCTTGGTCAAGTGAAAACCAGTGGCAGCCCAGAATTGTCAGCAGGTAAAGGAGAAAACATTTGGGGAGCTGTGTTTTCATCATGAGTCTGCCAAGCATAGTATCTGTATAGCAGCACTTCTTCATAAGGCACCTAGGAGTGTAAAAATGAAAAGTACAGTGTATGCAATAAGTACTATGTGCAAATATTTATGTGTTAGGATGACATTCACATAGTTACCTAATGATTTTTAATTCATTATTTTCTCAAACTAATTTGATATTGATTATCCTTTGTTAAAATTAAGAGTAAATAAGAAGATAATTGCATTAGTGGATATTGTATATTATCAGAACTCATGGAGCTTTCTATCAGAATATTCTTTAATATGTGCTGCAGCACAACAGAAAACTGAAACTTACCAGCTCAACATTTCCAAGAAAAGAATGTATACCTAAGAAAAAACTGAATCTTCGTTTTTCAAATTGGTGTGGTCGATAATGCATTTTTATTGCATGCTTAGAAGACTTATTTGAGATAGTATGCTGATGGTCAGAAAAAAATCAAGAGATTATCATACCCATTAATGTAACCATACTCTCATTCAGCCCTACTTTCCCAAGATGTCCAGTAATATCAGCAGTGCACAGTGGATTTGTATTTCAGGCTAGCAAGTACAGAGCTAGAACCATATATATGCATTTTTGAAAAACATATAAATCATTCTTACACTTGCTAGAAGCAACTATTTAACAATACCGTGAATGTTACTTCAAAATTTATCAAATTATATTTCACTTAAAATGAGAGTCATCTGTTAGCTTTCTGAGGACTGTCTGTAATGGATATTATAGATCTTCACTTGTGAAGAAATGTCTCAGTTGTTTATTAGATGATCTATATTACTTTTTGCCTAAGGCTGGAAGAAAACATTAGATGTTTCTATTGATTCACATCAATAAATGGCAATCTTCAGTCCTTTGCAAAGATTATTTTAACCTCTCTGTACTTCTGCTTTTCTACTTTTTCTTTTTTCAACATTGATTTTTCTTTATGAAATCACAGTTTCCTATTTTTATTTATTTATTGTTTATTTTATGTTGAAATACATGATTAATACGCTAAGTCATTCTCTCATTTACTGTGTTTTCACACTGCACCTCAGTTTTACATATCACATTAGTTTGTCTACATCATCATGTTTGGTCTTAGCTATTTTGCTTAAAGCAACAAGAGAGCTGAGACCTGTACTTTTTCCATTGTTTTTTACAAATTTACTTTTTTTTTCCTTTGAATCACTCTACTGAAACACAAAACTAGATCTGCAGATGAAGTCTGGCACCAGTAAGGTAGTAAGTGCCGGAAAGCACGTATCTAATTGTGCTCTTCCACTGCAATCACAGCAGTGCAAACCCACCTGTATTCAGTGTGTTTGCTGATGAGATGGACCAGCAGGGTGAGAGACTCAGGACCCACGTCTAGGCCTAGTCTGTGAGCACCAGACGAACAAAACACACAAGGAAATTGTGGTGTTTTTCCTGTCCGTAAAACACAGGAAGAGTGTCCCTCTGGAGTATTCCCTGGCACAAGCGGCATCTGAGCACCCAAAGCAAACTCTGTCCCCAACAACCACAGCCAGCACCACTCTTTGTGTTAATTCATGGCTTTCTTCCACCCATACACCTGACATAGCTGCCTCCTCAGCTACACAGCAGCTCAGCTGAGGGATGGAGGACGGATGGTGAAGGAGGAAGCACCTCCCATGTCCATATGCTGGGGTCAGAGGACAATGGCTCCTGGAGGGCAGCAGCCATCACCGCTGCTTCCAACACCATGAGAGAGAAGAAGAAGCCAATGATCAAGAATCTGGGTGTTGCATTTTTCAGGAGTGCTGAATAAACATGGAAACATGTATTTAAAGAAACTACCAGGCTTAAATAAACAACTGTGAAAACAGGTGGGAAAATTAGATTTCCATAACCACCATCTATGGCTTAATTTTAGGGTTAGGGAAGACCCGGAAGTGACCTCACTACAGATTAATAGGCTTTAGGAATCTGGTGGTCCTCTGAGGTGGACAGGTGGAGCTTCCTTTCAAGAGTGTTCAAACAAATAGTGCTTTTTTTTTTTTTCCAATCATGGTCTGTAATGAAATCTGCTTCTATAAATGTATTATTTAAAATACTCCAGTGAATTCTTATCAATGAATTTGTGCCTATTATCCAATTGCAAAGAGGGCTGTGAGTATGTAGTAAGACCTCCCTCTGGGATTCTAGACATTACATAGACACAAGTGGTTTCCTGATTGGACTTACGTACCCAGTAAGAAGGTGGCTGTCCCAGCTGGTGAAACTTCAGAATACTTAGTCTCATGGTGATTTTAATATAATGGCATGAATGTACACAATTCCTTAGATTTCCCACATGATGCTCTTCCCCATCAAGACAACCTCGAGAGGACGCTCGGGTAGGTGTACTGTAACAAAATCTTATCTAATTTGGCCCAAACTATTAATATGGGGAACAAAAAGAGTATAAAGTTATTTAAATTGCAAAAAACCACTGTATATATTCATAAATAAGGAAAATTGCTACTGTATGTAAACATTATAGAAAAATTATTAAATAAAAGATATTTCTTCAAAAGGGTTCTTTGAGATACCCATACTTATGGAAGAATTATCTTTAGAGCTATTTTCTATTGTATATCCTCTTACAGACTTTCTGAAAATATTTCTATCCTTTAGGTAACTATTTCCTGCCCTATATTCAGGTTTTATTCAATGTTTAGCTTTCAATGCATTAAATATGCACCCAAAAACTAGTTCATCTTTCCAGAGTAAGTTATTTGATCCTCAACACCAGTATTCACCAATAATCCCCATAAATGGTAAAAGCTGTAAACGCACAGTTATAATTAGATCAGGTATATTTTTTGTTGTTGTTAAAAAGGAAATAGCCTTTTTGCCAAGACTGTCAGTTGTAACAATGTAAAAGCCAAAGAAAATATTAACATTTTCACTGTACTTTGTTACTGGACAATGAGAATACTTTTCCTCTATATTAGGAAATCCCAGTAGACTCTCTCAGAAGTATGTCTGGATCTAAATCGCTACCCATTTCTCAACCAAAGGTAGCCTAAACAGTTTTGCAGGGATTCATTGCACAGCTCTTCTCTGGATTTCTGGATGGTTTTCAAAAGATGGGATTTGTGATATATGCCCTCAGAGCCACCTGTTTGAGGGACTGCCTTTTTCCATGGAATAAATTGCTAGTCTTTGTCCGAAGAGGTGCTTGTGCAGGAGCGTTTTTATGACATAGAGGTCTTATAGCATGTTTTCCTTGAGAAATGGCATGGAGCTGGGGTCTGGCTTTCCTCACAGATGGGCAGTCCCCAGGGAAATGGGATGGCTGTGTGAGCCAGCACCCTCCTGCAGGGTCCAGCTGAGAGCAGCCACCATAGCCAGCTCATGATGTGCTCACCTCCCAGGCTGTCACAGCTCTGGATTTGGGTATGAGGGCTGGCACTGCCAGCTGGGGCTTAAGTACCATGCAGGCTGTGTAGTGAGTCACAGAGCACTACTGGGAGCCTGTGCATATATCAGTTACTTGTCATTTCTGCTCAGGATGCTACTTCACTTCTGCCTACCTTCTAGCAAAATTAGCAGAATCATACTCCACCCACTTCCCTGTGCCAACACAAATTGTCCCCATCTACCCCTGGAGGCAGTCAGCCACCTGCAGCCACCTCGGCTCCCTCTTGCCTCTCCCACCTCCGCCTCTGTCACTGACTCACTGTTACCATCTGTGGACCTGGGCAGCAAAGCCCTTGCTGTCACCCAGCCATCACCTAATCTGAAGCAGGCTTGTGAACACAATGGCACAATGTGAGATTCACTGATTCCACCAGGTGGTCTTGCCTCTTGGCCATTGTTGCTTTGTGCTTTGCTAAGTGATAGGTGAGTGACTGGAGTCATTTCTCTTCATGCAGACTGACATGATTTAAATATTTTAATTTAAAATAAAATTACTGAAATTATTGCTGCCATGTGTAAGAGTAAGAGAATTGCATCAAATTTGTGCATGAACAAAAAGGATGTGTTATGTTCATATAATAAATTTTGCTAAAATATCCATGCAAACAAATACCTGTGGGACAACAATAAATAACAAAAGGCCAGTAAAATGCAAGTATTAACATTAGCAACTTTTGATGTAGATCAGAAGTGGTGAATGGGGAATTTCTTCACTGCCCAGCGAAGTGATGGAGTCATGGTCCCTGAAAGTATTCAAGAAACAAATGCATGTGGCACTTAGTGCTATGGTTTAGTTGACATGGTGATATTTGCTCAGAGTTTGGACTCAATGACCTTGGAAGTCTTTTCCAACCTTAATGATTCTGTAGAGGAAATCATTCCCTCATATTAGTAGCGCTTGCCTCTCAAATACTATCTGATGATGTCTGTATTATAATAATATGTGATTATACTGTAAAAGGGCAGTTGTATCTTAACAACACTCCAGTGTCTAGACAGTTGTGCAGTCACACTCACCCAGCAGGAGTTCTGCAGATAAGAAATTCACTCAACCAAGCAGAGTTCTAGCACACAAACTGGAATCACTGGATAATAGATTATCCTGTAAATGGTTAATCATTGGCATATGTGATTTTACAAGTGGGCAAAGTTTAGAGCTGGATTCTGATCTGGCAGGATGACTATTAGGAGAAACTTGAGACAATCTTATGTTGTATTTCTATATATCTGAGCATGGTAGAGCAGCTAGATTCCAAAGAACTTCCCTGTAAGTGTACATGAATATGCAGAGGTGGGAATCAAACAGGCATTGTCATATCTCTGTATGTGCATAGCTGCTTGTAAATGTTAAAGACGTTTGCACTGAGCTGAGTGTCTTTAGTCCAGTTCCGACAGCTGAGTCTGCTAGTCTTATAGTACTGATTTCTGCTTAGTAAACACAAAAACTTTGATTAATGCCTACAGATTTGGTTTTAGTCATCACAATTCACAGAGCATGAATTTATTGCAATCAATATACCTAAAGAGTTGAGTAGCTAACATTTGATCGATGGGTTGAAACTATGAAAAAAGACAATTTTCTTAAGTGTTGTTTGGAGAAAGCCACAAAAAGAATAGGGGTAATACCAAGCACACCTAAGTGTGCTCTATTTGTATTTTCACAGTTCAAAGTTGTTGTTGGATCCAACTTTATTTTCCTGTAGAAATTGAAATGTTGTGAATTTGATTGTTCTGAAAGAGATGTTTGGCATGTCCAAATAACCCCTCTAAGTCTGACCATTCCACCTCCTGAGACACAGCTTGTTTATTGTGGTTTATTGCCTCTCCCTTCCCTCCTACCTAACATGAGAAATTTTCCACTGTCTTAGTACTCACAAGGTTTGCACTACATTTTGACTTATTTCTGCTGATTTTATCACTTTCCCCCCTCCATTCTTTATATTTTATTTCAGTAGATCCTTAAACATATACCTGACATAACTGTGAATTTATTTCAGGTTGTTAAATATATCAATTAGATGTATCAAATCAATACATCCCCTGGGGTTTTTTGTATGAAATATTTTTCCTTACTAAGATATTGCTTTCATATGTGACATTTGTAACAATAAGATAACACATAGGGAGTAATTTCTGCTTCTAAGAATAATCCAAAGAGTTGCTCTCTAGCACAGTTCTTGCAGGTTGTTAGATTGAAGAGGCAGGATTCATAATCTTGGTTTTCTGGCCACTTGGTGCTATCACTGAAACCAGTCTTGAGGTCTTTGCATGCCCAAATCTATCAGTGACTATACAGAATGTCAGGTACATAAATAACTCAGGATAAATTGCATGAAAATGGGACTTAGACTAACCCAGATCTCATATAACTGTTTTAATTATTTTCTAATGCAGACGAGGGTCCAATGTCTCCCTGACTTTGGATATGAGCAGCTTGGGAAGTGTTGAACCCTTCATCACTGTGCCAACTCCACGAGAAAAAGTAGCGATGGAATACCTACAGTCAGCTGGCCGTGTCCTGACACGGCAGCAGCTTCGAGATGCAGTTGCATGTTCTCATTTACTTCAAGCAGAATTCATGGTGAGTTGGACAAAAAGCTTTAAATAAGGATTTTTTACACAACTAGCACAACAGAAGCTGTGGAGGAAAAAACAGTCAGGCAACACTTTAATGTCAAGGTACAACTAATTTCCAAGGGGCAGATTAGATAGTTTCAAGGTGGTGTTTTACATTTATGCACTAAAGACAGAGAAGACAGTCAGTCATATCCATGGATAATACAGATTCCTCTGGATTTGAAATCCCATTCATAGATGGGATAAGTGCTGTATTGGAGCTACAGTACAAACAGCCAAAACTGTAACACTGTGACAGTTTCAAAGAGATCATAAAGTTTTTGGTGACAGAAAATACAGTAATAATTGGAGATTTTGTTTATTCCCATGTAAACATCATGTATGTTTGCAATTTGAGCACTAAATTTTTACTCACTATAAATTACTTTTTGGAGCAGATAGGGACACCTGCAGTCCCTGTCCAAAGGGGACTTTTATCCTAGGATCCAAAATATAGTTAACAAGCACACCATCCAGCAGCCTGATATACTCAAGAACAAAACACTGAAGTACTTTACAAGTGTATTTATTGGTAAAAAGGACAAGAATCTAAAATTAAGGAAGTGGCTAGGTAGAAACAAGTCAGAGCAGAAAAACTCATTCAGGGAAAACATATTACAACATATTAGTTGGAGTTGAAACTACCAGAAATGTGGGGGACAATAAAAAGAGTTTTTTCAAATACATTAATGACAATAGGCAGTATAGAAATATCACTGGCCTGTTACAGGATGAGGATGGTCACCTCACAAACAGGGACAAACAAGGCAGAGGTGTTTAACACTTTCTTTGCCTCTGTCTTTAACATGGATGACAGAATAAGGGGGTCTCAGTGCCCTGAGCTGGGAGACCATGACTATGAGAATGATCAACTCCCAGTCAACCCTGAAACTGTGAGGGATCCGCTGCTCCAGCTGGATCCCTACAAATCTATGGGGCCTGATGGAATTCATCCCAGAATCCTTGAAGAGATACCTGATATCATCACTAAACCTCTCTTGATGATTTTTGAGGGGTCTTGGGAATCCAGAGAGGTGCCAGCTGACTAAAAGCTGGCTAATATTGTCACAATTTTCAAGAAGAGCAAGAACAAGGACTCCAGAAACTACAGGCCTATCAGTCCCACTTCAGTGCCTGGTAAAGTTTTAGAGAAGATTATTCTGTGAGGTATTGAAAAACGTCTGAAAGACAACACAGTCATTGGTCACAGCCAGCATGGCTTCATGAGAGGAAAATCCTGCTTATCAAACCTTCTCTGGCAAGGTAACCCAACTACTTGATCAAAGGAAGCCAGCTGATGTCATCTCTGGATTTCAGGAAAGCTTTCAATACTGTCTCTCACAGGATCCTTCTGGACAAAATGTCCAGCACAGCTGGATAAACACACCATGTGGTGGGTGAGCA
>JAWWTY010000037.1:35245401-35293499 GCA_035222235.1 Margarornis squamiger | reverse complement strand
GGGTGGCCTCACCTTGGATATTGTGTGCAGTTTTGGAAGCCACAATGTAAGAAAGGTATTAAGCCATTAGAGAGTGTGCAAAGGAGGGCAATGAAGATGGTGAAGGGCCTTGAGGGGAAGCTGTGTGAGGAGCGGCTGAGGTCACTTGGTCTGTCCAGGCTGGAGGAGACTGAGGGGAGACCTCATTGCAGTTACAACTTCCTTGTGAGGGGAAGAGGAGAGGCAGGCATTGATCTCTCTGGTGACTAGGAACAGGATCCAAGGGAATGGCCTGAAGATGTGTCAGGGAAGGTTTAGGCTGGATATTAGAAAGAGGTTCTTTGTCCAGAGAGTGGTTGGCCACTGCAACAGTCTCCCCAGGGAAGCGGTCACAGCACCAAGCCTGACAGAGTTCAAGAAGTGTTTGGATGATACTCTCTGGCACATGGTGTGACTCTTGGGGATGGTCCTGTGCAGTTTTAAGAGTTGCACTGGATGATCCTGGAATAATTGCAATAGAGTGATGAACAATGAACACAATGCAGCACCAGAAGGATTGTTTGCTTCTCTGTGTAAAAGGGGCTCACAAGTGGAGTTCTGGAGCTGTGCTGCAAAAGATGTTTGTAAGTCATGTGGCACACAGAAAAAATAGTTAGGTGGTGATGTTTGATGATGACACTGGATTAACAAGCATAGTAAAATTAAAAATAGACTTCAAAGAAATTACAGAAGGATTTTATGGTGGTGATGGGGCAGAGGAAATCTGAGGTTGATAAATAAAATGTTATGCACTTGGGAAAAAATAATTTCATATCCTTTCATGGGTTCTGAAATAGAAAGCTAAGAATCTTGGGAAAATAACTAGAGGATAATGTAGAAAACATCATTATAAGATTGGAAAAAGATCTATAATGCATTCATAACTGCAGGCTGCTCCAATTTGCCCATTTCAAAGCACATACAGAAGTATGGTGACATTAATCATAGAGTAGGGCAGCTTCTGTATCAGGAGATACTAAATTGACCTCTTCTGCCTAGAAAAGAGACTGTGAGAGGCTGTAACAGAAGTCTGTAAAATCCTAATTGCAAGGAGAAGGTGACTATGGCATGGTTTTTGTGGCAAAAGAACACTATCAGGTGAGCAGTGCTATACAAAGAAAAGCTTGTCCTGCTCTAGTTCCCTCAGATGTTTTGATCCAGTTGCTATAGAGGATACCAGAGACGAGGAACATAACATAATCAACTACCCAACCTGAGCCTAACTCTTTTAGCTTTGACAAGTGTTACCTAACAAGGCGCATAAGAGCTGGAAGACCTATACAACCCCTTGAACATATTACAGGTGTAACAAAGACATACAAATAATGCAGTTCTTATTAGACATGTCAGAGCACATGATCCCTTGGGTTTAATTTTGCTTCCAATTTGTGCATGTAAGTCAATAGATGATGAGTGCCGTCTTACTCTAAAAATAGCTCTTCATTATGAATAATAGCATCCTGTGAAACAGGCCTTTTCTTTGTCTTTAAAAAGCCAGGGTTTATAGAAAAAGTCATTTGTTTAAGAAAAATAAATCCCTCAGTTCTTTTACCAAAATGTGGTCAGACAGTACACACAGAAAAAATTACAAGCATCCAAAATACTTTTATCACCAGTTATGCCATAGATTCTCTGCCATTCTGCTGCTTAGGCAGGAAAGTCAGAAGAAATAGCTTCATCATGCTTAAACCCCCCATGTTAGGAGGCAGTTTGTACAGTCAATTTGGCACCTCATAGAATCCTGTTTACCCAAATCCTCTCACACAGCATTTGTCCACAGCTTTGGACAGAGAGAGTCACATTTTATGTGTCCCTCATAAGGGCATAACATGACTTTGGCCGTTCAGTGTTTCCACAGAATTTTATTGTAAAGATCATGACTTGCCTATTCTGTTTTTAAACCATTTTTTACAGTGTGTTTCAAGATGAAGCTGTTGAACAATATCTGTTTACTATCTTCCTTGCTATGGATAATAGCTCTAGTAGGAACTTGAGGCATGCAAAGAACGCAGTATATAAGCCTCACCCATTCTGCTCAGTCAGCTTGTTTTAACTAGCTAAAGAAATAGAGTAAGACAGTCTTCTGGAAACTAAAATTATTAGTTCTCATGAAAAACTTCCAAGTGTGAAAAAAAGTGGAGAAATGATCAAAGTTTTCAGTGGAAAATTAAACATGAGCAGTTTCAGGTTATTTTGAGTTCTTTAATTAAAATGCTTTTTTTTAATTAACACGAAGACATTACTTATTTTTATTGTAAAATTGCTATCAAAATACTTTTTCATAACATTTATTAAGCTATTTTTCTTTTTTTAATAATGCTGACAAAAAATTGGGCTATTTTGAGTTGGAACAATGTACCTGATTTGCAGAAGAAGAAATATAAGTTGCCCAGCATATACTTATTTAGTAGCCTGAGCTGCTACTATTCAAAAGACAGAGTATCTGAAATTGGTGACAGAAGACAAAATTCATTATCCCCAAAATACTGGAATGTCAGGAAATATAGTCCTGTATGGGAAAGTGCCAGATTGTTAAATCTATAAAATATGGTCCTCATAAAAACAGAGGGATCAGTATAATGACTATCTGCCTGAATTGTACTAAATTTTGCCACATTTTCTTGAATGCTTTCAGAGGCCCAAATAATATCTCTTCAAGTGTATGAACAGTCGTAGCACTGAAAGGCTAATGTGAGCCAGAATAGCTGTTATTAGAAGAGAAAATAGCCCATGAACGGTATGCACACGCATCTATAATTGCATGCAAGTGACTGAGCACATGAATATGTGCAGCTTATACATTATTTGCAATTATTTAATGAAATATATGTGTTTAATAAAACAATTCTGTATATATAGCCTATACAGCTACAGATTTCATATGCTAATTTGCACATGTCCATGTTATTTGCTGGGCTTATTTGCTCCCCTGATAGCACGAATGTTATCCCCATAATATCCTGATTTTTTTTCCTAGAATAATCTCTTGTTTCTCACAGTCAGTTTTAGAATAAGTGACTTGTCTGTGGCTGTGATCCACAGTATATTATCAGATTTCTGTCTGTGCCCTTGGCCTCACAAGTGCTTACAACTGGGAGGAGCCCACTGATTAGAAAGTGTTTACAGGATGTAAGTGATTAATATTATTAATGGACCCTGTTGGCTCATAGAAATGTGTTTCTGTTTTCAACTTGATGACATTTCTGCATCTGTCAGTAACTTGCCAAAGGATGAACTATTTAAAAATTTCAGCAGGCATAGCTAGGGAGACAGCCAGGCGGCTGGAAGAGCTTCACCAACCACCACCAAATTAGAACAATTTGGAGCCCAAGAGCCAAGGGGAAGAGTCTCACAGTGGTCACCACTGGGAAGCAGTAAAAGTCAGAGATGAATATGAGGAGGGTGTGGGAGCTAATTTTGTAATTCTGGGGAGGAAGAAGTGGTGTCAGAAGCAGGACACAGGCGAGGTGGTTTGACCTAAGGTAACAGGGATGAGATTTATGTGAGCAGGGAGTCTCACAAGTGAGAAGATCCCACACTTAGCACAAGCATCATATGGATGACAGTACAGGGAGCTGAAAAAGGATTGGGTGAAGGACCTGCAAGAAAGGAGTATCTTAGCAGCAGCACTTTGGCTGGCCTGACACAGTGAGTCATTCTTCTGAGGAGCCAGCTGAAGAGCAAAGAAGAGATAGAGGAGGAAACTGAGTGAGGAAGAGAGGGAGAATTAAGAAGATCCACTAAATGCATGTGCATAAGGCAGAGAAGGTAGAAAAATAAAAATCAACACAGAAGTTGTAGGCTCATATAGGAGCACGTTCAGAGCCAAGTTGGGAAGCAGAAGAAAATAACAGCATTTCATTATAAACCATCTAAATTTTACTTAACTTTGCAATTTCTTAAAGCAGAAAAGTGAGAGGGTAGCTTCCCCTGCTCAGTGAACCCATGTAAAGATCTGCTGTTTGGTGCATCCTTGGTTAGAGGCCTTGTACCCGTTCCTCCAAAAAAACCTTGCAGAAGTCAGTCGTGCTGAGCGGGACCAGAACTTGTGTCTGAAGGACAGTGACCATGCTCCTCATCTGTGCCAAAGTCCTGGGCAGGCCTGCACCTCTAGAGTTAGAAACCAAATGACTTGGAAGGAAAATCTTAAGTAAATTTTCCAGTGATGCAAGCTGAAGGATCTTCTTAATATTCCTATGTGTCTGTAAGAGACAGTTATTAAATCTGCCATAAATAATGGTGGGGAAAAAAAAAAATCAGTAAAAAAGTTGAAGATTTGAGTCAACTGAAGCATTTTTAATGTGATTTTGCAAGATTGTTTTGGTTGGTAAGACATTCTCCACAATCAGGAAAAAAAGCCCCTACGTGTTTCATCTTGCCATTTTAAAAGGCTTGTTTTTATTCAGCTGTAAAAACACTGTTTCAAGAGCTCAAAATTATCCTTACCCTACCTTAAACCAAATTAAACATTTTTGCTTATGCAAAATTGTGGGATTTTTATTTTTCATGCTGACAAACAACTTGAAAAACAGTAATTTTAAGTTCATCAGGAGTTTATCATTTGTATGTTTTTGACACTTCAAGGAAACTGTCACATTAGTTACTTGCATATCTGCATGTTTAAAGAAAACAATGAATATCAGTCACTAAAGGATCAAAATTAGAAGCAAGAGAAACAGGTTTAGTTTTGGATCAATTTTGAGTCATTGAATGCAAAAGACTAAGACACTCCATTCTAGTAGTTTAAATAAAAGGCAAGTAAGGTCTTTGAATGACATTGTTAAGGGCTTGGCAGAAAATTTTAAAAAAAACTGGCCGTATATTAATATGTAATTTTTTTAAAAGTTCCTCCCCCGGTTATGTAAAATATTGCTCTTTTCTGCCACAGTACTGCACTTTTGAGCTCCACTTTTCTAGAACTATTGTGCATTTTAACCTTGCTCCTAATCCCATAAAAACTTTTCTTTTAATAATTCATCAAAAGTGTTCCTTGGAAGTCACCCCTTCAATATGCAACTCCCTGTGTTTATTAAAGGAAGGGTGTTGACAGGCTTGAGGTGGGAACCACTTTTTTTCTTAATAACTTTGATGTCAAAAGACAGTTGTGTAACAGCAGATGGCCTTCTGGTGATAATTTCCTGCATGGCTCCTTTGGAAACATCAATCTGATTTAATTTATTTTTTATAGGAAATACCAATGAATTTTGTGGATCCCAAAGAAATTGACATCCCAAGCCACGGAACTAAAAACCGCTATAAAACAATTTTGCCAAGTAAGTGAGTTAGCCTCGGTTTCCTACTATGACATTTACTCCTGCTGTGAAAATCTACCTGTCTTTATATTTGCTTGTTGTGTACCTATTCATACCTGTGTTATAATCCATGTAGAAAGATAACAGAGGCCCAGAGCTGTTGGACTGGCAAATGCAGAACCCTCATTGGATGCCTTAGTAGGTACATGGTCTGGCAGCATTCCAGTCACAAAGTGAAGTGCAGCCTGGGTGCGTGATGATTATCTCTGAAAGGCAGCTCAGGCAGATGGGTAGAGAGGGGTCTGCCATGCACTCGCAGTACCTCGTCCATCACAGCTCAAGTTGTCTTGCAGTCACTGGTTGGGCTAAGCTACTTAGGATTAAGAAAACTCAGACTGCGAAAAGCAAGTGCTACCTATCCATTCTTGTAGAGGGCTTCCATCTTTATAAGTCCTCTGGTGGTTGGGTTTTTTTCTTCTCCATGCGCTAATTGTCAGTGGGAAAATCTGTTCACATTAGTAAGAAAATCACCCTCACACAGTGCTGTCTCTTCCTTGCTGTAAACTTGTTACTGCCTTCTTATACTGCTTCTGTATTTTCATTGGCCCAAAGTAATATAACAATTGCTTTTTTATAATTAGAGGTGATTGAAAACTATTCCTTCAAAATACGGCTCTCTCAGATGCAGCTATTTTCATAGCATTTGTTGGCAGATAATAAGATATTCCATTTCTCTTTTATTAAGCATTTTGTTTTGTGTTCTGTTTCAGAATAGGTTGCAGAATTTTTAACATTGCACTAAATATAGACATGAATATTTGAGTTTTTATAGATTTTGACATCACCAAAGTGAAAAAGTTCAGCGATTCAAAATATTACAGAACACTCCCACAATAAAACGTAAACACATCTCTTTGTTTACATTTGGAATGAAAAATACTTGTAAAATGACAGCATATCCTATCAACTAGAAATTTTTCTAAACATCTCTGGAATGTCCTTGGGGGCCTGTGTCATATGTTAGTCATTCAAATGATGAAGTTTCTCTCATCAAGCCTAAATGCATTGTAATTTGCTCACATCATGCAAAGGCCTTGCAGTCAAATTAATGAAAACTGATGGCCTTCAGCCTCTAGATTTGTCTCAGAAATGTAACATGTAGCTGGGAAAGAAACTTGTGTAGTCCTTGCTTCTCCTCAGCCTCCATTGTGTTCAAGGTTAGTTCATCTATTGCAACCAGTAGCTGTGTGCATCTGAGTGCAGTTGAGAAATGTTGAAGGGAATCAAATAAATAAAGTAACTTAATGCAAGTTATATACTAAACAATCAGAAAATTCAGCATGCCTTTGAGTCTGGCCCAGTGTCAACAGGATGTACATGGAGGGTGAAATCCTGACCCCTTTGACGACAGCAGGACTTTTGCCATCAGCTGCAGTGAAGACAAGAAATCACCAGGTCTCCCTCCACCTGACTGGCAGATTTTTGAAAGGAGTTCTCCCTTCCCATAGCATCTCGTGTCCGAACTGCCCCAGCCACCACCAGGTTAGCCTTCAGCAACGCCTTGCAAATGTGATGAGTCCTGTTTCACTGCTGCATGTAGTTTGAACTGGGATACAACAGCTGAGCCATGTTTTATGCTGATGAGCTTTGAGAACCAGCGTGCCTGTGTGTCTTCGCCTCCAGTTAGCTGGGGTACACTGCTATGGCACATTTTGAATCCAAGCATGCTGCTGGTGTGCACCACAGCTACTCACTGACAGGCACTTTGTAACTGGCCTTGACAGAAATCAAAAAGCCTGTTTTGTGTTAGCACCAAACTTTTTCAAAGAAGATATTTTGAGGATTGAGGCACATGCTCATAATAAATACTCGCACACCCCACACCCAGTCTGAGAGGGTTTGGAAATGATTTGAGTGATTAAATAGAACAGCTTTCCTGGTTTCCTGCTCAGATGATATCAACCTGCTGCTTCATACAGCCACATCAGCTTTTCCATTTCCAGCACTGGGTGCGTCTCCTGAATTGGGACACCTGTGATGACAAGTGACATTTGAGCTGATGGATTAACTCCTAAACATGCCCAGTCCTGCCAGCTCCACCCTCTAGGCTGTGGAGGATGTTCTCATTTTTTAAGAGATAATTCTGTGATTATGGTGCATGAGGGCAGGTTTATGTTAGCAGATACTACCCAGACAGACAGATAAAACTTACGTCTATTGAAAATTTTTCTATGTGGAAAACTATAAACTGCAGGAAATATTACATTGCTATGAAAAGTTTTTCAGTTGCAGTATAACATAGGAAATACTCTTATGCAAACACTGGGATGCTGCTTTAAGTTTTCTAAGTGTTATTTGCATTATAATAATATTCTAACTCAACCAATGAGGGACCAGTGTGGGATCAGAGGCAAGTGGCTAAACCTTTCCTTAAAATCACTTTCTCCATCCTTCCTCCTGATGGTGACCCCACCATTGCTCCTATTACATGAGCTCCATACCTTCAGCTGCATTCCCTCTGCCACCAGTCTTTTTCTTAATCCTGCACACAAATTTCCTAGTCTCTCACCACAGACACATCCCTGTGGCAGAATACTAGCCCTCCTGCTCCTTCCTCATACTTTTACTCTACATCTTCACCTTTGCCTGCTTTCTCCTGCAACCCCCACTACATGTCCCTGAAACAAAACCTCAATTTCAAAGCCCTCTTTACTACTTCCTGTCTCACTTATCCACGTCAAGCCAGAAGCAGAACTCCTGTGGTACTTCAGAGTATGCATGGACTTTTGTCTACAAAGGAACAAGTGGCTTAACACTATTCTGTGGGTATCTTTGTGTGTGCAACACACACAAGGTACCTGGTTGCCATTCCCTACCCCCTTCCGAAGAGTAACCTCAGGTCAGAAGTCTTCATGAAAACACCGTGGGCAGAACAGCAGAATCACAATAACATGAAGATAGAAAACACTTAGAGGGTCAGACCCTGAAGTTCACAAGCTGCTGCTTGAAGTATTTGTGCTAAAACTGGCTCTAGCATTTCAGCTAAAGACAAGGGGAAAGTTAAATTTCAATTGTATGAACAAAGCACTTTACTATGAAAGCATATAGACAGATGCTGGAAACTGTTTTCTTGATGCCCAGAATTTTCAAGATCCCTTGCACTCCCCAGTCCTGACTACAAACACTCGTATTTGGTCCAGTTCTGCTCCCTAATGAAAGCAATAGGACCATCAGCAGACTCAGAAACTAAAGAGAAAAGAAGACAAAAATAGTTTGATTTTAGTGGAATTCAACATGGGTTCATCAAAGCATTTTTATATATCCGTATGAGTCAACAAAATGTGTCCTAGTAGGGGTCACCAGTATCATAGCATCTAAAATATTTGTAAAAAACTAGTATTATAATAATTGATCTATATTAGACTGCATAGTTAAAAATGCAAACTGATATTAGGCAGACCATATTTTCAGTAGATAAGGAAGATTCCCTTTTCAAGGATGAAACTTTATTTTGTAATGCTGGTGCATGTTTTAAATGCAGAAGTGCTCACCATGGTAAATCGGTGGAATTTTCCATTGAGAAATTCTGAATTATATTGGAAGTGCCAGGAAATAATTCAGATGAGATTAAAAAATGATGCCTCATTTACAGGTGTTTTATACATGAGTTGTTTTGAAGCAGTTGCATTATTAGAAAGTCTAGTAGCCTACTCCCTACCTGGCAGAGATTGGGAATGCAGTCTAGTATGATTCTTCAATGTTATGTGTTACAATGTTTGCCATAATTTATTTATAAACTGCAAGCAAAACTAGGCAAAAAGAGGTGAATGAATTTCAAGGTGTTTCAATATCTGAAAAATCTATGACCCTTTGGGCTGCAAGTGTGAGAGTAGTCTGCCTCACAAAATTTTCATCTTCCTTTCCTGCTCAAAAAGCAGAAACAGTCTAAGGACAGTCTTTCTCACAGTATTTCTGTCCTACTGTTGGTTAGGCAACTGGGATAGGACTAGGAGTAATGAATGACTCATCTTGGAAATGCTACAGAGGCAAACTAAAGAATTCAGGACATAGTAGTAGCTGAAATGGAAGAAGGAAAAATGACCACAGCACGTTATACCCACCGTACAGTGAACACAGCCTTTGCAATAGGACAAAACCCCATGCCTTCATGACAAAGTCATGTTCATGGAGTGGATGATCCTCCACTATGTATGGCACTGCAAGAGGTTGTGCAGCAGTGCTATCATATAGCCCTGGTTGTTCCCTGGGGAGTCTCATGGGAGCAAGCCACCGCCTCTTTAATACCCTCCTATTCCTCCAAAGTAAAGTCAGGACAATATTAATTTGCTAAAGATGGAGTTAGAAGATGCTTCTTCTAACTCTGACGGAAGAACTATTCTGTACTTCCTAGATACATGGAAGGAAACAGTAGTAATTTTGCCTCAGTTAAAATTGTAGAAGACACTGTATTAGTAATTTTAGGTGTTTAATGCCTCTGCTGCATTTCAAGATGCTTTACAAACATTGATGAATACAGCCTTGCAGCCACCATCTGTCTTTCTGCTGTAGCTTCAGACTCTCAGACTTTGCCATTCTTGAGGAAAAGATTATTACCTCCAAGGTATTAGTCATTCAAGAGGAAGCTAATGACTTCCATTTGTGTCTGATGATTGCCTAGTGGCTCTGGATCTTTAGCATTGCTCAGGTTTTCCTCATCTCAGAGCTCAGTTTATAGCACTTGCCTATTTCGTAACTGATCATGACTGTTAATTTATAAAAGATTCCTGTTCGGAAGCAGTGTTTGTTTCGTTGATTGGAGTTGGAAGGAGGTCTCAGAAGTTGTGAAACTGATTTAACTGCTCCCTGGTAACAGAGGGATTTATCTGAAGACATGGTAATTAAACTGGATGTTGAGGCTGCTTGGAAGAGGTTTTTTAAGGTAGGGGTCAAGTAACACCAGAATCAGAGGCATTGTGTGAGCTAGAGGAAGCGGGTGTTTTTTCGAGGCCACGTAGCCTGAGGCATTTGTGGAAATGGCTAATAACCACTCTGTGCTGAAAAGGAATGAGATGTTTCCTGTCCTCATATTGTTAAGGGGAAAAAAAGCTCTAAGTGAAAAAAGTTGGAAAAGCTAGTACAAAGAGATTTTAACACCAGCTAATAAAGGTTCACATAGTGCTATTAGCTGCAAAAGACAAAACTTCCATGCACAGACTTTGAACTAGAAGTCATGCAGTCATTTGCATATTTTAAGAAAAATACTTTCAGAACATCAGCCTGGGATCTACAAAGGCTCCATTCCTGTCCAAGATGTTCCTGTGACTTCCAGTGAGAAAATGACATAATTTATGTTTGGGGTCATCCCTTCTCTTCCTTTGATTTCCAAAGGTTTTATCTGTTCTTAGGAACAGGATGAAAAGTCCAAAAGCAACTCTGAAAATACCAATTTTTGCTACAGCATATGTACATCAGTTATATATTTCTTGTGTAAACAGCCGGGCCACACAATAAATAGTGTTTTCTTATGACTTTCCAGCTCAGTATCCATGTATGTATCTTTAAACACATAGCCTAGATTGCACTTAGCAAAGCACCTATGCAGAGACTATTTCCAAACCAATAGGTATACTGTCAAAAAAACACTAATTCTAATTCATTACTTAAATTGCCAGAAGAAAAGATTTTTTTCAGCACAGAAATATTTCCATATAATTTTGTTAACGGCGGAATATTTTTTTCAGAAAAGATGTGAAGAAAGCTAAAGTGTGTCCCTAGACAGCCACAATAGGTGTTTCACTCCCCTTCTTCTTACCCCTTTCTGTTATAGTTTCTACTTCAGGATTTACTGGCTTGAGTTCCAAAATGGTATGACATGGGGGATCACATCATCACAAATGAGCAAGTAAAACCTTCCTTTGCAGGAGGAACTTAGTAACCCTTAGCTCTCTACTTAGCAGAACTGGGCCCCGCTCCATTCTAGATCATCCAACACTAAAGGAAAGAATAATGTGAAGAAAAATGATCCTGTATTTTGGCATTGCATCTCCAGTCCAGTCCACATGAATGGTCACAAACTGTGTCAGATGAGGACACAGGACTAAAGGGAATGATACGGATTACCTAGTCCAGCTCCTTACAGTGAACTTAAATTGGTATAAAAACACATACCTGATTTCATGCCAGGCAGAGGGAGCTTTTCTTAATTTAAATCCAACTGTCCAACATAGTCATTGACCACTACAGCTTCAGGCAAAGATACCCAAGTCAAATCCAAAGGAGCTAGTGTAATTATGTACCATTGTACAATGATATGACACAGGTTTCAGAGACAGTCTAGGCAGGTCAGACTGATACTCAGCATGGGCAGACTAGACCTTGCTGAGCATTGCGTGGACCTAATAGTGTTGCTTCAATGCTCACAGCTTGCTGAGATGGTTCTCCATAAGCCCAGCATATTACAGTATAGGGGTACCTTAGCTGCACGTGACAATCCTTTGCAGAGGGAAGAATTTGATGCATAATACTTTACTGCTTGGCAACCCCAAATAACAGTAGATTCTTTTCTTCACCAAGTCTTTGAATCTCTATAGAAATCCTCTAATTATAGGTTTTCTTTTCAATTTTCATCTTCCTTGTGCTCTTAGATCCTCTAAGCAGAGTGTATTTGAAACCAAAAAATCCATCTGACTCCTTGAGTACCTACATAAATGCTAACTACATTAGGGTAAGTAAATGTACACTCTTCATGTACTTTTGAGACAATATTTTATTTGCCATGTGAATTGCTGACTTTGCCAAGGTGCCACTCATTTTACTCCTATCCATCATCATTGATAATTCCAAATCTTTTTGTCTACATAGGTGTCCTAGAAATAGTTTTATAAGCCATTTGTAACAAAGACTGCATACTCATGAATGTACTAAAATGGTTGCAATAGAAAAATAATTTATCAAATAGTTTATAAAAAAACATGAAATGCATGCATTGCTATTTGTTTCCTTTGGTATTTACTGTTTAATGTTGTCCTACTGCCTTATAATAAAGAAAAGAGGGTTACCTTGTAACAGTGACAGATACTAGTATTTTCCATATATTAATTGATAGTCCTGAAATCAACAGTTAAATAATTAAATAAATACTGTAAGAAGTCTGTGAAAAGGAGCATAAACAGATACGTTAAATATACACGTGTGCCCACAACACACAGTTGTTCACATTTTACTCCCTATATTGGTCACATAATACCAACTTTACCAGCATGAATCCTGTTGGAAAGCATTATTTCTAAGTGCCAGCTATGTTATAAACCTTGATCTCACACATACACAGAGATTTCTTAAACTCATGACACAGTGTATGACAAATAGACTACTAAGAAACTACTTCAGTCATGTTTTAGCAATATAGTCCTCTACCTGCAAAATTAAATGTTTTGATTAGAGTTGTTATCCAGACTCTCAGCTGGAATAAATGTAATAGTGCAATGGAAACTTGGCCCCAGAGCTCTACAATGATGTTGCTTATTTAAATAATAGTACCTTAATTTATATGTACACATCCCCCATGCCCCATACCCTGCCTCACTTTGCATCCTATACTTTCAGCATTTCGTGAGAAGACATAATGTAACTAAGCCAGAGTGGTTGTCTTTGGAGAGCAACTCTTCCATGAACTGGGCCATGTTTTGAGGCCTCTAAGGTTTCCCTTTTCCCCATGTCACCACTCTCAGGCCCACATATGGTGTCTTCTCCTGCTGCTAACAACAGTGGTACTGCCAGCAGCTGTAGGAAAAATACAGCCCAGCAACAACATGAAATTTCCCACCCATGTATGCAAAACCATTAGACTTGCTGGATCCTGACAGACCTGTCTTGGAAAAGTATGTTCAAGCAGATTGGTGAGTAGAAGGAAGATAGTTTGTGCCAGCTGAGGATCTATCACATTGGTTCATGCAACAAGCAACAATTGTCAGGGAGACAGGCACTCAACAGAAAGGCCCCAGGCTAGAGGCTCCCACACCATCTCTAGTTGTTCTCCATTCACTCATTCCCTTCAGACATTATCAGGCTCTCCTGCTGTTGGGCACCCTGTCACTACACAAACTCATAACTTCTCCTTTCCACTCAAAAATTAAGAATTCAATGTCTTGGTTTTCACATTTTTTATTTTGCCTTTCTCTCTCCTCTGCTTCCCCACTGTTTGTCTGGCCTTTCTTTGACCTCCTTCACATTTGCGTGGCTCGGGACTCCATATGTTGATATGTTGTCCCTCCTGTAAAATCTCATAAAGGCACTTCTGCCTTAGCAAAAATGCATAGCAGAGCCTTTGACTCCACAAGCGTTCATGTATTTTAAATTCTTTTTCTGTCATGGATCTTTGTAGAAACCAGTTTTATAGTTCTCATTTTCTTTCCTGTGGCTTGTTGACTATAAGCTGTCTTGTAAGCACTGTCGCAATATAAATCATAGATTAAAGTGATGGATGATGGAAAGCCCCAACAACTTGGAGAACGGAGTAAGCAAAGGGAAGCCAAGTAAGCAGGAAAATTTGAGAGGATTGATGTATTCTCAGGACCGTTTAAGTTCATCAAATCAGCAGTTTCCAGAGGAAAAAGTTGCTCTACTGAAAAACTTCTGATCTGCTCTACTGTTAATCATAACTGCTTTCAGTTCAAATAACTTTTTAATTTCAGATAAATTTTTCTGCTCTTTTAGAACATTCATCTGCAATATTGATTGACCACATGAATTTAAAGTAAATTCTTTTGTGTCTCTTTCTAAACCAGGGATATGGAGGTAAAGAGAAGGCTTTCATTGCAACGCAGGGACCCATGATTAATACCGTGAATGACTTCTGGCAGATGGTTTGGCAAGAAGACAGCCCTGTCATTGTTATGATCACAAAGCTGAAAGAAAAAAATGAGGTATGACAACTAGCCAAACTGAGAAATTATTCCTATGGCTGCATGATGTAGAAAAGACCTTAGCAGATATGGAAGGAAGCTAGCAGATAACCAGCTCTTATAGGGTCTGTAGGCTATGTGAAAAGTAATGACGGGGTAGCCAAATACACCAAGTGCAATCACATAGATATCATAGGAGATGTATTAAAACACCACAAAAAGGAATTCCATTTTCTAAATCTGTGCTGTTGGGTTCATAATTTTATAAGAAACACCTCATTTATCTATTGGTTTCTTCTGTACTTCTTTTTACTTTCTGGTATATAAAGACTAGATGGTTAATGTTATGATTAGAGTTTTCCTGAAATGATGGAAGTTTGCACTTCACTATAATGGCAGGTTTTTAATCCATTCCAAATGTTACAAATCCCAGAAATACAGTTTGGGCTTCCAGATGTCAGCACCATGGAGGAGCTTAGCCAGAATGGGCATACATGGCTCTTTACCTTAGTACCGATCAGAGCTGACAATTGCATTTTAATGACTAATGGCCAACTGTCTGTTACACATTCTGTGACTTTTGCATCCATTCCGAACTGTATCTTCAATGGCTTTATTTAGGATTCATGTACATTTTTGTCAGGCTTGCCTTGATAGTGACAGAATCCATATTTCTGACTGCCAAATATTAGGAAAAAAAATCACTCTCCCATGCAGAGGGCCAACACAAAACTCTGTTCTGGAAGACTGAATGTTAAAGAAGTGGTTTACAGGGCTTCTAGACAAGAACAAAATAGAAATAAAGGAGCTGGACTTTTTTCTTGAGTCCAAACTGCTAAACTTGGTAACAATTCCCAGCTTCAGGTAGGTGCCTCAATCAAGGTTCAGCACCTTGCCAGGTAAGCACTGGGGCTGTGTTGGCCCTGCTACACTCACACCCCTTCTCTTCAAACTCAGATGCATGTGATGATACAGCAATAGTGTTTATTCAAGCAAAGTTTCTAGTTTGAGTGATCAAGGGACCAAGAGTATAAGTGTGTTACCAGGGCTCAAACTCACTGTTCCATTTAAATGTGGACTCAGTAGGTATGCTCTTCTCATACTCTTCTTTCTTCTGCCCTTGACCCCTGCTTTGCTCTTTGTCACTGTGAGTTTGGACTTCTAACATGAACTTAAAATCCAGGGGATTTTAAGAAACTGTATGTAAAAAGGAGGTTGGTTCTGTAAAATGTTCAAGAAAGTATTTCCAAACCAGGTGCCATTTTGCACTAGACTGTTCAAGCAAGTATTCAGAAACCTACAGTTAAGATGAATCATGAAAGCATAGCCAACTTAGCCCAGCCTAATAGACCAAAAGAGTAAGTATTTCACTGAGGAAATGCTGACTGTTTAAACATTCACATCTGACACTGTGTAAGAAGAATGACTTGAAAGAAGTGCCCAGTGGTTTTCATCATGTCAGGAAGCCCTGTGTTTACCCGAGTTACGCAGGCTCTAGGCACTGGTGTTTATCGGCATTGTTGTGCCTGGCAATGGTAATTTCCTCCTAATAGAAAGGGTGAGGAATCTCAAGGCGTTCCCAGGCTATATAGAGAGGTTGTGTTTGTGCAAGCTCTCCTGCCCTGTCTAGAAACCCTAAGAACTCTCCCACCATTAGCAGGTTCCTCCTGAAACTTTGCTTGCTATTGTCATGAAAACAGCTTAGCTACTGGCCATGCTCAGCATATTATCGTCAGTGTTAAAATATTGCTCTTTATAAAGAAGGCAAGAGTAGGTGTTATTTAACATAACAGCACTTGATATTTTTTCTTCTCTGTGGTCTGCTTTATTTCCATCATTTTCAGGGAGGTACATCTGCAGTATACACACATACAAATATCTTCATATCTGAAAGAGTATTCATCCACATCCACCCCTGAACAAACAAACCTCTATACCTGACTCTCATGTAAAAGCCATATTCCTCAGTTGGTATAACCAGTCGGCCTCCATTTGAGCTATAAAGTACTGTAATGTATGAAGTAATGTATAATGAAGGAGCTCTCAAATGAGACACACGAAAAACCTTAATCTCAACAATAAATTTATTTATTTTGTGTAAGTAAAATTTTTTGGGACATTAGTGCCTGAGTTCAACATATCAATGTAACAAATTTGCATTAGCAATGGGATTGTGTGAAATGATGATGAATAAAGGTTTCTATAGAGTTACTTCCATATGTCAAATGAAAAAATAGTTAAGACTTGCTGTAGTAACAGTTTTTGCAAGATGGGTGAAGATATAATATGAATGTAGAGTGCTGAGCAAAATATTCATTTCAGCCATACAAAGAAAACATGCAGCATTACATTATGATATTTTCTTTCTTTTTCATTCTGAACTCTGATTTAAAAAGGAGGATTGATTTGTAAGGAAGAATCATGCTGAAAGAACTATGGGTGCTCCGAGTATTTTAAGCATAATTTGTAAAACCTGTCCTGAAAACTACACAATGTCTGAACAAATTGAAGATCTACCTGTGCAAGGAGAGTCCACAGCAAAGGAGCTTCTGCATGAATAACCAGTGAGGAACTTTGAAATTTAGGCTGTAATTTTAGGGTAAATATTAGGAAAACCACATCTCATCTAGCAATCTAGGTACCCTCTCTGGTCACTGAAGAGCAGCAGTCACCTCCAGAGTGTGATCATTCCCACTCTTAAGAGGATGAGATAAATCACTTACTGAAGGTAGTAATATTTTAGGATACAATCTTACGAAGCTTTACCCATGAAGCAAATATAATCCTCATATATTACTGAGTTTAGTCAAGACAACTGAGCAATGGACTTTAGACAAATATGTGTGGTATGAGAATGTTATAGACATATATAATTTTATAGACAAGTTTATATAGACTTCTGTTTTATCAGTTATTTTTTGTAGTTATTCTATGTACTCCATAAATAATATGCATTTAATCTGCCTTCAAAACTTACTAGCAACTTTACCTGTTAACCAGAAAACATATTTTGGGAAGCATAAATAAAGGATACTGTGCAGCATTCTGCAAGAAGAAAGGACTAATACTGACAGATGCATGTTTACTCAACTCAGATAAAGTAAATATTTTCTATCAGTCAGTAATTATCTAGGACAATCTTGTTAACTCACTGTTTAAAGCTCATATTGTAGTTCATGTACATTTTTTCCTTCAGTTGGTCTATAAGCATGCTTATCCATGCATAGCCAAGTAGATTTTGAAATTTGGAAATCCTACTTTTGCAGACTTCACATAAGCCTCTATGAAGATTATTTATTAGTTGAGTGTTGGTACCATAGATATGTCTTAGGTTTTGGAAGAGCTTAAAAAGCTTTGGTCCTAACATTGAGGATTTTAGCATATGAAGGCAAATCCTGCAAGCTCACTTAAAGTATATTTCTCCTGCTTGAGTTAGTATGGCAGTAAGTAGAGGGCAGGACTAAAAAGGGATTCTGGAACTGAAGCTTTGCCATTATTATTTGTCACTGTTGTGTGTTGGTCTGGTTATTGAGACATTTAATGTGTAAATTTGTAGGCATAGCTGTATGGAAAAGTACACAAGAAGCAGCGTTAAGGTAAAGCAACTGCACAAATATTTGAGAATTGTTAAACCAATTTTGTTCAGGGTCCACATCCAGGGAATGCAAAGCAGGTAAATGCTATATCACCTGAGACAACCTTCCTGTATTCAGCAGAATTGGGGCCCAGGCTGCAATAAGAGCACTTCTGGTAAGTTAAAATCAGATTGTGGCAAATCACAGGTGCCAGCCCCAGACCGAGGCAGGGCCAGACCCCACTCAGTTATGGAGATCCACCTCAGGAGTTGTCCCATAAAGCTTGGCATGGGATAGGGCATGCCAAGAAATAGGACAGGGAGTGCAGGGAGCCTAAGCCTGCAGCCCTATCACAGGGGGAAGGACGAAGGCTGAAATCACTTAAAAGTCATGTGAGATACTGTTTCTTTTAAAAACTTCCTGTTCGTCAGGGAATGCTGGTTTATTAAAAAAAAAAAAAAAGGTCAGGCACCAGATCAGAAATATTTTATTACCAGAAGGCTAACAATTTTGAAGGATGATGGGAAGATTAAAATTTCCACCAGAAAGTAAGAAGATTCCCAGGCTTTTGGGTGCCTTGCTTGTTGGTTAGGATTTTTTCTTTTTTTCAGCTAAACTAACTTTCAAAAAATCCTGCTCACAGCTGTTACATGTTTGCTGTCTACACAGGGGATTGTACACTCAACCCCAACTCACAAAATGTGTGACCTATTTACCTGTTTAGAAAGTGCTGTAATAAATGAATATGCTGAAAGGGAAACTGTGATCTGAAAGAGGAGAAAGGAACAGAATTAGGACCAGCACAAAGAGTAGAGGTGGAGGACTGTGATAAGAACAGGTGAATTCTTCCTTTTTTTCTAATGTATACTATATGCAATGAGTTTTTACTGATTGCAGACATGAGGCTAGATGGCAAACTTCTCATCCACTGTGTCTGACTTTTGAACAGGTTTAAAATTTACCTACTGGAGACAATTAGAATTTTCTTCTATGTTCAAGTAAGAGCTTAAGGCAGTTTACTTCTTTTTGGACAGCGGTCCTGAGATTTTGTATATTACTTTCCTTATCTCTGATAACTTTATCCCTCCTATCTCCATCTTTATCCCATTTTTTTGCAATTAACTTTCAAAAACATGTTAATTCCCCCAAATACCTGTCTCCTTAGAAGTGCCTGAACCAGCTTATCCCCTCTGTGTTTTCGAAGTTCTTTCTTAAAACAGTAACAAACAGTATTTTTAAAAGATGCACAGCAACAGTGTTAAAAATAATCCATTGTATCTCACTAAATGTAGACTGGCTGCTAAATGAAAGTTATTTTAATGAACAGCCACATTTCATTGTCCACCCAGCACAAGTTGCCAATTCCAGTTCTGGGAAAGAGTCAAGAAAAACACTCTTCTGGAGTGCCTGAAGGCTTTGTAGTGAGTGTCGCATACTCGTATTTATCAAGAAGTCTCAGGAGTTTACTCAACTATTGTTGATTGTCAGGGTACAATTGTGTATTTAGGCTTTTCTTTTTTCCATATTAGCACTGAACACTGCACTCCCAGGGAGGGGCATGAACTGCAGATCTGGCAGATGATAGTAGCTATATGTGTCACATGGGTAGACTGTGCAGCTTGTGAACATTCTTTTTCATACAAATTTCTGAGTATTTTATTGCCACTCCTGATCTCTTCGGGGAGACAGAAAATTTAGGATGTTCGAGTAATTCTGCAAAAGACAGGATTTGAACGAAATCAGTCAGAATGGTCAGCATTATTTCAGAAAATGTGGCTTTCACACACCTTACGCTATTAAGGTAATGAGCATCTATTTTTAGAAAAGTATTTATACAACGGAGGTGATTCAGTTCAATCTGCTGTTGGGTTATCCAGTAGACTAGCTGCTTAAATCTTGCACCAGGTGCAAGACTTTCACACCTGGTGGTAAAGTCTTGCAATCCACTGATTATTTTTCTGGATCATTTTTAGCAGGATTTACTGGGAGTTATGCTTTTTGGCAATTTATATTAAAGGGATTTTTTCATTTTGCTGCATAATGTAGACTGCTGTCTACATGTATACCAACTGCATCAGCAACAGTTTGTGAGGAAGTACAAACGAGTTCTGTCTGGGATTCCTACTACTGTAGAACTGTTCTTTTGGTGTTTTGTTTGTGTGGTTTTTTTTTTTTATTACCTGTGGGTCGGATATTAAAACAGAATGTTTTATTTAATTATTGGGGTATTTTTCTTATTTAATGTGACTTTCAAACACCTTACACTTCTAAGGCAATAAGCATCTATTTTTAGAGAAGTATTTATACAAGAGGGATATATGCATTCACATAGTCTTTAGAGATACTCTCATTGAAATGAATATGAAGCTGCAGTAGACTTGAAGATAATCAAACTATTGCAAGGAAAAATTAAAGTGATTCATAATGTAAATACTATTTCTTCATCTTTTTAGTAGCTGCTTGTCAGATACATTGCTGAAATAGTATAACACTACTGATTCATTAAGAATTCTGTATACAGTTCTGTGTAGCTCTAGCAAGACTGATGGATTTTTTTAACATTCACTTCCAGAAAGTTCTATAGTGAACAACTCAGATTCTTAACATACTTTAACATGCACAAAAGTCCCATTGAATTCAGTAAGATCTAAGGACACATTTACATGCTTTCTTGTATCAGGGCTCAGGAGACTAAAGAGGATAAAAAGTCTTGTGAGGAGGGGAAAAATTCTGAATCTCTTACTCAGAAGGAAATCCCATTTGAAAAGAGAACATTTTATAAGCTTAATTTTATGAATTAAAGAATGTTCTAGGAAAAAAAATCTCTAAATTTGGATGTGGAAAATAATTCCTTTAACTGAACTTCATCTCAAGCTTTTAAGAATAAAAGCAGCTGTTCAAAGTGTTCAGTGACAGAGATCTGTATTTGAAAAACTCAGATTCTGAAAACCAGGCCTAAGTCATTCATTAAGAACCCTGCAATACCTTATTTAGGAATACTTCAAACATGAATAACACCTCCATTGAATTCATCTGAACTTTCCAGAAAAATACATTCTGTGTAAAAATTAGATATGAATATGGCTCCAGGATCCCGTTTGTTGATAACACTGATGTTTGGTTTCCAGAAATGTGTGCTTTATTGGCCAGAAAAAAGAGGAATCTATGGGAAGGTTGAAGTCCTTGTTAACAGTGTTCAAGAATGCAAGAACTACACTGTCCGTCAGCTTACAATAAAGGTAACAATCTGCATCTGAGAAACACCATTTGTAAAGCTTTATATTTCTAATGTTAAATGAAGTTAGTGTTGAGTTTTTTGAATGGCATAAATTTTTGAAGAATATGAAGCTCACAGCTGCAAGGTATTATTGAGACCAAAGTACTTACGGTATTGCCACTTTGTATTACTCTGGCAATAGAAAAGGCTTAAGAAAGAGTGCAAGTTTCACCCTTTTGAACTATGTTTGTAAGGCAGTGTAAAGGGATTTTAGCTAATGAAACAACTAGTATCTAAAAAAGATACACTGCTCATGTTGTACGCTGAGTGCATCCTCTTCTGAGTTACTCCCCATATTACACTTCTATGCTCTCAGATTGATCTGCTGGTCCTGACATAGTATTACAATAAATAATGGATTGGGACCTTTTGCTTGGTGTTTCATCTCCAGCATCAAGAAGTGAGCAGAAGTCATAATGTCCAGCACAAATTACGTTATCCCATACTTAGCCCCTTTGCTTGCTGAAGTAAATGGTAGCAGCCTCTGTTGGAGAGAATAACTGGACAGAGTGGGATGTCTGATTAATCCAAAAAGGCACTTCTTCTGCACCTTTAACTTAAATACTCTTTTTATTTTAATACCAGACCCTAATGATAATGACCTTAAATGGTAGAAATATATAATAAATTAGAAATTCAGAAGCTAAGATCAAGCTATTCTCTCTAGATAATATTGCTGATATAACACAGACCTCTGACAATTCCCAGTTAATAATACAGTCACAAAGTCAGATGGACAAAGCAGAACTTAGCAGTAAAAAAGCCAAGTTTTCAGATGCACAAACCCTTCTTACAACTGGGTCCTTGGAAGCACATCTCTTCCCTACAATTGCAACCTTCAAGTCTAATATAAAAAAAATTGTTATATCTCTCTTAACATTTTTACTGTCTTTTTACCATAACATTGAAAGAAATAGAAGGAATTGTTTGCTACCAGTGTTCATATAAAATCTTCATGTTATTTTCAGCAAGGGAGCCAGTCCCGGAGTGTGAAACACTACTGGTACACATCCTGGCCGGACCACAAAACCCCCGACAGCGCTCAGCCCCTGCTGCAGCTCATGCTGGATGTGGAAGAGGACAGGGTGGAATCACCGGGCAGAGGGCCTGTTGTCGTGCACTGCAGGTAGCTAGCCAATCCTTCTCTTAAATGACTGCCCAAAGCAAGACCACAGCAAATCGCATCAAACAGTCCTCCTAAACAAAGAATGTATTTGGGAAAGAGCAAAATTCCCCAGTTCTTCCTCATGCTAAATGACTTTTTCAGTTAATATTTGAGGATTTGAGTTTTGGAGAGAATACTCTTGTTGCTAGCAAATCGCTTATGAACTGTTCTCTATTTCTGCTAATGAACTCTGCTTTTGAAAGACCAGCTGGAAAAATTATTTTCCTTTTGTTTCTTATTGCTGATTTGCCTATTTCTTTGCCTTGTTGCATGATTACATACCCAATGCAGTATCCCGTGGCATGTTGGCTAAAATATTGCAAGGCAAATTAATTTTGAAGAGCAAGCACCAGGTAAAAATTTGGAGACCAAAACACATCAGTACTACAATTTTTGAACATTTTCACAAAGGCAGTAGGTTGGATATTTCAGATCAAAATGTTATTCAATACTCAAGTCACACAAATTGTAATGCACCAAAGAATGTCCTTCTAATAATTCTAATTTAGTTCCATTTTATTGCTTTGCATTGATTCATTGTACCATGTTGCAATTTCAGTAGTAGGAAGTAGCACTGGATTTTTTATGTTGGTGGAAAGAAGTAGACGAAGCAAAATAGAAAGTAAAAATAAAGGCAGTGTTTCCTTACTTGGTTTGTCTCATAACTGTGATGATACATCTCTTACAGTTGGGATAATACTTTTTTTCCCTAGAAATACATTAAAGCAGAACTCATAATCTCAAACAACTTCTTTTCAACTCCATATTAAGATATTTAGAAAAATGGAAGTGAGATTTGGACCACCCATCATTTTTTCAAACTGGAATGTGATGAATAAGCGACTTTTCCAAATTTTATGCAGCTGTTTTTATCAGGACTTGTAGTTTCCTTGAACAATGCACAAATCCATGGATGGCTGTTGAGAGCCCCATTTTTCTCTTCAGTGAAAAAGGTCTTGAGAAAAATGGGATGTCTTACTGAGATGAGTGATGTGACAGTAAGGTCTATAATCATGAGCATGAATTTATTAACTATTAAAGACAGATATCATCTCAGTTGTGATTAAGATATCTCAGTGGTGATTAAAATTCATAGTTCTTCAGTCACAACTCAGTTGTCTATATATTCACTACATTATGGTCTACAAAACTCACTCACACTCCATTTTCTAGTCAGACAGTTTCTTCCCTTTTTATTTGAGTGGGAGGGCTATGAAGATCTGGCCCCCAACTCCATGTTTTAACTGTTTTCCTCACATTTTCCGGACATTCAGCATGACAGCAATGAGCTGCACTGAATTCCACATTACTTAAGCAAGAAACAGAGTGGGGCAGAGATTCTCAAAGGTGTTGAAGGCTCAGGGATAAAAATAATGCCAAAATAGCTGTTTCCCAGCAGGCCTCAAGAAAACCTAGAGAGCTACAGCACCAAATCCTTCTCCTTCCTGCAGAATCACATGAGAGTTAACTTCATCAGCATGGGTCTAGGTCCTTTTGCCTTCACAGTTAGAGGTATGGTTAGCAGGAACCCCTGTATACTTTGAGGGCTTTAAACATAAAGCCCCACTGACTTTTGCCTTTAGGTGGGTTTTTCCCCCATGTCAGTGCATGTCTCCATCATTTGCTTGGACTGGGCCAGAGAATACTTGGACTTCGTGGCACTAATGAAGATTGTTTTTCTTACCATATACTTGTGTGCAAATTGGAAAAATATTACCCACAACAATTAGACTGCTGGAACAGTGCACACTTTCATTTCTCTCTAAGAAAGTGAGCTGAGAAGTCAGCCTTGCTGGTCACGCACCCAGGAACTGTGGCTTCTAGCAATTTTATGTTTCATATTTTTAGTGTTTTCATTATCTATTTAGTGGTGTCCATTTAACTCCTTGATTTGTGAGTTCCATTCCCCTATTAAATTTTGCCTTCTTTTCAGTGCTGGCATAGGAAGAACTGGATGTTTTATTGCCACGACCATTGGTTGTCAGCAGTTGAAGGAAGAAGGAGTTGTAGATGCATTGAGCATTGTCTGCCAGCTACGAGTAGATCGGTGAGTTCCAGAAGAACCGTAAATCAGTCAATGATTCTGAAATGATTCTGAAATCATTACTGAAATGATTTAGTAATGATCACTAATGATTCAGCAATGACTCTGAAAACCTTTTCAGAGTTGAATGTTGCTTTACCTGAAATGGCTGCCATCACTTTTGCTGACATTTATGACAGCATTAGCTGAATATTCAAGGTAACATTTGTATTTAGGTCCTGAATAAGGAATAATATTGTTTTCTGGGTGAAACTGTGTGACACTTCACTGAATGAAATTCTCCTGAGATGACAACCCTGTGGTTGCTGGGCAATTGGCACTTGGCACTCCTTTTTTCTCCTCCTAGAGCTTTCTGCTGTCTGGATCAACCCACTAGGACACAAGAGATGTGGGGCAATTCGGAGACAAGGGATTATCTTCAAGCCTGGGTTGACAGGGACATCCAGGCTCACTCAGTGTGTAGTTTCTTTGAGCATCAGAGAAAGACAAATCTGGTGTTGTTGCTATACCCTCGACTGTGCTGGGGGTCCTTTTGAATTGACTTGGCAAATTTCCTCACCCTAAGAAAATAGCAAGGCATTTTTTCCACAGTTTTCTTAAGTCAGTTCAATTCCCTGATTGAATTCACAGCTTGGGAGCAGGAACAGCGTAAGCCAGCATTGTTGCAGAGTGCTTTGTTTTGTGAAACCATGGCTGAAGAGAGATTTGTGTTGGAAAGGAGGATGTGGGCATTGTGCACAATAGAAACTGTTGGTTTGGTTGTGCTTTTCTTTCTTATTCTGCTCAGGGAAACAGGATTTTTTATAAAGTAAATAAACAGGATTGCACCAAGAATAGAGAAGTCTCCTATCCTGCTGTAGGTACTAGGCCATATAATCTCCTTGCAAGTATCTTAACTGCTTCTCACATGCATTTCTTCTTTAAATGGAAAAAATCCATACAGGTGCAAATGCTGAAAAAGTGCTTAGGTCAAAGTGCCAGTACAGAATTGGAACCATGAATTGCAGAAGGACCAGAATCCATATACTTGAACGTGTTTATGGATCACCTCCTCTGCCTTCCCCTCCCACATGACTTCATCATACTAAAGATTGTAATGTGATCTTTACAGGGCAACATGAGCCACTTGGAGTGTAAAATTCTCCAAGGGAGGCTACTGACCTAAAAATCTCAGCAATAAAATAAGATGGAAATGCTGAGGGAAAAATGCTTACCCTGTTTTAAATTATCAGCTCCAAATTAGTGCTCTTTTCTGATTATCTGTTCGTCTTATTGAAAAAGTTTTGTAGTGTTTTCCTCCACTTTATTGTTTTTATTATGGGACAACTTTTTTCTTATTGCTTTTACTCTTCGTTGCAGAGAAGTGGAAGCAAACTCTGGTCTCAGCTGTGTCATTTCAATGTCATTATTTCAGACACAGAAAAATAAGCCAAATTTTCAACACTACAACTGACAACACAATTTCATTGAGTGGATCTGACTAATGAACTTTCTTATACATATTTGTATCCTAGATAAACTTAGAAAGAGAATGCAAATCTGACCCAAATATAACATTCATAACAGCAATCTCTGTGACACAAAGCTTGTTATAGAAACTGTCAAGTATTGTTTTTTGCAGATTTCTGTATTTTTTCAAGTTTAAGATTATATAAATAGACTCCAGAGATCTTGCTTAAAGTGCTTCATATTTTCAAGCATTGCCTGAGACAAAGAGTATGTCTCTGTTTTAATTTTTTAAGACATTTTTCTGGGTAAAACTCAGTAATCAAAACCTCTATTTTCTTTTCTTTTTTTTTTTTTTTCCAATTGGCCACATTGCACAATGAATCTCACTCACCTGGCAGTCAGAGTATAGCAATGATCACTAAGGCAAAGCTTAGCAGCCCCTAACACTACGGTAGTCACTGTCCGCCCTACCAGACTGGCCAAGTATCAGTGTTACATGGACAAAGCTCAATGAGACCAACCTCCCCTGATGTCCCAGTCCAGACATGGTGGTTATTGGAGGGTGGTGCGTGAGGCAGAGTCATTACATGTGTCATGAAGCTGGCAAAATGAACTTGAAGCCCACTGGAGTCGGCTGCAAGAGCTGGCTGTGACCATAGCTGTGTTACACTTTACGTACCAGCATGGCCAACATCAGCAATGGGGTAGAGCAGTAGCAGTGCTGAGGTTGTCTTTCCTCATTATACTGGCCAGCAGCTAAGCTCCAGTTTATTCTCTGTGCATCAGATTGCCCTCACGAAACAGAGCAAAAGAGAATGCAGCAGAAAAGGATGGTTTTATCTGACCACCTGGGATCCAGAAACCTTGCAAAGAGGTACACTGACTATTTCATCCATGCTATCTGGCCAGGCTGGCTCATGCTCAGAGCTTCACCATCCAAACACAGGTTGCTGATGGAACACACTCAGGCATATCCACTTGCATGTGACCTTTTTATCACATGGGTCCATGCCCACATTTCTACCAAAGTGAATGAAGCAACAGGAGAAAAGAGCTATGCTTGAGGGACCCAGTGATGCTACAGTGACTTACCAAAACATTCCTACTGCCCAGCATATTCAGTGAAAACCAAACAAGCATCCAGACAAATTGCATATGGTGGCAGAAAGTCATGCTGGAAAATAGTTTAACTAATTACCCTCTCTAGAAACAAAGTTTTAAATAAGGTTCCAACAGGGAATGAGAAAGGACAGAGCTGTTCCTAGGCAGCGTATGTCCAGGTACCACTTTCTTCTTAGCTGTTCAGTGTCAGTTAAGGGGTGAACAAATCTGACAGCAATTGTCAGCGCTGAGCTAACATGAGAAAATGGACCATCCACTCAAAATCTTGACTCAGGATGGAAATACAGGCATGCTCTGTGTGAATTTGTAGAGAGACAGACCCACAGGTCTGGTCAGCTTACTTTTTTTCCCAGATAATTTTTTATGTTTTGCAACAGAAACAGGAAATGTTTGATGTGAGGCATCTTTAAGACTTACTGTGACATCGAAAAACTTTGCACATTCTTAACCTTAAAGGCACATTCTTGGAATGATATCCGATAACTTTGCTCTTGGCTCCTCAGACAGGATGAAAAGAGTTTCCAGTGTGCGTCAATTCATTGTTTAAGTGCTTTGACTAATCTCTTCAGGTTAAAAAAAAATAATCTCAAACACTGCATTACATTCATTCTGGATCAGACTGCATCCAGCTGCACCAGCAGCAAGCCAGAGGGCAGGGTACAGGACCCTTTACGCACCCATGGCTACCCAAGCAAAGCTGCTCATGGTCCCCAAGCCCTCAGGACACCAGGGGCTGTTTCTTCCAAGCACCAGCCCAACGAGTCCCAAAGAGGCAGAAAGCCCAGCAGCAGATAGAGGAGCTGGCAGTGCAGGGTGACAAAAGGACAAAGGCTGCACACCTGGAGGTGCTGTAGCGGGGGGTATATCCCTTCTGGGCACTAGGGACATGGAAGAGGAAACCTCCCTCCTTGAGCAGATTTCCTTCTGAAATGCTCTTCCACACAGCCATTTGCACAAACTGATATCTTGGGGTCACAGATAATTCCCTGCTATTAAATATGAGCCTTGCACAAGAACAAAGGAGAGAAGGACTTGGGGATAGTGGTAGATGGAAAAATTGGACATGAGCCAGCCATGTGCACTTGCAGCCCGGAAAGCCATTTCTACCCTGAGCTGCATCAAAAGCAGCATGGCCAGCAGGTCGAAGGAAGCGATTCTGCCCCTCTACTCTGCCCTTGTAAGACCTCACCTGGAGTGCTGCATCTAGCTCTGGGGTCCCCAGGACAAAATAGGCATGGATCTTCTACAGTGGATCCGGAGAAGGGCCATGAAAATGATCAGGGAGATGGAACACCTCTTGTGTGAAAAAAGTCTGAGAGAGGTGAGGCTGTTCAGCCTGGAGAAGAGAAGAACCTAGGGACATGTGTTTGCAGCCTTTCAGTGTAAAAGGGGGCTTATAAGAAAGACAGAGAAAGCCTTTTTACCATGGTCTGTAGTGATAGGACAAGTGGTAATGGTTTTAAACTAAAAGAGGATAGATTTACATTGGATATTAGGAAGAAATTCTTTACTGTTAGGATGCCCAGAGAAATTGTGACTACCCCATCCCTAGAAGTGTTCAAAGCCAGGTTGGATAGGCCTCTGAACAACCTGGTCTTAGTGGAAGGTGTCTCTGCCCATGGGAAGGTATTTGGAACTAGCTGGTCTTTATGGTCCCTTCCAACCCAAATAATTCTATGATGCTGTGATTCTATGTATCCCATATATAATGGCACTGACAAGGCTAAGTTGACTGAACCTCTGTATAAGACTCAAGTACCCTTAAGTGGACAGAGATGTGCATTGGTTTGCCCATACAAGGTTCAGAAGCATCATAGCATCTTCGTTATGCTTGCTAACACAGGGCAAATGGGGTAGTGCTGGGCTCAGCCCCAGCCAGTCTTATACATGCCTTCTTTGTTACTTCAGCAGAAGTAAGGAAGAGGAAGAAGCAAGGATCACCACCTCAAACAGCCTAGTGCAGCCAAACTTGTTATAACCTGCCCTTCCTGCCAAGTCCTGCTGCCTGGATATGTTTCCTTCCTCCACCCCTTCCACACAGCTAATCTAACCTGGGAAGTGCACTCCCTTAGAGAACATCTTGGGGGAACATCAGTGAGAGAGACAGAGAGGGAAGCTGGCTGGAAAGGGATTGCGTGGGCAGAGCAAGGCACAACAGTAAGGAGGAAGAAAAGAAACTAGGCAGAACAAAGGACTAGAGAAAAGCCTTCCCATCACCTTCAGTCTCGGACTGGATTTCTGGGCAGGGGACAAGAACAGAGGCGAGCAGCTGAAGGCAACAGGCAGCAAAGAGTTATGAATTTGTGGGTGTCTTTGTTGAGGCTGAGAGGCTGCTGCATTTTCATGGAAAATGCTGAGTTGGAAGGGACCCACAAGGATCATCCAGTGCAACTCTTAGCCCTGCACAGGACCATCCCCAAGAGTCACACCAAGTACCCGAGAGTATCATCCAAATGCTTCTTGAACTCTGTCAGGCTTGGTGCTGTGACCACGTCCCTGGGGAGCCTGTTCCAGTGCCCAACCACCCTCTGGGCGAAGCACCTCCTTCTAATATCCAACCTAAACGTCCCCTGACACAACTTCAGCCCATGCCCTCGGGTCCTGTCACTGGTCACCACAGAGAAGAGATCAGTGCCTGCCCCTCCTCTTCCCCTCACAGGGAAGTTGTAACTGCAGTGAGGTCTCCCCTCAGACTCCTCTTCTCCAGGCTGAATACACCAAGTGCCCTCAGCCACTCCTCATACAGCTTCCCATATTTTGTGTCAGATGGAACCATTTAAGGCCTGTGATTTTGTTCCAAGGAATAGCATATCACAATAGACATGCAGCTCACTAAAAGATGTTCTACATTTGCCTGAGCATATTGGGGGAGACAGAAAAGAGTCACTTGCTTAAAGAAGTAGATATTATTTTAATTATTATTTTCCTTCCACAGCCATTTAGCTATTCAGTAGCACTGAAGAAAATAAAAGGACCTTGTGGTTGTATATGAATTTCTCTAATACTAAAGGACAATAGTTGTTAAGGCAGTTTGACCTTTTATCAAATAGCTTGGTATATCAGTACTGTATCTGTTGCTGGAGACCTCATGGAAATTTTGATATCTGGCTTCAACAGTGCTCTGGATCCAAATATCTCACAAATTTGAGTGTTTCAATGAAAATATAACTGAAGCCAAATGTGATACATATCTTAATGTCTTCCTTCCCACTAAGGCCATTTAGTCTTTCACCATCCCAAAGGTAACTCATTGCTCCAGGGTACACTGAGGATGAACCAGGGTCTTGGTTCTAGAAGCTAGCAGAGTAGGTAGCTTTGAATACCCTGCCAGGTGAGATATTAAGTGGAATTAAGTAAACCTGAGGGTTCACTCCTTGAGAAGGGACACCTGGAATACCTCAGTACTGACAGAAAGAGGCTCAGTTTAATTTCAGAGCTAAATGGTACCACTCCTACTAAATATCACACCTGTCTCCTGTAAGACATCCCCTTCCTACCACACTGCAACTAACACTGGAGATGTGAGACTTGAACCTCATACTTAGACCTGAAAAAGGGATTGTTATCAGATGAATGTGTAAAATGTAGGCATTTAAGCCAAGTTGGCCGTAACTAGTCCTTTTTATGGTCAAGTTAAACTCTTTTGTACTGTTGGTGGTGAAATGACTCACTGCTGTAAAATTTCTTAGGTGGCTGCTGTTCAGACAGGATGCATTGGAGGCGTTAGAAAGGGGACAGGAAGAGCTGCTCTCTGCACAGGCAATCTGCAGGTCACCAAAGATTACATTTTTAGTAAAGGACAAAAATGAAAGGTCAGATTCTGACTACTTCCTTGCTCCATCAGTGGTAATGCTGCATCCAGGTACCTGGCCTCCCTTGCCCAAGTGACTGAGAAAAATTTTCTTTGAATATATTGAATTTGAAATATAGGTTTTAGTAATGTAGATGCCAGGTGTTTTCTTCTCTGGTTTTTACCCTGATGGAACTAGGAATTCTTCATTCTGGGTATGTGCTGGATGGCATAAGTTATGAAGAAAATACTTCTGCTTAGCCAAATCTCCCACTTACTCAAGCAAACTCTAAGCCAAAAATTTAGAAAAGGGTTTGTACTAGCTGGTGGTCATGGGACTGGCAGGGCTGGAAGTTATTGCATTCTTAACAAATAAGATTTCAGCCCAATGTGTTTCCTTTCCAGGGGAGGAATGGTTCAAACCAGTGAGCAGTATGAATTTGTGCACCATGCACTGAGTCTGTATGAAAGCAGACTTTCTGCAGAAGCTGTCCAGTGAAGCCAAGAAGGGTAAAGCCAAATGTCAGTCTCCTGAGGTAATTTGTTTCATTACCTACCAGCAGCTTCTTCAAGGAGTTTACTGCAGTGGGAAAGGCGGCTTTGAGGCCAACTTCTGAAAGCATTGTGGACGGTTTGGCAAAAGTATAGAGATTTCTGGACCTTTACTATATATGAATGTATTGTGAGCTTCCCAAAAATGATTCATAAAGAAGGTACCGTACTGAAACTACACATGAATTTTGTGTATGTATCTAAAGGTGGGTTTAATTCTGTAATGCTGATATCTGCCATATGGAATGTATGAATGTGCTACTGCTGCAGTCAGATGGACATTGGGACTTCTACAGGAGAAATGTTTAACAAGTGTATAAATGCTTTGACGTTTGCAAACTGTCTTGTGAATGGACTGTCAACTGTACTGTAAAGTGCTATTACTGATTATGTGGTGAGCTTGTTTCTTGGCCACATAATATTCTTGCTGCTAAAATTGCAAGTGTTCAATTATGAATTAAAAAAAAAAAAAGATGAGATAATAAAAAAGTTAAACGTTTTGGTTTTGAAAATATTCAAAAGCAGTTAATATTTTATATGGAAATATATGTTCTTCATACTGTTACCTATTAAATATGTATTTACTGTAGGTCTTACAGAGCAGTTGCAGAGCACAATGTCTGTTATTCAGTGTGTTTGTATTTACCCTATCCTGTTGATTGTCTTAGAACATGCTTCTGCTACAGACCTGAATCCAGTGTATTTGTAAATTGTGTAAGTCATTTTACTTTTAAAATAACTTTGTAGCATATATTAAATGGTAAGGATTTTAAATACTTGTCTGTCTTTTATCAATGTGGAAATTTTTGCATATGTTGTTTATCTGCTCTATCTCTTTCAGTAAGAGATAGATGCCTTTAGTGATATGGACTGTTCCATGACAGGTTATACAAGAAAGAAAATGCTGCTATGACTGTTTCCTTTACTGTTAAGTAAGAGTTTATTTTTAAGAGATATGCAAGGTTGGCATTATGACTTACAGCACTGGGAGGTCTGTTTACAGGGTATAATGAGTTTTTAATGCAATGATGTTGACTTTGCTTCATACTGCTAATAAATGACACTTGATATGAAATATTAACTGAAATCTCCATTCTTGCCTAGAGTAGTTAATGCCCCACACACTCTTGTACTCCCATAAACAGGCTCAGCCCAGCACAATTTGGTTAGCCTTCACCATGGCTTCATACCACTTGGGAACCATTCCAGAGGACACAGGCAATCTCCCACTGACACGGAGTAAGGTGCACCACCTGATGGGAAGGCAAACCCAGCATCATTTGATTCCTCGGGGTGGAGTTTCTGTAAGACTCGATACAGATCCCAGAGGTTTGCCCGCTCCTTTTCCCCTTCTCCCCCACCCTCCACTTGGCTTTTAGAACTTGTGGAGTTAAAAGTATCAGTACTGAGATTTTGCTTGATTATGTATAGTTACAAAAAATACGTGTTTGTTCCTTGGATTTTACAAGATATACTTACCCAGCACAATCCAGATGACCTGAAAACTTGTAATATTTCACAGACAACAAATTACACAAAAGTATAATCCCCTTTCTTTTAGTCTAAAGAGTTTCAATATAGTCTCTATCAGTTTTCCAGGTGTTTGAAAGCCTCTCTCTCTTTTGCTTGTATTTTTCCAAAATAAATGAACTAGTACACTCTGAAGAATCATATAAAAGGACAAAGTGCTGTAAAACTCCCCAAAACAATTGAATAGAAGGAAGTGCTCGTCACTGACTTTTTCCCCCTGTGAAGGCACATTTCCTTCCTAGCCTTCGCTTCACTTATCTGAGGTGGGTTTTTTTAAGAGAAGCATGGGGAGTTGCTAGAGGGAAAATGGATTCTTTATTTCACGTCCTGGTTTCTACCTGTCTTGCCTTGACATTCTCAGGTAAGTGTCTCTCCTCACTTCCCCTCTGCCGTGTTGCTCTTTCTGCCACTGAGCAGAACCCTCCAGCACAGCTGGTGACTTAAAAAAGAGTCACCTCTTCGCTGTGTTTCATACAAGAGGAATGGGGGGCAGGGCCAACATAGCCCGTTCTGTTTAGATTTCTTTCAAAATGAAAATAAACTGTCTGCTTCTATGCTGGAGATACCTCTTCTTTTTTTAAGAAGATCTCCTGATAGACAATCCAGGAGATGAATTTTGGGATAAACTCTTCAAAGTGGAGATTCCTATCTTTTATTTATACTTTGTGAACCTTCAGAGACAGGAGCTTTCTGTGACGCTTAGTTAAAAAATACCCAGATCTGTAAAAACAGGGGTTTGACAAACACCAACTGAAGGCAATAAATACATGTTTGGTTCAGTACTTTATAACTAATGAGACTGGAAATGTTTGAGTAACTGATATTATAAAAAGAGAAGCTAAACATGATATAGCAGGGAGGTTGTGTTTGAAATAACCAGTTCCGTGTTCTGTAACTTTGTGGGATTTTGATGAATGCATTGAAGTTCTCTTCATACAAGTATTTCGTGTTGATCTTTAAGTGTGGTGACACAGAGAGCTAATCTTACATGAATTGGAATGGCCACAAAACTAACAGCTAGAGACGCTGGAGTAAATCCAGTAACACAGATGTACTTCCTACCAGTAAAGAACCTCCATTCCTGTAACGACACAGGCACTGAGAGGCACACAGATTTGTGAATATCCTCCTACGTGTTTTCTTCAGAAACACTATGAATTTTACTAAAACAATTTCCAAGCAGTAAATTATATTTTAAAATGTCTGTGTTCTAAAACTGAAAAAGAGATCTAAAACTCATGTAGATCTTTGTATGCTTTCAAGAAGAGGAAATGAGGTATTTAGAATTGGTATTTGAAATTAATAATTCTTGGATTTCTTTTATATCCAGTTTTTTTCATTTTTATATATAGTGAAGGCCAAGATGATCTTACCACAATAGTTTGCTTTTTGCATTCTCGTTATTTACACTACCAGCACTTGCATCATGTGGGTGGTGTGTTTGGGTTTTTCTTTTTTTACATAGGTTCAAGTTATGGAATGTTTCATTAAATGTTCAACACATAGAAAATGGAGGAGAGATTTATTCACTGATGTATTTTAAATCATCAAGAATTTGCTTTTTGTTAAATAACCATATGTAATCTACTGTATTTTTCTGGAATTTTCCTTTTCCAGAAGGGTTTCTGATTATCCATGTCCAGAAACAGCAGTGCCTCTCAGAAAAGAGAGGAGTCATTATGGAAAAGTGCAATATGACCAGCCTCAACCAGAAGTGGCAGTGGATGGCAGATGACAGGCTCCTCCATGTGAAATCTGCGCAGTGCCTGAGCATCTCTACGCGCTCTGCTCTGTCATCTCGCAGCATCATTGTTGATTGTCCCCAGGCAGTCAGGTGGTCTTGCCACGAGGACGGGCTCCTGAAGGTGGCCAATAGCTCTCTGTTTCTCACAAAGCAAGGTCAGAAGGTAATGGCCAAGCAGAGTAAAAAATACCTTCATACCTGGATGCAGCTAGAAGCCAGCGAGACGGGAAAACCTGTTTATGTAAATCTGTGCTCAAAGCAAGGTGAGTTACTCCGTCAAGGAAGTATCCTGGAAGTTTTGGTAATAAAAATGTCACTGTTATGCTAACTCAAATGTGAAAAATTATGATATTTTATTTATATAGAAAAATGGTTTTCATGTTGAAAATCATTTAGAGAACTATAAAAGAACAGCTGAGATGAGTGCTGTCTTTCTCAAAATTGGTGGAGTTTGTAGGCCATTTTATATTTTCAGGATGTCTCCCCTTTTCTCTACTCCCAATCTTTGAATGAAAGTGCTTATGTGCAAGCTCAGCTCACTATTATTTTGTCATTTCCTTTTTTCATTTCTAAACAGAATTATGGGTACTAATTTATGGTCCTTTTAAAAATTGTGGGTGTATAAAAGTTCTTCTCCTTCCCATTCATTTTATCATACAAATCCAGATTCAATCTGTCGAGAGCAAGAAGACATCTGAAAGTCAAACACATGCACAATTGTTTCTCTTAGTAACCCAAATGCATGGTTAGAACAGACATGGCTTACACATTCATGTGTTTACTCAGTGTAATTTTACACTCAAAATCCTGAAAATAATGAACTGAATAAAATATCTCCGAAATTCTTGGAATAGCACCTTGTGATACACGGGTCTGTGCATATGCCTACAGACACCTACCTGTATACCTGTATAGTTATGGGTTTCTATATCCATGGCAAAATGGAAGGTAGAATCGTTTGAATACTGCTTAAAAACACTATTCAATGTCCTGTTGTCAGTGCTTCCTGGCAATCCCATTGACATTCTTTTTGTGCACTATTAAGCAATTCTTCATGGTAAATAAGAACAACCTACAGACTTTTTATTGGGGAACACACAGTTTATTCTTGTCTTTGCAGGATTAAAAAAAATATTTTATGACCCCGTACTTTTGCATGTGGCCAAGTTTTCAGAATGTCTAAACCGACTCCTCATTCTTTCTAACCTCCTGGTTATTGTAAGGTAGGGTATCACTATTTGCAGAACTCTACTCACAAGATCAGGATTACTCACCTGAGTGGAGGACAACTTGCAGAATCAGGGAATGAAAAAGAGACCAAGTTGCCATCCCAGTCCTCTCATATATATTAGAGATTAAAAAGGCAAAATCATTTGAAGGCCTGTGTGGTGAGTATGGCTTGATTATTCAAAGACACTGTGAACTGTTTAGATGAGGTATGCAGGCAGTGTTATTTCCTTTAGATAGCTGGATGAAGTGTGGCCTAACAAAGCTAAAGTAATTCTACATTCTTTTCTTAATCGTCCAATGGAGGAGAGGGAATTTAAGACCAATAAGCACTAGTACAATTGTCATGAGATATTAAAGAACCCTCTCGTCTATTTCCTGTGCTCAATCCCTAGTTTTCCTGGCATTCTCTCCACAGACAGGCCTGTAAATCCTTTCTAAGGGTGTAAGTAGTCTCATTTTTGACAGCTCTGAGAAGTTCTGCTGAGAAATCAACAGAACACTATAATCCTCAATACCTAACTAAGAATTTCAGGGATGTAAGAAACTCATAAAGAGTTGAACTAGTGCAAAGATATTAATTTTTCAAGTAATAATAGGTACTACAAGAAAAAATCTAATGCCCCCAGTTCTGGTTTTGTCACCCATATTCATGTCAAAATTTTCAATGTGGAATGTATAAAATTAGTCTTCCAAGAACATCTATCTGCATTCAGTAAAAGCAGAAGTGGATTAACCTAAAATAACATATTTGGTCTATATTAATCTAAGATAGTAAAAACGTAGCAAAATCTTTGGAGCTGAAATGGCTGTAAGTTTTCCTCCTCCTGACTGACACCATATTCAGATAAAATTTACCCTCTGTTTTCATAGTACTCATAAAAATAATTATATTTTGGCATAAGAGTAACTCACTGAATTGCATGCTAAATGTCTTATCAGCCCAGATAGAGTACAGGCTCCAAACCCAACAACTGCAACTACCTTTTATTCTGGACCTTACTGAAATATCAAACGTGATTTTTCTGAGCCTAGGAAAAGCCTGAGCTTGGATTTGGATTTCAAATCATCCATTTGAGATGTGTCTAGATGTACATGTTTTGCAACAGTCCTGACCCAAATGACTGTTTGTGGAAATCAGGATCAGTTTGGGCATGTATCCCACCTCTGTTAATTCAGAGATGATTCTAAAACCAACAGAAAACAATCCTTCTCACACAACCCCACGTTTGTATCTCGCCTCTGCCCAAAACAGCTAACATGAAGAAGGGCCATGAGGTATCAATCTCCTTTGTGAAAGTGAGACTTCATTTCCCATCAAATTCCTGAGGAGATTATGGGCAGTAAGATAAACAGTCTCAGTAGTGCTACTGCCTTCTTTTTACGAGCCCACTGTTGGATTCAGAACTTCTCTAAGCCCAGAAACCAAGAGAAAGGACAGGAATGGAAAGAGGGATGAGGAAAAGATGGGGAAGATGAAGAGGTAGATGGCAGGATGGCTGAAAAAATGAAGACTGCTGCATATAAATAACACTTGCAGAACAACTGCCTTCTCTTTTATGTCTGGAGAGCACCCAGAGCACCACTAATGCTCACCACTCCTGAGTTGTGTGAGCAATTCTCACCAGCTTCTTTTGTTCTGGGTAGGTTAATTTCAATAAGATATCCAATTAAAGAACAGATGCAATGCTATGTGGCACTTTAAATATTGCCAACACACCTGAAGACCACTGCTGATCAAAAATTATTCACTACGTAGAGAATGACTTCTAATAAGGAGATACAATGCCAAGCTGCATGCTGCAGTCATGCACTGAGATCTAGAGATTGTCACACAGCCTGTAGAGCAGTCTGGATGCAGAAGGTGACATGAAATGTTTTGTAATATGATGTTCTCCATTGCATTTCTCTTCTATCATATCATAAACAGCAGGGACAACCCTAGAGCTATGGATATCAAGACATTCAAAACAGTAGCTGATTTTGTGGAGGAGAAAGGTTTTATTACTTACTGTTATGTGCCGAGCACTTAAGAAACATAGTGGGATCTACAAAGATACAAAACATGTTGGACAAGGAATTCAAATAACAACTACAGCATCCTCGTATCTCTTGTTTTCACTCTAAAATAGACAAACTATCAGATACTACGTATAAGACAATCTGATGCAGCATCTGACGGTCACACTGTTCCCTCCTCCTTTTCTACCCTTGTTTCTTGCCCAGTATCTTTTCTCTTCCTCTTATCCCCTTTTAAGTTGACTTGCTTCGTAATCAGAACCTCAGCTGATTGAGTTTACATTCCACTGCTGATGCTTCAGTGGCTGAGATGGAGCACAGAAAAGACCAGAGCAGTGCCACTCCAAGCACACTCCAAACCACTGGAGCGGCAGTAGCAACTGCAGAACCTGGAAAGGGAAGACACATGAATCTTCTTGGGACTCCTGGGAAGGCGAAAGAGCACCAAAGCAGAAGCAAGAAAAGGCAGCAACTCTTACCCATTTTTTAGATCATGTAAATATCTTTAGGCTTTAATTTTTTCACACCTTTAGTGTTTCTAGTGACTGCAATAATGGGCTCACAGGTTCACTACAGGTTGGGTTTTTCTGTGTTATCTTTTACAAATTTCTCCAGGATAAAATAGAACAGTGGTAATCAATTTTTTCATTCCACTTTTGAGTTGACCCAAAACATTTTTCCTAAAAAAATATTCGCTCATATCTATTTTTATCTCTCTGAATTATTATTTTATAGGACTTTTTAAGGAAAAGAGTTTGTTAACATTTATGTGAACCCATGAAATATCAAAAATTACTTGAATCTTCTTTCTTTGGTCAAAGCAATACATGGCTGAACACTTTCACTGAGCTCCACCTGGACAAAGAGAGGCATCAATATCAAATTTTGGACATGATTACAAAACCTTATACAGAATCCAATAGCATACTGACAGAATCTGAAAGATAAATATGGATTTAGATTTTCTAAAAAGAAATTGAGAAATCTGCAGTGTGTCCTAGGTCTTTGGTTTTTGTAAATTTTCAGAGTCTCATTGAGCTACAGCACAAAGAATATAGACCAAAATCAGCTCAGCTACTTTCATAAGGGAAAAAATGGAACAATAGGAACAGCTTCTCAGAGCAATCAGGAGTAAGGCAAGTCCTGCTTTATGATTTCATCTTCTGCAAGTGCAAACAAACATGCCAACTCCAGACAACTATACTGGTGGTTTTCATTATTACATTCTCTCCCTTTATTTTGTGTGGACCTCTGTGTAGAAGCTGGAGTGGGTTTTTGCTTCTAGGTGTCTAAATGTAGGTGTCTGAAGGAAGGGCTTATTTCAGTTGTCTTAACACAGGTGTTTTTTGTCATTTGAGATGCTCTGGGATATTCCACCTGATCTCTGACTGCCAGCCCAGAGACAGAGGTTTCCCACAGGTATTATGAGAGCCCTGAGCAGAGGGCCCAAGGGCAGTTCAGATTCTACTAGGTTTAGGAAGACTGAACCAAGCCCTACATATCTACATAGTAGCTTATTTTCTGAACTCTTCTTCAGTAGAGGTGTAATCCATGGAGTTAATGAAGTCTAGATGTCCTTCAGTGAGCAAAAATCCCCTTCAGGGTGAGCTGTGACTATCCAGAGTGTAAGAAATAGGGTTGGTGCAGCAATGGTGTTATCATCAGAGATATAACTGGGATGTTCTGCTACCACTGGTGCTGAAAGAGCATTTCAAAAACAAGCAAGTAAAAGAGCAGCTCAGGATTAGACTGGAGTTTGGAGACATTTGACCCCTCTAACATGAGATACAAATATTGCTCACTTCTACAACATTCAAATAAAACAAGGTAAAAAATTTTCAAGCAGCACAGATTTTTCAGGTTTTGAAAGGTCTACTTTGAATGGGAAAGAAAGGACATTTAGAGGATTTCATTCTTTTGTCATACTCTTACATGCAACAGAAATCTGAACTATGTTTTTTAAATAGTCTTTATTTTTGCAGTCTATTTACTAGTAGTTAGACAGCTAAAATGATAAAGGGATCTTAAAGCAACCCCTTCTAGTTTCAAGTCTTGAGTTATATGCAGTCTTAGGGAGTATTTTGGTTTTTATACACTAGATATCTGAATCATTTATGTTTCACTAGCAATTCAGCCTTAGTTTTCTGAAACTGTGCTTTAATAAGGTAGGCAGAATGACGCAATGCAAACTATTGCAGAAAGCTGCACTGTGCCAGCTCAGCTAAGTCTGAAGGCCCCACTGTAGGGTTCTCAGTACTTGACAACTAATCATACATGCAAAATGTATGGACTTCCTTTTCTTGTAAGCAGACTGCTGCTGTGCAGACAGATGCAGTTTGCGGTACACCCCATGGGTGAAATACGCACTTTGTCAGAACATCATACTTTCTCCAGGATGTGCTACTGATGATTACAATGTTATGCTCACACACTGTGTATCATTCAGCCACTAGTGATCAACGACAGTGTCAGTGCTGCTGTTCTGTTCCGATGAATAGTTTTATGACTGATTTCTAAAGAGACTTCTAGAACAATGCTAAACACTTCTGAAAAATCCCACTGTTGAGATTTCTGGGTACTTTACTAATGTCCAAACAGGAAGGGAGTTTTTTCTGGTGAAAAAAATTGGAACGCAACTTGTATAGAAATCTGCTTACATGGATCTTATAATAAGTAGTTCTCTTTTTTAAGTGCTTGCTATTGAAGAAGGACTATGAGGGTGCTTATGCTAGGACCACACTAGTGGTTTTAGTAAGAGAAGATAAACATGGATTCTGACTTTCTTGAAGTGAGGGCAGATATGAACCCTGTTAGTCCATTTTAGGATCTGTGGTATATATACACATACATGAGCACTGGTACATATATCTGAAGTTTCAGTACGGCATAGTGCTATACCCATCCATTCGTTATGGGTAACAGACAGTTACCTGTTCGGTCAGTCTTTGCTGGGAAAGATCCTTTATCTGGAAACCCAGAATAGCCCCAAGCTTAACAAGAGGAGTTGGATTGTGCAGTGACCCAGTGCTTGCTCCTGGTACCTCCTTGGGCTGGTGGAACGTTTCTGAGGACCAAGCTTCCAGGACAGTCAAGCTCTCTCCTTGGCTCCTGCACCAAGAATGCCAGTTATCCCCTGGCTGCTGAGTCCCACAAATGTTGCTGGCAGCACAGACTTCCTTTTTATGGAGGAACAGCTTTCCTAAAGCACAATTGCCCTGGAACGCAAAAGCCTTCCTGTTGGAATTGCTGCTATTTGTCTGTAAATTAAGCCAAGATTTTTTTCATCAATGTGTTTTTAAGTTGGGTGTGTCAATCTATATTTAGGAACTCAATTGTGGTCTTTTTTCCTAAGCCACTGCTGACCGCTCAGATGTACTTTTTCTTCAGCTGTCCTCCTATCAGTAGGCTTTACTTCCTGCTGAACTCAGAGATATCTGAGAGGCACAGAGCCAGCAGGCCTAATTCTTTCCACGTCCTTGGGGCTAGGATTTCTAGTTGCCTACTACAGACTTTCAGAGAACCACAACTAATAGGAGATCCCCAGGAACAAGGACTCACACGGAATTTAGACTAAGTCTGAGCTTGTTGCAGCAGCTGATGAGAGCTTGAGCACATGGCTGTCCCTGTCCTTCTGGTGGGGACCATGAAGGTATGTGACAGAGGACCACAGCAGACTCTGCACCATAGGCACTCTGCAGGGGGTTCTGCTAATGCAGCAGCACGAGGATGATCATGCAGTGTTGGACCAGACCTGAGGTTTTGATAAAACACTGCACAGGTATAAGAGAGAGAAGAATTAGTAGCATTCTTTTCACTGCCTTGATTTGGAAAAATATTTGATCAATATTTTTTGTAATGAAATGGAGACTTGAAGATTTTTTTATTTCCAGAGAAGCACAACTAGATAAAAGGAGGGTAAACATTTAATGTGGGTATCAACCCGTTCCAGCAAACCAACAATTTTCAAGAAGATCCAGAACCAGGTACCAGGTGAATGCACTGGTACATGTCAAGCACAGGAAACACTTGCATGAGAGTGTCTCATGCTAGGGTTTACAGCTTTCTTTCTCAGTGCAAAAGGGAGTGCTACAAATTTCTCTATATAAATATGTTAACATTGGTATTTACACATATACAAGAAAACCTATCATGTTGATTTCATGGAAGTTCACCTACTGATCCTTTGTGTAAGAGGTAATTACATGCTAGCCTGCTAAGACATCATAATTGCACACCAAGCAATTGCATTTGGAAGCTTCTGCTGCAATTTAACCCAGTCATTACTTTGTTTTCAGAGGATTTGTGAGCTAAAATTGTTATAAATGGCAACCAGCCCAGTGGCTCAGAAGCAAACAAGGTTCTGTCATGCTGGAGATCCCAGTTCAAGGACAGAAAAAGTGTCTTGGGCATTGAGCCAATGCACACTTGCTGTGCTACAGCAGTGGCAGGGCAGCTTTTTGTGAGAAGGGGCCAGTAATTCCAATTGCTTAGCTGAAATGTCATGCTACCAGATGTAGAGGCCACCACAGCTTGAACTCTGCTTTCACAACCACAAAGAAAGGATATTAAATACATACCAATGGGGAGGAAGAGCCATGAAAATGTGGAGGAAAAATGTGTAGTAAAATCTTTCCTGAGCTTTAATTGCAACTTTGGCTTCCTCTGAAGGATACGTGACTAAAAAAGCAAATCCACCATCATATTTACAGATACTTCAGTTAAGTGATAGATTGTTAACTAAGCCTTGGAAAGGCAGCAGTCACGGACTAGCATGGTCTCTGTATAGGACTGATTTCAAAAAGCAAGAGGAATGTCCCATGTGGGCACAAGGAAGTTATTTTGAACAAATATCTCAAAAAGACCAAATTTATCTTGAACAAATCATCTTGAAAAATTATCCTGACCAAAGTCATGTTTTACACTTACACCAACAAAAGGCAGATGAGAATCTGGCCTGTGTACTTACAAAGCCAGGGAAGGAGTTGACAATATAAAGCTGATTTCACGTGACATTTAATAGGTCCAAGCAAGTGAAAAATTGTGAGTGAAAACACTGTGCTGTTAATAATAAAATACAACCTTTTCTCTTCAGAATCACTGATAGACCATTCTTAAAATGAATGGTATGAATGTTCAGGGAAATTATTTTTTTCTCTTTTGCACAGAGTTGGTATTGATGCAAAAATATATGCTTGCACTGAAAACAAAAAAACTATAGAACCGAATGGTACACTTAAACTACTTAGAAGTTGTATCAGCCACATTTATTGAATCTAATGAATTGTTTATAAAAATGTAGAGATGATTTTAATTATTTTTTGTCTTAGATCTCCAAGATGCAGACACTTCTGTATGGAGTACTGGAACTATGTCCCCCTCTTCAAATGCTGTTACTTTTAGGTCTGAAAATGTGCTGAAGAGTAGCACAGAGATGTTCATCAGAAATGTGACTGAACACTTCAGTAAAAAGCCCATTGAAAACCTCTACTTTGACTTGAAATCTGCAGTAACAGAGAAAGTCCGTATTTCAACAACCACTCCTCAACACTATGGGACTACAGAAGAGGTAAGGCAGAAGAATTACTGATTTTTATTAAGCCTACTCCACTCTGTGGAGCCTGATAGCTATTACAGGTGAATGTTTTGTGGACTTGAAAAAACCAACAAACTGACAAACAAAACACAGCTACAGGACTAAGCTTTGTTCTTTTTTTTAGTGGAATGCTTTGTTTTGATGTTCATGCTGACAGTGCCCTTTGCTCAAAGCATAGCTGCAGAAAAATTCTGCCTCTTCTGTTACAGCCCAATCCTGGTGTGCATAATGCATTGGGAAAATCTCTAAGCTCAAGGGAATTTATCATGATATGAGAGGAGCAATGGAAAGCTCATGAATGTGGCAGGAGCCACAGGAGCCTGTATATCTGCTTTCAGTGAATCAGGCTCTGTTGTTGGTTTGTTGCATGATGCGAGGGTCTAGCTCTAATAACACGCTAAGAACTACAGTATGCAATGACCTTATTTATGGATAATCGAGTCCTAAAATTACAGACATTGTTTACAGATCAGAGCCACAGAAATCTGAATGCTTTAATTTGCCTTAAAAGGCATCCTGGCCTTGGCCGTGGTCAGCTTATCTACTGACTGGTAGGCAGAGTGGAGACAGACAGGTGCTTCTTGATCTCTGCTGTGTTGAACCACAAATTGCCCTGGCAGAGGAGGGGAATGGGGCTGCCAGCCCCAACCATAGGAGGAGGAAATGGCAGATATTCAGTACCTTCAAATCAATTTCCAGTCTTCCCTTTCTGCAAGACTAAGTTCAGTAATCTGAGAGCAAATCTGGAATCACCATTGGCAAAATGTGCACAGGCAGATAGAGCTAAAGCATGCAGGACATTATTGGTCATTGTATCGCTATCATCACATAGTGTTTTAGAACCAAAAATCCTTAAATTTCCTGGGGCTTCTCTTCCAGGAGACCACACTACTCTCAGTGTATTGGGGCAGGCAAACGTGAGTCAGTTACTACTGTGTGTTGCTAAAAAATGTGTTTTGTATTTAGAAATGCTATGGACAGTGTCAGGGTCTGTAAACTCAATGGTTTATGGACCCTGGTGGTGCTGCTCTAGTGCTGATGGGGGGAAGGGACTGAGTTGATGATGGATGGACCGCACCCCGTTCCACAGCTGATGTAGGTAGTCCTTTTAAAATATGATTATTCTGGCTTCATGCAGGCAGGCTGAGCTTATTTCCTCATGCCTTCTGTCCATATAGCATATCTCCTACAGAGAATATTGGTTCCTTCCAAATCGAAATGTCCTATAAAATCTGGTATTAGTCAAACCACCTCGAGCACTCCTACTAATCCACTAGAGCTAGAGAAATGGCACTGTTTGAACAGAAACTACTGCCTCCTGTGTTCCTACCCCACTTTAGCTCCTGATCACGTCATTTGCACTGAGCAATTGCTTAGATCAAAACTTTCAAGCCAGAATTATGATGATAAGCGTATCAATGAAAAAAAGAATAATAGCTTTCCCTTGGAGTCTCCACCTGGCTCTGGACATTTGAATCTAGATACAAGAATTGAATTTAGACACACAAATTTAAAATCTTCAGCTCCATCTCTGTTTTCCCAGTCTTTAGAATGGAGTTAAAAACATTTTTGTCAAACTAGCAGGGAGATTTAGAGGATTAACTGGATTTAACACAATACTTTGAAAACACATAGACTGAGTGATGAATATTATTTTGAGGAAGACAGCACCTTCTATGGACTGCATTTGCCCAGGCCGGGTCTTCTTTTTTGTAGAAGTAAAGCCTTGACGTTATTTGGCTGTGTGCATACCCTTTCTGGGGTGGGTCAATAGTGACATTTCAATCAAACAAAATGTTTGGTTTAGAGCTGCCTTGGATTTCAAGTAAAACTGCAGCTTGCACTTTGAATCCACGACAAAAGCTATGCAAAGCCCATTTCCTCTTGATTAGAGAGACTGAGAGGCTGGTGTTAACAAAAAAAAAAAAGTCAGGAAACCTTGGGAAAGTGTCTGAAAGGGACTTTGGAGCCTGCTATTAGAGACACGTCCGGCAACTCCCAAAACTCACTTCCAGTTCTTTTTTTTTTTTAATTAGTTTCTTGGCTTGCCACATAGATCGGTAAGCATTAAAGCTGTGTGACTGCTGATCTACTAAAAGCCCATTTATTCAATACCAGTCTGGAAATAATTACTTGTGTTATGTTGGCTATTCTATATAAATATATTGCCACCAGTGAAAGGTGGACCCCTCCTGTTTCATTCCAGTGCTGGTAAAAGGCATCTGTATCAGACCTTACCTTTGCAGCAGCTTTTGTTGGATAAGATACAGAAGGAAGTCTCAAAACTTATAATAAGCCAGTACTTTCCTACTAATACAAAAAGGTAAAGATTTTATGATAGCAAGAATAAGAGTAATGAAGTAAGAACTACTAAATTATGAGCACTTGTGAGAAGCAGTAACATCATTTTTCTCCACTCATTATCTTATGCTAGCTGGAACAGAAAGACATTTCTTTCCAAAAGTCTTTAAATTTTACTTGTGGTAGGTTCCATTTTTTCCCCTGAATTTTATGTTTGCAGTGTTGATTATGGGTTTTTTCCCTTTCACATATTACATCTACTTAAATAACTTACACCTAAAAATATGAATTATATCTTCCCTGCAAATTCAGGTTATGGATGTTTTCAAAACTCTTTATAATAATGTGAGCTTTGCTTTTCAAGAAAATACAGGTTACTTGGAATGTTATAATTTTCAGAGAGGGCTTTGAAGTAATCCAAACATACCAACAAAGCCTTCGGATTTGCACTTCTCTAGTGGTGGAAAAATATTGGTGTGGTTTAAGTCATTAGGTCCAAAAAGCATGATCATCTAAAGATGAAATCACACCGTAAAACTCTCTCATCTTGAATGATTACAAGACATCTATGTCATTTTATTCCCAGTTTAGGTCCAAGAAACACACCTTGTGTTTCCCATCAGTAGTATGTTTATCCTTGTGCTAGCTCATTGTGGCTTGGTCCCTCCTCCTGTTTGAAGTATGTAAAACATCTCTTCCAGGGGAATTCTGGTTCTGTGGTGGACTTGAGAATGGCATAATCATCAACGCATATTTATACTGTCACTTAAGATGATGTTGATAAAGTTATTAACCATCCTAACCTCTGCAGAGTAGATCCCTGCACTTCCAGTACCATGTCCCTTGGACCAGGCACAGAGCTCCACTGGGACAGATGAAGTTTTCTAAAGGTGCAGGTAACCATGGGTGCTCAGACCTTTGGTTTCAGAACAGAAGAATGAGAGCTAAGGTTTTTCAGACATTTCTATCTTGTTTGACAGGCTGATGCCTAGAAAAATCCTAGAGCAGCAGCTCCCCTAAAAGGCAGACTAACGTCTGTAAGCCCAGAACTTTTGTCTCCCTAAAATGGGGCAACAGTGATAGAGACAGTGTTGAATTTGCTCGAGGTACTGCTTTAAAAAGTTAAAATCCCACATGCATCATGTAGTACTGGAAGCTGCAGAAATGTGCCATTCCCACTGAAGAAAGTTAATGTCAAATTCCTTCCCCTTTATGCAAACCCAAATTCACTCCATGGCTGCTATTGTCTATTTGAATACCTGGAGTTACAAAACACCTCTGGCTACATTTCTTCTCCCTCACCCCACATACACATATACATGATTTTTAAGAGGCTGAAACTGAAATAAGGAGGAAATGGGCATGCATGGCAGAAATGGAAAGTTTCCATTTTGGTAATAGCCAACTCAGAGTTGTGCACAGCTTTTTTGGTGCAGTATGAAAACAGGGACACTTTCATGCTTTCCATGGTGAGTGTAATTTTAGCTTGGGAGTTATTCAGGGATGTGGGAAGGAATTCTTTCAACGGCCAAGTCGATGCAGAGCAAAGCAAAAAGCTGAGATGACTTGGCCGCACAAAGACAGACTTCTCTTCTGGTGCAGGCAGCAGCTCAGTGTCGGGCTCTGCTGGGAATCTCCTGGATGCAAGACCTCTGGTCGCGGTGCCATAGGGCCAGGGAGACGATGGAGGCCTTGGTGGTCTATGGCTGACCCTAAAACTGTCAGTGTTTGAGTTACAGGAGCTGGAATGGCGGGTTAGTGACGGCTGAGGCCGAGAGGAGGACGGTGGGCTGGGAGGCAGAGCGGCTGTGAGGAGTGGCAGGCGTGAGGAGAGCAGGCATGCGACATGAGGCGGCCACGGAGCGAGGCAGGTGTGAGGAGAGGGAGGCACATGAGGCACGGTGGGCATGAGGCAAGAGGAGCACGAAACAAGGCAGCCACGAGGCATGGCATGGCAGCTGCCAGGTGAGGAGGCTGCGAGGCCGCAGAACCATGAGGCGAGGCAGGACAGCGCCAAGTGAGGTGCAGAGAGAGCCACCCCAACAACCAGGGCAGCGCCTGAGCGGCCCCCTCGGCCAGGAGCGCCGCTTGGGAAGAGCAGACCCAGGGGAGAGCCGGCGTGACGAGGAGGCACCGCGGCAGGCAGGGAGGCGGTGCGGGGTGGGAGCGGAGCGGCAGGAGGGTGGGATGGGTGAGGAGCGGGGGCGGCACCCCGGGCCCGCGGGCTGCCCGAGGGCGGCGGGTCCCGGGCCGGCCGCGCTTCGCCCCCCGCAGCGGGACGCGAGGAAATCGCCCCTTGATTGCGGAAGTCGGCGGGCAGGGCTCCGGCAGAGTCAGCCCGGGTCAGAATGGCAGCGTGGGAAGCGGCGGCCGCCTCCCCCGCCCCCTGCGCTCCTCCTCAGGCGCGGCGGGCCGGGCCGGGCAGGGCAGGGCAGGGCAGGGCAGCCCCCGCGGCCGGCCCGCGGTGTCGGGGGCGGCTCGGGCGGCGCCGAGCGCAGGCAGCGGGCGGGCGGCCCGGCACAGGGCTCGGAGCCCCG
>JAWWTY010000037.1:35210481-35245301 GCA_035222235.1 Margarornis squamiger | reverse complement strand
CAGCCCCCGCGGCCGGCCGGGGGTGTCGGGGGCGGCTCGGGCGGCGCCGAGGGCTTGCTGCGGGCGGGCGGCCCGGCACCGGGCTCGGCGCCCCGCGGGCAGCGGCGCCCCCGGGGCCCGCCGCCGCCACTTCGCCTCTTCGGGCCCCCAGCCCACCCTGCCGGCCCTTCCCCTCTCGCCCTCCCCGCGGGGGTTTTCGGGGTTAAAAACTGCCGGCGATGCTGAGCTATGGCGCGGGATTCGCCCTGTGGACGGCGCTCGCCCTGACCAAGGTGAGCGGCCGGGAGGAGGGGGCGGTGCAGGGTGTCCCCGCTCAGGTCGCAGCCGAGCCCTGGTCAGGCACAGCGCGGGCTGGGGCAGGGGCTGGGGCAGGGGCTGGGGCAGGGGCAGGGGCTGGGGCAGGGGCTGGGGCAGGGGCTGGGGCTGAGCCGGGGCTGAGCCCGGGGCTGAGCCGGGGCCGCGGCGGGTGTGTCAGAGCTGTCCCGCTGTCCGCAGGCCGCGCCGGGGCAGGCGGCGGGATGCAGCGCCGCGGTGACGGAGCGGCGCGGCGGGGCGCAGAGCCTGCGGCTGCGGTGGGGCGCCCCGGGACACGCCTGCAACTTCAGCCTCGGCGGGCGCTCCGAGGACGGCGAGCCCGTGGGCTGCCAGCCCGCCCCCGCCGGCAACGGGACCTACGGCTGCACCCTGCGGGGCCTGGAGGCCGGGACGTGGTACCATCTCCGCATCGAGCCGCTCGCCGACGGGGAGGCTCTCAACATCTCCCTGCAGACAGGTACGGGCGCCGCAGGTGCGCGGGCATCGACGCCGGGCTTTTCCCTCCCGTCCGCTTGCTTCGCCCAGCTCCGAGAGCGGGAGCGCGATGATGCACTTACAGCTACCGCAAGCGGACAGTGTTTGCTGAACAGAGCAGCCCGGAGCCCGAGTTCCCCTGAGCCCGCTGCCAGAAGTAACCACTGCCGAGAGTTAACCCAGCAGGCTTGAAAGGAGAAGGTGCTGTGAGGAGACTAGGTCAGCAGAATGCTTTAAGCAGTAGCCCATAGCATCCTTTGTGCTCATGCTAACTCATAGTCTTCATAGTTCCTCAGGTGACAGCTTATTTACTATGTTTAAAATACAATCTATTTCATAGCAGGTAGATCCTCTTCAAGGATAACTTACTCTTTCTGCCCATTTCCATACTTTTATTCTGACTAACGAGAGTTTAAACATCAGAAAGTAAGGCTGAAACTTCTTGCTTTCTGTCTTTTCCTTGGATATCACCAGTGAGGTGGTATGATGTACAATTGTGTGCAGAGCACTTACAGTGTCACATCCATGACTGGCTGTAAAAACGTGCCAAGGAAAGCCCCCTTTCTGCATTTGTGTTTGTGTGTGCTTGTGAACAATTCAGCTGAACAACACAGAGCCAACAGCTGCAGTGACAGAACTGGTCTCTTTCTGCCTGTATCTGTGAGGGTTTTTTTAAGATGATGAGATACAATATTGCCCAGCCTCTTGGTGGGGGTAGTTCAAGACCCAAAACAAAGATGTCTTAAATGAGGTCCATCATTAAATGCCTCCCTGATTTGCTCCTAAACTGTTAGTTTCAGAGAGGTACTTTGCAGTATTAGTACTGAAGATTACAGCATCCAAATACTTAACAATTACCTGTTCACATACATCGCTTTCTGTCAGAGCCTTTTCCCTGCATTAACCATGCAAATGCACTAAATATCCTCCATTAATTTGCTTTGGTAACTCAAGTTAAAAAAAGTCTAGTGGCAAGTCTGCTGGTGTGATAGCTATAAATTAAGCACAAGTCATGTCACTTGGTAGAAATGAAAAATGGTTTCTATGCAGACAGTGATTTAAATCAGTGTTGTGCATCATGCCGACTGTTTTTAATACTGATGACTTGTAGTGTGAAAATTGAAAGAATAGATCAACCATTATCAGAATGATGACTGTGAATCACCTTCATTTCTGCATAGTAAAGTGCTTATTGAACACTTGCATAGAAGTGGAGAAAATGATACCACTTTGGAATGCATTTTGATTAATGCATAATCATATAGCCAGGAGCTCGTGCATGCCATTTATTCATTTTTTAATCACCAGATAGATTTTGCAAGGCTGTAAGATGAAAGTGATTGAAAGCAACTGATGATTATTCATATTATGTAGCTGACATCAAAGTCTGATTAAAGTTTAAGTTGAAATACTGCAAATTAGCAGACCATAGTTGAAGTGAGGTTTATGTTTGGATTTTGGATAGCAGAGAAATAAGAACAGAAGAACCATGAAGATTTCCTGCAAAAAGAGCTACTCTGATTGCTCCATCGTTTCTTACTTCCCTTGACTCTATCACGAGTTGCTTTGCTTGATGGTGTAAAATATAAAAAATGCAAAATTTGTCAATTTTGTTTCTAAAGAATGAATAGGGTTTGTTATGCCTGTCAACAGCCCGTGTTGTACTGTCCAGACTTAGTTTTTCGATACAGAATGAGGGAGGATTATTCCTCTCTATGCTTCCACTAGGGGCAGCATTTTAATTTTTTCTTGAAGCTGTTTTTCACCTGTTCCTTGGTAAGGTGATGTCAGTAGTTTTAGTTTACCATTTACCGAGTCTGAATGTCCATATGCATGGGTTTCTGGAAATTGTCCTGTGAATATGGAAGTATAAGCAGTATTTTAAGTCATATTTTAAGCAAAATTCCCACTGATTTCAGTGGTAGCAGAACTGAGCTATCATGGGCCGTCTAAAAATATGATGTCTGACCTTGTTATTCAGTGAGGTTCCCTTCCTCAGCTCTTTTTCTAAGGAAGATGGGCTAAGCTTCCTTTGAAGGTGCTTTCTCCACTGACTATCAAGGGAGGCTAGGTTAAGCCTGGAACCTGAAGTTTAGTTGGTTAAAGTGAGAGGAATCCCTTCTAATGTGTTTCAGTTTTGCAAAATGAGGTTTGAACATCTGTATTGTCTTGATACAATAAATGGACACAGAGAAAGTTTCAGATTTGTTTGTGTACCTAGTTCAGAAACTAGCTTTTTGCTCGTATTCAATCCTGTTAAAATTTTCGTGTGCCAGTTCTGACTTCAATTTTCATCAAATTTCTTATACAAAGTGCTTGAGTAGCTAAGTGCATAAAATCCAAAATATTTTGTTAAATTTTGAGCGTAATCTTTTCTGACTAAGAACTCAAGGTGAAAGCGATGAATAATGCATACCACAGTTGGAGTGCTAATGTGAAGGCTTGGACAGAACCAAATCCCTAACTTGATTTGGCCTTTTGAGTATGTAATGTCACATTAAAACCATAGTCTATGTTTGCAAGTTTGATATTCCAGTAGAATAATTGTGCAGCTCACCAAGGTTGCATAAACTCTCAAGTAACACCAGATTCACCTTTGTGAATCTTTGAGTAGAAAAGCAGCTTCTATTTCACTTAATGATGCAGAGATGTGAAATCTAATAATGTGTGGAATACTGGTACAATAATCCACATTAGACCACTAAAGTGGACTCTCTTTACTCAAGAAATTTTGATTTATGGGTCATCAAAACAACAGGTATATAAACCTGTAGAGCAGAACTAAAATAGGTTGTCCAAAACAATGCACCATACAGTCACATATGCGCTTTATAAACCAGTTATACACAGGCATGCAAACACACACAGTGAGGACAGTTGTGCTATTTTGGTAGAATAGGAAAGAAACAAAAAGCTGATAATGTCATTTGTCAGCTCTGAGCTACAGATAATTTTCCACTGCAAACCTGAGATTACAGATACTAGTAGGAACAAGTCCGCGTATTTGTTTCATGTTGACATTTACAGCTTTTATTTTTTTACATATATATATATATATATATATATATACATGAAACATCACATACAATGATACAGCTAGTCTGCATGCTTGATGTTGTAAAGTTGGGATAACACATGCACCTGTTGGTCCTTTTATGTTATATTCTTTATTGTTCTCACTAAAACTATTTCTGTGACTGAGAGCTGCTCAATGACAAAAGATGTTGTGTCTTTTCTGATTTCAGATAAAATACCTTGTAAGTTCTTAATTCTCCAAGTATCTGCACCAGTGTAACTGTATTTCAGTGGATGACTAGGTCTTTAATTGAAATTCTAGTTAAAAACAATAGTATATGAATAGATCCTAAATTACAGTTAAATTTCTGAATTGAAATCCAGATTTTACATGCCAGTCTTAAGAACCATGAAAAACAACCTGGCATTTCCCCTGCTTTCAAATATGTCTTCTAAAATAGGCTTATAAATGCCATTTTCGATATTGCTTTCTACAAAAATATTGCAGTGATATGTTACTGCCTAATCTGAGTCTCCTGTACTGAGAGAACTAATGGGTAAATAAATGTTTGCTAGAAAAAACATTAAATATTCAAATGAAACAAAGTTAAAAATTCTACCTTCTAAGACCCAGACTGGTAGAGTGATTTTTTCATTGTAATATATAACACTGTAAATGCCAGAAGCGTGCCTTGGCCATGTGTTCACTCCTGTAAATTTCAAATTATTTGGGACAAATCTGATTATTAGCCATCTGTAGGAACAACATGTGGCATGGTTCTAACTATATGCTATATAATCCTATCATCCATAATCATGTAATGGTTATGATCATCATTTCAAAAGGCAAAGTATGAGAAGAAAATAAATAACCATGTTTTAAAGATTTTCTGAGTTGCAAAGAAATGGATATTTGTACTTAGTAAAAATGACGCAATCAACCCGCTTTACTTAATCTTCAGAAAAGTTCTTATGAAGTAGGTTACTGCTTTATGAAGAGAGAAAAGTAGGAAAGAAGTGGATAATTTGGTAGGAAGAGTGTTGAAACTGGCAGGAATTCCCCATTGCTCAGTGCTGGACTCATATCTCCCAGTTATTTTTTTCTCCTGCATAATGCAGGTGTGTTTCTGTGCTTACTGGCTGTATTTGGGAGTCATGTCATTGGGGTTGGACATAACCATGTCTATCATGTCTGTAAATTAGATCTGCAGCAGCTATGCACACAAAGCATATCCTCTTCCCAAAAAGTGAAAATGTAGTTGCAACCTAATTCAAACACTGTTAAGTCTTCTGGAAGATGCTTTTGTAGACTAGGGGACATTAATTCATATATTATCAAATGGTATAAAAATATCTGTATGAAAATATTTTATTTCTGTGATATATCAGTGTTGTATCATTGCCAGCAGAGACTTGTATAACAATGTAAATGGTTTTTTAAGTGTTTGTTTCCATCCAGGGCTCTTTCAGCCCAGGCACTTCCCAATCTCATTGTTCCTTTGTTCTAGCGGATGTACAAAGCACTGACTGTTTTGTTTTCTGGACCAGATAGATTAGATAAAGTCTGAATTTCTGAACTTCACCTTTTAGGCACGCAACTTTCTTCTTTGCTCATGCACCTTAGAAGACAGATTATCCAGGACAGTATAAGTGCTTCTAAAAATGTAGACATCTCTATTATTTGGCAAATTTGAAAAAAAGATTACAATGTTGATTACTTTTGCAGGATTAAAGAACATCCAACCTTATCCTAACTGTTAGAAAGAGGGTTAACTTCTTGACAGTTACCATGACTCACAATGTCAGCCAAATTAAAACATGTTCAGCTGGCTGTGCTTCTGATCATATATAGTGCTGGAATTTATTTCTGACTCCAAAAGTTTGACCTTTTTGATTAGAACAATTGCCTTCAAGGAACAAGATTATACCCCCACTATTCACTTTCGCAAACATAATAGTCGTTCGTGGCTTAGTATATATTGTAGGTGGAGCGGGTAGTCAAGCCTATTGTTAAGATTTCCTGACACTTTTCATTAAAACCTCCTGTTTCAATTGCTGTAACTGGGCTATTTTAACTATTTGGCCTGAAGTTTTATGTACTTGGTCTTTGACTTGAGTTTTAATATTTTTTTTCTTTTTCAAATTTAAGCAGATTTAATTTGGCCTTTAAGAAAGCAGTCAAGAAAAATAGTTCATTTTATTGATTGATTTTGTTAATTTAATTTTCATCTCTTTTTCTGAGGAGCATGAAGAACATTTCTGTTAAAAGTAAGAATTTGAATTTAAGCGGAGACCTGGATTGAAAGGGACACAGAATTTTTCAGAGTCACAGAAATGTTGAGGTTAGAGGGGACCTCTAAAGGTCATCCAGTCCAAGTCCCCTGCTCAAATGGGGCTACCTGGATCCAGTTGCCCAGGACCATGTCCAGTCAGGTTTTGAATGCCTCAAAAGAAAGAGATGCTTCTTTGACATTCCTAATACACTTGATTGACAAAGCATACTACAAAAACCTGGCACCACTATGTTCTCAGCAGAGCTTTGTAAGAAGTGATTAAACCCTTTACACCATCCAGGCTTTGAAGAAAAAGCAGCTTAGAGTCCTAGACTTTCCTACCACTGTATTTGTAGAGTGGGGGTAGGTCCTTTCAGCCCTTACAGTGCATTTTTCAATTACTCTTTCGTCTACTTTGTTCAGGGAACCAAGCAGCAATGACTGCATTGGGAAAATGGTCTTGTTCTTCTGTGTTTAAGGTGCTGTTCATATAGAGACCACAGTTCTCAGCCTGGATGCACCATACACTCCCTGTCTGATGCTAGGCAAGAGTCACACAGTGTGTACTCTTGTGGAAGGCAGATTCAGTTCGTAAATTGTTGAGAAACCCTTGTTCTTTAACTTCCCAACTTGTGAAGGCTTGATTTTGCTGCTTTGGTTTGTTTTACAATACCTTTTTGATAGCCAATTGCTTAACCTTATAGGGAGACATAAATGTCATTACCTTAGTACATCAACATATAATATATTTCTTTTAATTTGCATGAAGTTTTGTGAGTGATGCAGAACACCTGGAGAATAAAAGCAAGGAGATTCTTTTTGTTTGGTCAGTTTGCCAGCTCTTTAGAGTGTATCATATTTCACAGGTGATTTTGCTTGAGATCTTCTTAATAAACAACATAATGAATGTTGAGAGTTTCTCAGAGAAGTAGTCCTAATATTAGTTCATGAGGGTTTATTCGGTGTACTGTTTGGGGTTTTTTTAGTTTATATGAACAATACTACAACGGAGCAGAAGCATATTCTATCAAAATCTGTTTGAAGTAGTTGAAGCTAATACTAAAAGGATTGTTGGCCTTAAAATTGTATGAACTCTCATGCCCATTAGTGATAAAGTGTTTAATCATAGTGTTTAGCATGAGTGCTAGGAAATGAAAGCTGCGGCTGCTGCCATTTTATCTATAAAGCTACATTACACTGAGGCACTGAGTGTAATTTGCTGGGTTTACATGTTTGCTGGTTTTTATTAAAGTTGTTACAGTTTTATTATCAGCAGATTTTCAAGCTTGTAATATACATCTACAATGGAAGTGTTTTGTTATGTATGTCTGTGTGAGTGTGTACAAATTACAAAAGTAACATTTCTGAGTTCTGCAGGACTCTCTTCTAGACAGGTTTCAGTGATGCACTGTTTATAAATAGAAAGAAAAAGGCATTTTGAAAAGTATTAGCAGCATTATGGCAAAGGTAGAGTTTTGGAAGTATTTTTGTGCTGCTGTGTAAAATTTCAGGCAATCACAATGCAAGAAATGGTTTATGTTTTCTCTTTTTTTTTCCAACTACAGATCCCTTGCCACCATCTCGTTTGGAAATTAATAAGGAAAAGACTACACTCACAAGCTTGCAGGTTCAATGGGATCCTTCCTCAGGAAAGGTCGACTTATATAACGTACTATTATTTGATCATGAAAATAGAAAAATACAAGAAGTCTCCATACCAGGAAGAATTTCAAAAACAGAAAATACTTTTTCCAGTCTTATCCCTGGGAATAAATACAACATTGTCCTCAGTGCAGTTGCTGGAAATAAGACTACCCCTGAACTTCACATAAGTGGATATACTGGTAGGACTTTTTTACTGTAGTACATCTGAGTAAAACCACAGTATTCTGCAGTTCTGCATTTTGAAGTTAGTAAATGTGTATAATTCTTCTACAGGGCAAGTTGTATATTTATAATTTTGGAAGTATCTATTGATGATAAGTAGAAATAAAACACAAATCTCTGACTAACGTAAAGAATTGTTTGCTAAGAATGGCGTCATGCTGTTACTGTGTATTTGGGGTTGGGTTTTCACTAACCCTAAAGAAACCAAATATTACTCTTGTTTCATTTTGCTTCTTCAGACTGTTTTATTTCTTCCTGTTGTGGGGTGCGAAAGTTTTAAATCTCACAGGTATTCTTAGAACATAAAAGCACTCCATCTGGCCTGCAGCATGGTCATCCATTTCAATACCTCCTGTGCCTCAGGCCTGAGAAATTATGATATTGGTGGTGACTATGCTTTTCTTTTGGTGGAGCATTTGAATAAAGGAGTTTTATTCTAGTGCCTTCTATACTGGTGAAATCAGGCATAGCTGCCGTAATGCTATAGTGTTTACCAAAATGTATGCAGGCATCTCTTGCTCTTAGGAGCATGTGCATGATGGTCAGAATGACTAGTGTGAGTGCAGACATGGCTAAATGACTTTTTGTTCCATGGAAAAAGAGTGGGCATCATAAGATGTGTCACTCTCAGAAGTACAAAGTCTTACATAGGCCTGGGTTCATTTTCCCTGTGGCCAGACTTTCCCCTTTCACTGTTCAGGCAAAATCGTTCATACTCCATCTCATATAACTATTCAAAAGCAAAACTTAACTGTGGAAGTTTGGAGGCAGGAGGTCTTGTATGTTTTGTGGTGGATATATTTTATTCTCTTTCTTATTTTCTTTTTTTAGTTCCTGCTGAAGTCTTAGATTTGACGGTGACTAACGATGACAGCTTAGATGTTTTAAAAGTTAAGTGGAGAAGACCTTCAGGAAACCTTGACTTCTATAATATCACTCTCTCTCATCTTGGATCAGTTAAAGGAGTCAAAACTGTACAGCCACCAGTCACTGAGACTTACTTTGACAAGCTAACTCCAGGACGTCTTTATCAGGTTACTGCCCGCACAATCAGTGGTGAACTGTTTACTGATGGGATGGCAACTGGCAGGACATGTAAGTCTTCAACTTCAGTAAGAGCATTGTAACTAATGCTATTTTTGCCTACAATGGCCTTGTAGAAAATCATTGTAAGACAAAACAAGATGAAGAGCACAATACTGTTTCAGGAATACCCCTTTCTGACTCTCTGGCAATAGTTAATCTATCAGCCAAAAGCAGCTCCAGAATATCTTGTAAGCAGGCAGCAATAGTGCATTTTGGACTTTGTAGTTAAGTGAATGTTAAAAAACTGTTGCACACTACTGCACTTCTCACTGACTTTATTATCTTGAATTCAACTTAGCATGGTATGTAAAATGAGTTACATTATGGGGAAGTGTGCATGTAGTCAAATTATTAACAGTTTTTTAAGTAATTTTGCAAGGTCTAGTCTTATTCCTCTTTCCAGACACAAATCTACAAACCCGAAAAAGATTAAGTCTCAGCTTTCTTTACTATAAACAACATGGATTAACAAAGGCATGTGGAAGCCTGGATAGAGCTGGGTTACGAGTTTTTTATTTTTTTTTCAGAAGTAATAATTTTCTTTCAAGTATCTCTTGTATGAGTTCTGAACCTGAAAAATCCTGGCATAATTCTCCTGCAGCATTACTGGCCACAGAGGTGTGTCATCTTCTCCACACCAGCCTAGCCCAGGCAGAAGTTAGATGATGAAAAATGTAAAAGTCAGTAAAGAATGCATACAAAAATTGTTAGTAGACTTAGAGCCAAAAAGTAGAAAATGTGTGTGTGTGATAGAGCAGAGTATTTATTTTAGAAAATACTTCTTGTCTACAACTAAACGTCTCATGTGAAAGGCACATCCTTGATATGTCTAGCTGCTATCCCATTCTCTGTGCGGGCTGGAAGAGCCCTGAAAAGTCACGTCCAGTAAGTACAAAGCTGGACTGGTTGCACGCATGTCTGTTTTGTTTGTCTAACCTACCAAAGTCCTTTAAGATTACCATTTCCATCTAAAAGGAGAGCTTGAAGCCCTCGCTTAATGCCACTCATCCTCAGATTTGTGACCTAGACCCAGTGCTTTCAAAGTTGGGGATTAGAAGTCCCATTTCCAAGGATGCTGATTGTGTGCAATTCCTTCCTTTGTCTTTGGCATAGACACCAAGAGCTTTGAAAACAGAGTCACTTGAGCAGAAGCTTAGTGGCCTAAGGATAAATTTGTAAATCCAGGCTGTCATGTCTACAGATACTCTTAGGTTCCCTCTGTAACTCACAGAGAGAGCCAGGGGCCCAAGAACATACTACACATGGCTGTGTATTTAGAGGATACTTAACAGCAGCAGAATCTGCTAAGGAATGTTATGGTGAGAAATATGGGTATCTCAGAGAAACTTTGTACCATACCAGGTGTAAGGATGTTCAGCCACCCTGAAAAGGCTGAACTTTATGTGTTATGATGTAAGTACATCTGTGCTTCCTAACAAAACACTGTGTGCTTTCATTCACTCACTGAGCCACTGAAACACAATCTTCCATATCACTGGCATATGGGAGTTCTAGGTTTGATACTTAGATGCCCGTGGGAAGTGAAACTGCTGAGTATTTAGTGGTGCGGGTAGAAATCTTGCAATTCCGTACTAGCTACTAAGGAGTTAAATATTAGCTAGGCAAGATAAAACATGAGAGCATGATTCTAGCCTTGTAGTTTACAATTAATACTTGCTGATGGTCTCAGGGTGATGGGATGTCTGAGTATCTTAATACTAAGCTAGAGGTATCCTGACCTCAGGGTCTGCATCTGTCTTCCAGTCTCTGCTTGGTGTGGTTAATCTTTAGTTCCTCTATGAAAATCAGAAAAGCTTTAGTGGTCGACTGTGACCTGCGGCAGGAGGTTGAGAAGGTTGAGTATGTAAATTCAGGACCCTTGAAGTGCAGGAGAGGATCGAGGGGCTGCTTTAATGGGCCTTGGTTTTAACCTCAGTGCCTTACAGCTGGGAGGAATTGGGGCATACAGGGTTGAAGAAGCCATCTCTGTGGAAGAAACTTCTTTGTGGAAGAAGCCATCAGACTTTGCATTTCTGCTGCTGAGACCAGAATCTGGCCCATGGCGATTGAGGTTCTGACCTAAGTTCTTCGAAACTGATTTGACAGTTCCTAAGTGAACTTAAGTGCCAGAAGCAACAGGGAAGATAACTGAAAAGCTGCAAGATGCATCCATGAAGTGCACAGGGGAGATTTTGCCTACACTAAGAAGGGTTCCCCGTTTCGGATGTAAGAAACCTGCAGAAAAAATATGAGTGGTTTGTGTGGGGAAGAGTAAAAGTTATCTTTAAAATGAAAGCCAACCTGTGCAACAAGATTGCTCACAATGCTCTAGTTGGTCCAAATACTTGTACAATAGCTATGCTGCAAGCCGGTGGTTTTGCCGGTGTGCAGTTATGTATCACCAGAAATACACCACTTCAGAATTACACCACTTCAGAATTACTTTCTCGCTCTCTGTTCTTCCAGTTCCCCAGAATGTTTCGGAGCTGCAGGCCAGTGCTAGCAGCTCGCTGAGATCCCTGCGAGTGACCTGGGTGCCCCCTGCGGGAGACTGGGAGAGGTACCACCTGCTCCTGTGGAACCGCTCCGCCCTGCTGCTCAACACCACCCTGGAGAAGGACACTACTGAGTACCTCATCCACGACGTGGGACTCATCCCGGGGAGGGAGTACGGCGTGGACATTGTTGTGGAAAGCGGCAATTTGCAGAGCAAGACTAGTTGCACAGGGAGAACAGGTCAGCATGCTCATCCAGGCAGTGTGAGAGTGCAAAATGTTCAAGTGTGCAAAATGAAAGACTACTTGGGAATCCACAGGTGAATTTCACATTAATACAGTAAAAAGGAACTCCCTTGTAAACCACAGAAATTATTGGTTTTAGCAGTTCTGTGAAAACTTTCAGGGTTATTTTTGTGGTAAATGTTTTGTTAGTGAAAGTTTTGGGAACTATATCACCATTTTGTCATGACTGAGGGATTACATTGCATGTACATTTCACTGTTATATTTTGTAGGTGATTGTAGGCACCCTTTAAAGTTCTTGGGGAGAGCAGTATAGGTCTTCCTGTATTGTCCATCGGTATGTTTCCTTGCCAGTCTGTATAAAGAATATCAACAATGTTAATCAAAGCTGACTGAGGTGTATGTTACTGTGGTTGTTCCATAACATCCCAGTTCTTATTCCTGTGCCTCATAAGGACATTAGGTTAGTCTGTTCAAGTTAGTCTTTCCGAAGGACATCCATATACACTACAGGGACATGAGTGGAATTCTTTCGCAGTTTGTTAGTCAAAGCCACATCTGATGGCTTCAAATTTAAAAAATAATTGTAGTGTAATTGGTAGAATTTCTGCTCTATGAATGCAAAATAAGTGCAATTCAGAAGACTTGGAGAAGGAATAACAGGTAAGGCTTAAGCCTACACCTTATCTCACTGGAGAATGTGAGATTAGATATGGCCACTCTATCCTCCCCCTTCCTTCTGCCCACCTTTCCTGCTATACCCTTACCTGTCATTCCACAAACACTTAATTTTGTTCATTTTGCACCACAGAAAGACTAGTAGAAACTACAGAACTGAAGCTTTCTCTAAGTTCTAGCAAACTTGATTAGAGCAAGGCACGTTCTCATCTTTCTTATGTTGACATACATTGCAAATAATTTGTGGTGTTACTTTTAATTGACTCAGCTAAGTGATTGATACTTGGACTCAGTGATCTGAGAGGTCTTTTCCAACCTAAGTGATTCTATGATTCTGTGATTAGGACATGGTCCATTAAATAGTACCCAGCAGTGGGTGTATTACAACTGTGTTTGACCCATTGTCAGGTACATAATGTATCTGTTATGAAGGATAAGTATTAGGTCCTCTTGTGACTTAATTTTCTCTTACATAAACCCACAGTCTTGCAAAGTGAGTTGTATTTCAGTGTTACAGGAACAAAATCAGATTGGGGACTTTATTAGGTAAGAGATGCCTGCTGTGTGTGCATACACACACACACGTGTGAACACACACAGAAATTCACTGATCAAATTCTTTCTTTTATATCACTGTAAGTTTGGAGTGTCTCTCAGTGTGACTGAGATACAAACCACTGCAAAATCCATGTCGCTCTGACCCTATAATTTGCATTCTTGTTTGTTACAGCTTAATTGGTGTAGATTGTTTTATGGTACAAATGTCTTATATCCCTGTTCAGCACCTAGAGTTTAAGAGGAGGTTCACTGACTTCACTGCGTATCCTGTTATACTAGAATATATATCCTGGTGTAAGTTTAAACCTAAACATTACAGCCATAATCCATTGCTAAAGTCTGCTGCTACAGCCCTTTACTGGAAGAGCAGCACAAATGCTAGATTTACGGCTTCCTAGGGAAAGGCAAAGAATCTCCTCTTGATTGCAAATACAGTGTTGCTGTCACATATCTGTCTTACAGAACAGATTTCTAATAGCAGCTTGTATTGTGCCATGTGTGCTCAGTACAAAGTCCTGTTCTCGCTGTGATATTTGTGTACCTTTACAGCTCCAGAGCCTGTTCTCCAGCTCCGTGTGAAGCACACTAATGAATCTTCACTTAGTGTCATGTGGATGACCCCTATTGCAGAATGGGACAGCTATGTGGTTTCCCTGGGAGACAGTGGTCTTGCTATTGTTAAAAAAGGGCTTGCAAAAGAAGCTAAGGAATTCACTTTCACTAACTTGATACCTGGAAGAAAATATACAGCTACCATCACTACCATTAGTGGGACTTTAAGCAACTGGACTTCAGTGGAAGGAAGAACAGGTATCCTCTTGTCTCATCAAGCTGGTTTATTCTTTATTTCTGTTAACTGTTAATGATTTTCTTTGCTTTGTAGTGAATTGAATTAACGTGGTGTCTAAATCTCAAAAGTCTTGATCTTATGTTTGTTTCCTCGGTAAAAAAGTTATGGTTCTGAGCCTCTCATTTCTGACTGTCAGTTATCTTGCAGTATTTATTTAAGATTTTGGGGAAATGGAGGTGTAATTTCTGGCAAAACAGTTTTCTGAAATATTATGTCATGTATAATCAATCTACATTAGCACAAGATTCCATATAAGAAGAACAATTTTCACTCTGCATTTTCAGGAAGGTCACTTCCTTGATTCAAAGCATTCATCATCTGGGAAAAAAACAAACGTCACCACACAGGAAAATGTTACTTTAGGGGGAACATTCCGAGGTTGACAGATACAAAACATATGTGACCTTCAAGATGTATTCTGAATCTTTCTCCTCTTCAGATTCCAGAATATGTATCTGCTACGAGGATGATTACTGTGTCACAAGAAAAGTCCCGTTCCCACCCCCTGCAGTGTGCTAATTTTGTGCACATGTGCAAATTTTAAACCATATGTGTTGCTTTGCTTTTCTTGACTTAAGCACTCTCCAGTAGAAGAAAAGTTTTACAATGTAGCTCTGGTCTGGCAGAGCACAGGGATAAACAAGCTGCCAGTGTCGGAATCTAATCATATCTATGGCTTGATAGTGGTCCTTGCTTACATTTTGTTACTCCTGCCTGATAAGTTACATTTTCATTTCTCTGCTATGTGATTAGGTAGCTGAAATTTCACTTCAATCTGTTTTATGCCCCTTTGGGAGGCCTATTCAGGCATAAAGGTTACAGTGTCCCACTTTACTAGTATGAATCAGGCAGGGATAGTGTGTCAACAATACATTCAAAGTGAGTTGAAAAGAATGAACATCAATTAATTTGAACATAGGTTTTAATAAGCATTCCAAACCTCTTAATCTTCCTTGCAGCAGAGCAGTTTACTGGGCTTGAAAAACATTGGTGGAAATATGACAGAAATAAGTTTTACATGCATCGCAGATTGGTCAGCTTCCAGGTGTATAAACTGAAAGTGCATTTAGCACAGAAATGTGGCACTTCAGTGTCTTGTTGGAGCTTACTGTGTTATGACAACATTTTAAAACAGGAGGGATTTCTGGTTCAGTTTTTTTATCAACTACCTTTTTTCAGCTATGTGCCTAATTTTCTAGCTCTCATTGATTATTGCTAATCCAGTACTATGTGTGCAAAAAGGCTGACATAAAACGAGATGAAGAGTGCAATCACATTTTATAAAGCTGGAATCTTCTTTATTTCGGTTGAACTTGATCCTGTAAGCAGAAATACTTACTAAGAAATAACTGTATTTCCTTGATTTGACCAAATATTGTCAAATTAAATAGAGAGGATTTGGGTTAAAATTGTGCAACATACTACATTCCTTTGTTATTTCTTTGTCCTTTTTAGCCTTTGTCTGGCTAAAATCATGAGCTTAGATATAAGCTCATTTATACTTAGATAAATGTTATGTTTGTTTAACAATTCATCTTTTGACGCTATAAAAGTTGGTATACTGCAGGTCTTCTGATTTAAAAAGTAGAGCCAAAACCATCCATCTCAGTTACGCCCAAAATTAAGGGTTTAACACAGCATAGGTGACTATGCCTGCGGTATTCCTTAAACAAGTTTTCCATTTATTAGAAATTAAAGATGGGGAATAGAAGAGGAAAGGGAAAATGAAAGACACAGACTGTATTTGAAATACTTGTCAAAACACCCGAAGTGATTTCCAAAATTGATGGCTTTTGTTTAATAGTATTTATAAAATGCCATCTCTTCCCATTCCCTGATCTTGAATCATTCTGGTCTGGCTGAGAAAAGCTTTCTAAAGCCTGAAAGACCTTTCTGTGCCTTAGTTAGTTTCCCATAGACCACATCCCAACAGACAGGAAGCAGTCCGCAGTTAGATTATTTTTAGTCCTGTTGAGTCTGGCTGCAAATTGGAATGTTCTTTTGATGCACTTCCTCAGTGTGACTAAACTTGGGTTCTTTGGGGGATTCTGTTTTGTTGTGTTTTATTTTGTTTCTCCTCAGTAACATTAAGACAATTTTCTTTTTAGTGCCAGCCCAAGTGACTGATCTGACCGTGGCAAGTCAGGGATCAACCAACAGCTTGTTCACCAACTGGACAAGAGCTCTGGGAGATGTAGACTCATATCAAGTGCTACTGATTCACGAGAATGTTGTCATTAAAAATGAGACTGTTCCCAGTGAAACCAACAGATACCATTTCTATCCTCTGAAACCTGGAGGACTCTACTCAGTTGTTGTCACCACTGTCAGCGGAGGGATATCTTCAAGGCAAATGATTGCAGAGGGAAGGACAGGTAAAAAGAAAAATATTCCAGCATGTCTTTTGCTAGTTCTTAAAAGCTGAATTTATTAAAGAGCATGGTCTTGTGATTGTCACTGCACTGGGAATCCAGAAATATGGGCATTTCATCAATATCATTCCTGTATGTGACCTCAGGCACACTGTGGGTCCAGATTCATGTAAATATAGCTGTAGGGAGCTAACTGCTCTGCCTGCAACAGGAACTCTGTACAGCAGGATCACTCTGTACTAAAGACAAAATTATACCCTGAGAGTAATGTACAGCTGTGGTGGGTTAATCGCTTCTTGGAAAGGACTTTCTTGTTCCATTGACTACACAGTGGTGTAGGGTGATTGCTCTACCAACTACCTGCCTAAAGGTGCTGGGATGAATTTGTGTCTCATGTTTGTTTCTCATGACCCACTCTTCTCTAATCCAACATCAAAGAATCTCCACCAGGGTTAATTAGTCATTATAAGGCCCTTCTGTACTGCATAGGACAGGATTTACTATTGCATCAAATTCTTTAAGTTTAAAGACTTGTGAAAGGTGTAATTACCAGTTCGGATATTTAGACAGAGGAAAAATGAGACAAAACAGTGCAATTTCACCCTTTATGTGAATTTGGCAAAGGCCAGGCATTCTGCAGTTTGCTCCCATTTTCTCCTTGAAAACAACTATTTTCAGGAGGGAAAACAAAAGCAAACCTGAAAAAACAATTGGAGAAGAATAACACTAAAAGGCTTAAAGTACATAAATATATTTTATAAAATCTGTGAGTTTTGTCTCTGACAGCTGACGGCCCACCCCTCTACTGAGGTAAGTCAGTTCAGTGTATCAGAGTCCAGTGAAAATATGGCAGTTCATTATGTTTAAGCTCTGCCCCTGTAATAACTCGGAGAGTTTTGTACATGAGTGATGGTAGTTCTGACAATGTGGAGGCTTTATGCTCACCTTGAAAAACAAATGGCATTCATGTTTTGGCCACTAGGCGTCAGAGAACTCCCTGGAAATGAAAAGCATTGAGCTATGGGCCTCAACGTCCTGCCAGCCTCTGTAGTTACTGCTATTACTGAGGAATGGTAATTGAGAGGATAACTCACCTGGGATTTTAGAAGTGCTGGGATCGTGTCACTGAAGAGAATTTCCTTCATTATATTCGAAAAAGCAGATGTATGTTGCTAAGTGGGAGTCAGTGCAGAACTTCTCGGGAGTCCCAGACTGCTTATTTTGCAGGGAAAAGTATTCCAGACATTCTTACAGCAATAAGAATTGGCTAGTTAAAGTTTTTTTGGTTTTTCCTCTTTGTTGCACAGTTCCTTCCAGCGTGACTGGAGTAACAGTAAATAACTCAGGTCGCAGTGACTACCTCAGTGTTTCTTGGCTGCCAGCTCCTGGAGATGTAGACAGTTATTTGGTAACACTCTCTCACAATGACCAGATTGTTCAGACTCTCACCGTTTCCAAATCCCTCAGTGAATGCTCCTTCAGCAGCCTTACTCCTGGGACACTTTACAATGTGATGATAACCACGAAGAGTGGGAAGTATGAGAATTACTCTTTCAGCCAGGAACGAACAGGTAAAGAGAGGCTCTGAGCAAATCCAGTCACTGTAACCACTTTGTATAGCCATTGTCAATGATTTATCAATATCTGGCCAATCTGGGATAGATGAGTAGGGGTTGGAGGATCAAACCATAAAACTACAACTTTATAGACTTAATTTTATTCTTACACCCCAGTTGCTGCTTTATGTCATATAAAAATACTTTAGCATGAATAAAAGTCACGTGTCAGTCCTTCTGAGTGAGCAGAAATCATGTATCAGCTTTTGCTCAATTGTGTTTTCCTGCCTTTAAGCCCTCTACTTGGCTCTTCAAGTACACCCTGCAGAGCATCTCGCTAAAAAGTTGCTCAAGCACTGAAGGAACAGATAGGATAGGCTAACTAGTAAAATGTTAGTACGGTATCACAATAATGAGTAACATCCATATCAATTGGTTTTGGTAATGTAACACACATATCTGTGATTTTGGTCATGCAGAGTTCCAGGATATTATAGCAGCAATAGAGAAATCTCATAAAAGGATGACAATAATGATGGAAAACTTTGTAAAACTTTCTCAAAGATTGAAGAGACTGAGACTTTACACTTGATAAACCAATAAAATGAAAGAAAGATGGTAAGGGGTGTTAAAGCGACAGAGAGTGTCAATTTTAGTCTTCTCATAATGTAAGTGAAAATTCAAGGGGCAGCCATGTGAATGCGGAGAACCAAATTCGGGATTAGTGTGAACCTGTGGAACTTGGTACTATAAGCAATGCTGACCAGGTTCCTTAGGACTAAAAACTGGAAAGGCAAACCACTGTCATATGACATAAAGCAGCCTGGAAACTGCAGTTACTGTTTGATTGCTTAAATCCACATTGTGGTCTTTTTGCAACTTCCTTACAGAAGTCTGGTGATTACCACAAATATAGTTCGCTACCACAACTCCTGTTACTTCAGGGTGTTATTGCTTTATGAATCTTTAACTGTTTTTTTCTTTCAGTCCCTTCAAGTGTTCAGGGACTTACTGTCAGCAATTCAGCCAGAAGTGACTACTTGAAGGTGTCCTGGTTGCATGCATCTGGATATTTTGATAATTATGAAGTGATCATCAGGAACAACAATGATTTTATCCAAACAAAAAGTGTCCCAAAGGATGAAAATGAATGTGTGTTCACTAATCTGGTCCCAGGGAGGCAGTACAGTGTCACAGTCAGCACAAGGAGTGGGAAATATGAAACTAGTGAAAGGGTCTATGGCAGAACAAGTAAGTAAACATCCTGAGACACACCAGGGTGGTTTTTGTTTGTTTGTTTACCATACCTAGGAACAAAAATCTGGTATGATTTTAACATGGAATGTTGACTGTGTCTCTTTGAATGTGTATGATTCTAAATACGGAAAGCAGTATTTAGTTTATGACCAGTGTTTAAGTTACAGATAAAAAGTGAAAGAAGAGACTTGTGCTGTGAACATGGAAAGCAAATCTTGAAACATTAAAAACTGAAAAACAGTGGTATAGTTTTCCACATGAGCTTAGTATTTACAATTAAATTATGCCAGAATGTACAAACCAGTGTTTTCTGGAGCTTAGTATTTACAATTAAATTATGCCAGAATGTACAAACCAGTGTTTTCTGGTTATGGAAATGTATAAGGAAGAAGATAGACTAGACCTCATTCTACTCAAACTACACCAAGAACTGGAATTGGAGAGCATGGGGCAGGAGTGGTAAGGTGGCTAGTTGTGAGCCAGCAGAGATCTGGATGCAGTCTGCCTGTCTTCACCTACAACTGCATATGAGTTAAGAAACTGTGTTGAGAAAAACTGAGTTTAATAACACAAGTGTAGCACTGGGCAAAAATAACTGACCTGTGTCTGATGGGTGTTGGAAACTGCACCTTGTGGTGCTGCATCACACAGATGGATTGCTTTGGCTCTGCACTAACTCAGGTCTCTGCACCTTACTTGTTGTACATGCAGATCTTACTCAGTTTTTGTTGGCTAGGCAAACTCCCTGCAGGCTCCATTATTATTCATTTATTGTTTTTATGCTGATAGTTTGGGGCCTCCTGTTCTGAAATGGGAACTTCCAGTGTTAGATAGGGTGCAAATCACCCGAGTAAGTGCAATTTACTGCTTTTCCTAGGGAACTAAATAAAAAGTTTTAGCTCAGAAGCATGGCTTCAGAGCTGCTAGCTTTTTGCTGTGATCTTTTGGTAAGTACTGAGAAGTTTCCTGTCTTTCTTCTCACCTCTTCAGTGCCAGAGTCAGTGAAGGAACTGACTCTTAGTAACAGGAGCACAGAAGATCTGCAGGTAACTTGGTCAAAGGCTGAGGGGGATGTTGATAAATATGAGATTCAACTGCTCTTCAATGATATGAAGATCTTCCCACCCATTTTCCTTGGGAACACCATTGAGGAGTATTGGTTCACAGCTCTGACTCCAGGACGTCTATACAAAATTCTTGTCTTGACCATCAGTGGAGATGCACAACGTGCTACTTTCATAGAAGGCCTGACAAGTAAGAAATAATGTGGTATTTAAAATGCATAGAGGCTTCTCTAGAATGAAGCACTGAAAATCAAGAGTGAACCATGATCTTATTTGAGCTCCTGTAACACTGGCTCAAAGACAACAGATCTTATTGAAAATCACACTAGTACTACAACCAGCTTGATCTGTTACTTAGTAAACATCACAGTTACCAATATTTGATTACTGGCAGATAATCTGATTTGTTGCATGGAAATGCTATTGAGATGTCAGCATCAGTTTGGGTTTCTGTTATCCACATGAATGCCAGTTGTTTGCTTAGTATCTCTACCTAAACCACTATGTATTTTACACCTCTATTACCACTGAAATGAATGGGTGAGGTAATAACTGCAAAATGGCTAACTAACTAAGAGTACATAAAGGGCTTTGATTTTTTGAGGTGTTTTTAAAATATCATTTGGACAAGAGGGAAGTTATCCAAATAAAAGGAGGCAGGAACTTTTTTGTTATATTTTCTCTACTTTTGCTCCTGTGAAAAAAGAGAATTGCTTTTTTAAAATGGCATAACCCTACACAAATGTCTTCAACTTTACTTGTGTTTACTCATGAGTGAAATTACTTATACCTGTAAATGATCTTTGTCCTTTGAACCATTTGCTATGGTCATTGAAAAGGTAGAAATTAGAAAGTCTGAATCAAAAAAAATTTGTGAGCAGGTGCCTTTTTGTTCCCTTTTTATTTCCAGTTCCAAGCATGGTCAGAAACATTCATGTGTCACCTAATGGCATGACAAACAGCCTAAAAGTGAGCTGGACTCCTGGAGGTGGAGATGTTGATTCCTATACAGTGACTATATTTCAGCAAAACCGTCAGCTTGATTCCCAGAGTGTCTCCAAACACGTTTCTGAGCACATGTTTCACAAGCTGGAAGCTGGGGAGCAGTACCGGGTGGTGGTGCAATCTAACAGTGGCACCTTGCACAACAGCTTAGCAGCTTTTGGGAGAACAAGTATGTTTCTTCGCATTATGTCTTCCCAGAAACTGACCCTTATTTAGTAATGTTCATGAATGTATCATTGGGTATGGGGACACTCAGACTCGTGACAAGCTTCTATCTCAAAGAGCATGAGTCATGACTCTTGCAAACATTTAGGCACAGGTCTGTTTACACCAGTGAGGTGCATCACCTGAGTAGTTTTACCTGGGTGAATGTGCATGGAATTCAAGTCCCCAGCCCATAGTCTGCCTTCATGGGATGAAGGCAGTTCCATCCCTCTCCAGTCCTGTGCCTGTACCCATCTGACACATAAATCTGCTCTATACAGTCAAGTATTCCGTTCTAGAAGAGCCCATTGCATGGTCAATCTCACTCTCCTTCTCCCTCTCTTCCTGATAGTTTATGTATATGTTGCTTCTCTGTGCCCAGTTCAGATGTCCCTGTGCCCAGTTCAGATGTCCCTGATGCTCTGTAACTTCATCTGATTGTATTTCTCTCTGGGAATTATTTGGTTAAACATGTACACAGACATTCCTTTTCCCACAAGTGAACTTGAAAATATATGAAGTTACGTTCTGTTAATTACTTCATTCAGATTTGTGTGTTGAATGGTCTGTATTTCACCTGGTAATGTCCTCCTTTAATTGTTTTCAGTTCCAGCCTCTGTTCAGGAATTACTAGCCCATCATGCTTACAGCAGTCATTCCTTGTTAGTAACCTGGCAGAAAGCTCCTGGTGTAGCTGAAAGATATGACATTCTGCTTTTGACTGAGCAAGGAGTCCTCCTGAGCAACAAATCAGAGCCAGCTACTGCAAAACAGCACAAATTTGAAGATTTATTAGCTGGCAAGAAGTACAAAATACAAGTTTTGACAGTCAGTGGTGGACTCTTCAGTAAGCGTGCAGAAACTGTTGGCCGAACAGGTAATTAAAACATCTTTGTTTATTTATAGTTCCCCCAGTCAGATATCATTAAATACATGAATCATCTCTATATCTTGATTCTGAAAAGATTCTAGTAAGGAACAAACTCCAGATATTTATGCATCATTTTTCTTGATAGGTGCTTAGTATGTGAATCTGAAATTTGTTACCATAATAATGTGACCATGTCTCATAATAAGGATATTAAACCAAAGTGCTGAATGCTTTACTCAGTCTGTTAAGGAACTACCTAAATACTTCATTGTCATCAGGTTTTAATTCACAGTCTCAAGGCTCTTAGAGCAGGATTTCATGTGAATACACACTTCTAAACTCAGAGCCAAGTCTTGCTTGCAGTCTTTGCTCATTTAAAGCTTCCTATAGAAGCTAATGGACAGTTCTGTGTGACTACAGGCTGGAGAATCAGGCCTGCTGGGAAATACAAGTATTGTATTGGAGGAGACTCAGCGGCATCTCATAAATGCTTTCTCCTTGTTTCTGACAGTTGCTGTTGACATTACTTAGCTGTTTGTGGCTTAATTGAAATGTATTCCAGCCATGAGTTGTTACTTTACTAAAGGTTCAGCTTAGTGGCTGGACTCTTTGGTATTTACTCTTGCGTTTATCTTTCTTTTCAGTTCCAGCAGCTGTTACAAATCTGAAAGTCACAGAGAACACCACTGATCGACTGTCTTTCAGCTGGACCACCTCGCAAGGGGAGCTGGATTCATATGACATCTTCCTGTACAACCCAGACAAGTCCCTTCATGACAGGATTTCAGGAGAGCAGCACCTCCAGCAGTGTTCGTTCCAGAACCTGCGTCAGGGCAGGGTGTATCGAATGGTGATTGTTACCCACAGTGGAGACCTCACTAATGAGTCATACATCTTTGGAAGAACAGGCAAGACCATCTAAGAAAACCACCTGTCTCCAACATGGTGCTCATGGGGGACACCAATGAGCTGGTTTGAGTCTGATGCTCATCTTAGATTAAAGGAACTACTAGAATATTAAAATTGGTTCTAATATGTAAAAAGCATTAGATAAATAAAAACATAAATTCTGAATGATGTGGTTACAGCAGGAAAATGAAGGAAAAATGAAAGCAAAAATGAAGCAAAAAAACTTTACAATAGTTCCCAGGAACTCGGGCCAGGAGAAGGGCATCCCGATGTATGCTACTTAAGCTTAAAAGGAAAATAACTGTTTCCCATCCTAAAAGCAATATTGGTCTATGAGTTGAAAAGGCAAAGCAAGTAGGGTTAATGGGATAGACAACTTACCGATTAAAAAGATTTTTTCCCATGGGGAGATCTGGCTGCAGCTCTGTTTTTTCAGCCACATGTGGGAAGCAGTTTTTTGAGCAGCTCTAGAAGCTCTGACACTCTGTGAAACCTTCCTTTATTCTTCTGTGGCACCATATAGTAACTCCTCTGTAAGACCGTGTCTGCACAGCGGTGCATTTTGTTCAGCTACCTCAGAACTGGATGTTTCTGAACACTGACTGGGAAAAAACTGCTTAATACTTGCAAGACTATCCATTATAAACATTTCCACCTCTCTTGAGAACAGGAGCAGTTCAAAATAAGAAAGGAAGCTACTGAGATACGCCTCATGGTGTTTTATGGCTTTTTGGCCAGCTGTGGCAGCTGTCTAGTTTATTACATGACAGTCATTACAGCATAAGTGTAAGGTTTGGTTGCTTCTTCTCACCTTAAGGGTGTTCTACATAAAGTAATACTCACTCCTGGTTTTTCTTTCAGTACCAGCCCCAGTTGTTGGTCTCAAGGCATCCAACCGAAACATGACAGACAGTCTGTGGTTCACTTGGGGTCCAGCAGCAGGAGATGTTGACTTCTATGAGCTGAATCTTTACAACCCAAATGGGACACAGAAAGAAACACAGCAAGAGAAAGACCCGAAGGAGTGGCATTTCCAGGGACTCATTCCTGGCAGAAAGTACACTTTGGTTGTGGTGACTCACAGTGGTGACCTAACAAACACAGCAAATGCTGAAGGAAGAACAGGTATGGGATGTTTTTTTAGTCCCATCTGTCTGAATTCATATTAGTTCACAACTGTGCAACAGACTTGCTCTGAGGAACAATTTATTATAAGAGTCATTGAAGGTGAAAAGATAAAGGATAACCTTAAGTGCATTAAACCGAGGGAGTGTGAAAGAAAAACAGTCAGCACTGGTTTTCTTCCAAAGGCTCAGGAATATGTAATATCCATGAAAGGCACCGTCATCAGCACAGGTGCAGTAACAGGCTGTATACACATGATAATACAAACTACTTTGTGATGCATGAAGAAAATAGCACGTTTTTTCTTATTTGTCTTGTGTAAAAATTTGCTAAGAATCTCTTTTTTCCTTTCTCCCCCCTCTTTCTGTGTAGCACCCAGTCCTCCTAACACTGTATCGTTTACTGATGTTGCAAACACTTCCTTATCAATCACTTGGCTGGGTCCCCCAGACTGGACAGACTATGATGATTTTGAGTTGCAGTGGCTTCCAAAGGATCCCCTCACAATATTCAATCCCTACAGCAGCAGCAAATCTAAAGTACGCATCATCTATGGCCTGCGACCAGGGAGACTCTACGAGTTCAGCGTTAGAACCGTCAGTGGCGGCAGCTGGAAGACATACAGTCAGTCACAGTCTGCAAGCGTGAGAACAAGTAAGCAACAATTCCCACTGCACCCTAACATTTAGCTGAAGAAGATGCAAAGCCGTTAAATCCTACCAATTCGTCACGCATTCAGTAATTTCCATTAATTAATTCATGAATGACAGTGATTAATTCAGCTAGATTCAAAGCCCTTGAAGTGTGCAAGGTCAACTGTTTAAAGATTGAAAATGGACATACATTTACAATCCTCCCATCCAGAGTGGGACTGTTTGGTTGTCTGTATCAATCAGTTTCAGGGGTAAAATAAGGCTGAATATGCAAACTTCTCTGGCAGTAGTATATTGAAAGAATCAAAGTGTTTCTGAATGATAGGAAGGATGAATGAAACTGTGTTGTACTAGATTTGAAACTGGAATCAGAGTGTTTCAGTGCTCTGTGTTTCCGTCCACATCTGTGGATCTGTGTCATCTATAGCAACCTCAGTAACAGGCTGATTTGAAAAAGTGACCTGGAATTTTAAAATAACTGAGCCTTGGCAAATCCTCGTGTCATTTGGCATGGGATCCAGAGCTCTCAATTGACATCTGTGTTTAGTAAGCTGTATGGCTCTTTAGATTTGATTCAGCATATTAATTAAAACTGCACCTTTATTTAATCATGTAAATGTCATCTGAAAGTGAAATCCTATTTTTGTTACGTCACATGTTATGAATGGTGCTCCCATGTTACATGGATGAAGCATACCGTCTGTGGTATATTTTGGTAACGTGGACACACCACATTCCACCTGGGAAACCAGATCAGTCATGAGATGCCAGTATCGGTACCGACTGATACTGATGACCACACGTAACCTCCAAATAAGCTGTAACACTTCTGGAAATGCATTGTTTTGCACCGTTGCTGTTCTTACTAAGATTTCAATAAGTAGGTTTTCTTCGCTTGTTTTCACAATTAATTACTGAAGCTTCACAAACCTGATGGGGCTTGTGTCACTAGATCTGTTTTCAGATGGCTAAAATGAGTTAGACAGACTTGCATAATAATCAGACAGCACACATTTGCAGGAGAGGTGGGAATTCTGACTCCCAGCCCTCTGCTCTTATCTAATGGTTGATTCAGAATCTAGGAGTTGTAGTGTGAGCAGAGAATGTATGATGCCTGTCCCTCTTCCCACTGAGCTTCAACTTCTCATCATTTCTCTAGAACCAGACAAGATACAAAGTCTTCATTGTCGGCCCCAAACCTCTACTGCCATCGCGTGTTCCTGGACCCCTCCCGATTCTGATTTTGATGGGTACAGCGTTGAGTGCAAAAAAATGGACACTCGTGAAGTGGAATTTTCTAAAAGGATAGAAAAAGACAAATCTCTGCTTAATATCATGACCCTTGTTCCCCACAAACGATACCTGGTGTCCATCAAGGTGCATTCTGCAGACATGACGAGTGAAGTAGTTGAAGACAGCACCATCACAATGATCGATCGTAAGTGGAATTCAGAGTTGCCCTGAAGAGAGGCAGTGAGCAGCAATAAGCAGTTGCTTGTGTTGGTTAGACAGCAAAAGGAGTTCTGAACTCCACAATTGCCAACGTGTGGCACTTGTAATCTGGTGGTCAAAGTAGATTTTTGGTCCCTGCTGTGACAGACAATGCAGGATTTTGACTATATTGCTTCTCATTATGTTGCCACACCCAATTATTTGGCTCATTCATGAAATACAGCCTGGAAAACATAAACAATTATTCCAGCACCCTGTTCTCATCATTACACACCTTCAGTTGTCTTCATAGTTGTTGCTTGGCTTCCTGTGTCTGGCTGTTTCCTCTCATGGGTGGAAGCTGTCCTCACCATAAATATGCAGCAGTAAGGACCTTGGATTGTGGTACTGCATTCTCTTTGGGTTTCTATACTCTCTTCTGACGTGTTACTTTACAAAATCACTTGTAGGAATTTTACCTGAGGGAGGATCACAGATTTCCCTAGCATATGCTTTGAACCAGCTTCTTCAGTTTCTCCACCCATAGGCTGCTGAGTGGAGGGCAGCAGTAGTATCTGCTGGTGCCGGCATCACTGCACCAGTGCACTGGATGCACTGCCGGCATCACTGTGATCAACAGCCTGCCATCGCTGACCCTAGAGCTGCTCCAGTTTTTGCAGTACCTTAGAATTCAGTGGCACAGCACAATGCAAAGGCTTGAACCGCTCTAGGGCTAAACTTCTCAAAAATGACAGGATGGCCAGGAATGCTGTGTCTGGATGACTCTGGCTGTTCCTCTGGAAAAGGAAGCAGGAACGTAGATGCTTAAAATAGGTAAATTCCTGTAGCAAGTGTGCCAAGTGGCCTCCAAATACCTGTCTTAAACCTGTGTCATTTTTAGTAGCTATAATTTCTGATTTCATAAACTTAACAAGACTTTAATGCATTTTCATGTGGGCTTCTGCAGGAATTCCCACTGAATGTGACAGGATCTGTCACTGTTATTATGGTGAACTCACTGCTGGCTTGTTTCGTCTTTTGGCAGTTTCCCTGTGGGAGGTGAAGATGCTTTCTGGATTGCAAAGAAAATAGAATCAGAGACTTGGGTCCAGGCAGTTGCGATTTATTACAAATTATATTTCCTTTACTAGGTCTAGGTCACAGCAAGTACATAGGTAATGTTTTCTCTCTAATTTTTTTTTATTTTTTTATTTATTTTGATTACTCAGGTCCGCCTCAGCCACCTCCGGACATACGAGTGAACAAAAGAGAGGTGCTGATTACCAAATCCTCTATCAACTTTACTTTTAACTGCAGCTGGTTTAGTGATACTAATGGAGCTGTGAAGTACTTTACTGTGGTTGTGAGAGAGGCTGATGGTAAGTGCCATGGTTTAGTACTATTCTGTCTATAGCTTGTAGGAGTTACCTGGGGCGGTACATCACTATCACTGCACAGCAAAGGGGTTTCTCCTCATCTAGTGTTTGAGTGTCATACAGGTTTTGTATCTATACTTCCTCCCTAGCCTTGGCATGTATGAGCTCACTCCTGTCCTCAGAGAGTCAGTAGCAACTGCAGAGCGCAGACAGGAGTGGTTATGTTCTGTACTCAAGGTTACATTCTCATGTATGTTCAGACAATTTCCAGTCAGAGACTTATGCTGAATGCCATTGGCAGTAAACAGAGAAGAAACTGCCTTGCTGTGCACAGATCTAAAAAGGTAGTTTAAATGTTAAGTGGGAACACTAAGGCAACTCCTTTGGAGAGTCTTAGCAAGCCATGCAGTGAAGTCAAAGGTCTGCCAAGTGATGTTTGCTTACTGAAGAAAATTACTTTGCATACAGCACTGTAAAACAGAACAGAAATTGTCCTTGTGGCATGCATGTAAACCTCCCTTTCTACAGTTGACCTATATGAGACAAATCAGATGCATGTCTCAACAATTAATACCTTGTTTTTAGAAGTGGCTTCATTTACTGGCATGCCGGGACATATTTTGTGACCCTTATGAAAGTTTCTTAATCTCGCTGTCCATCAGCCCTTAGGAAAAAAAGCAGAGATGGTATTTCCACTGTCTGCTCTGTCATGTTTGTGCAGACTGTAAAGCATTTTGAGAAGGGAACTGCTCATTGGCAGGGCTTTGCCTACCTGAGTCTTTTACCCATTATTGTACAGGGGACCCCTGACATTTGCTATTGTAGTTTTGCTATATATACTGTAGACTTGTCAGTGTGTGGATTCTTTTTACTTGCTTTTTAAAGTAGCTGGTCATAGGATCCAGGAATCTGGATCACAGAAACTCCCACCAAGAGCACAGGAAAAAATGTCATAGCATTGAATTCGACCTGTGTATGTCTACTGCAGCATTATATCTGGAAAAGTTACACTGAGGTCTTGCAAGGAAATCTGCCTAAAGAAATAACAGAAAGGTTGGTACTAGAAACAAGGTACCCTCATCACTGTAGTTTTGTATTCACGAAGCAGCCTCCAAGAAACAGAAAACTGAATAAGAATGTCTGTCAAGAGTGTGAGCCTATAAACTGCATCACATTAATGGCTGTGGCATCTGAACCTTCTGTCTTTCTCTGCACATGATGCAGGTAGTGAAGGACCAAAGCCTGATGAGCAGCACCCGTTACCTTCCTACCTGGATTACAAACACAACGACTCTATACGCATCTACCAGACAAATTATTTTGCCAGTAGATGTGCTGAAAATCCTGACAGTGACTATAAAAGCTTTGACATTAAGCTTGGAGGAGAAATGGAAAATCTGGGAGGAAAGTGTGATCCAGATCACCAAAAATTCTGCGATGGACCTCTAAAGCCTCGAACTGCTTATAGGTTAGACTTGCGCTGGTAGTCGTGCTCTGTTGCATTATTAGGCATGGTGCTGGTCTGGGTGCCTGGTCCACTTGAGCTTCTGTAGATTAGTAACTGGGTTGTACAATGTTCTTTGTGTTTCACTGCAAATTTACAAAAGCTTTATCCATGCCCCCATTCCATAGGTAAGAACCAGTATTCACAAGTATAGGAATGTTGTGATTAATTATACACAAAACTCTGTGCAGTGAATAGGTTTATTTATTGACCTCAACTTGATGGGAAGCTTTCCTGTAGCTGCTAAATATTTCTTTGGCTTAAGACCATTAGCTAAGTCAGAAGGGTACTTAACAGGAGAAGGCAGGCACACTTCACTCAGTCTGTTCGGCAGCACTACACCACACCAGTGCTTTGGAACACGCTAGAAAAACCTGGAGGTTATTCTGTAGCACCATCCCCAGGCTCCAGATCTCTAGGGTGTAAAAGAGGGTGATGGCCAAGACCAGGCTCAGCAATTGCTCAGGCTGCAAGACCAAATGTGAGCTCCAGTGTGGCTCAGCCATGCCACTCCTGCAGGCAGATACTCTCCCAGGAGATCTGCAATCTTCTCACTGTAAAAACACAGGGACAGAAGGCACATGCCAAGGAGTGCACATCATGCCTTTCAGCTTCTTCATCATCAAGACTGTGCTACCCTACTATAGTCTGCTCTCATTAGGACATATTTCCCAGAAATTCACTTTGGGAAATACCCATATTACCAGAACCATGAGGACTATAGCATTTCTTCATTAGCACAGCCAAGCCCAGCCAAGTGAAGGTAAAATGTCCCCACTGAGAAGCATTTCTGAGTCCTCTCCCTTCTGCTAGTCCTGCTTCAGGCATGGGCCGGCTGTGTGTTCCAGCAGCCAGAGCCCCATCTGTTACCTCTGCTGGGGCTCCCCAGTATGTAACTCAGGGATCAGTATGATTAATTAAGTAGAATACTGATTAATTAGTGTTTAATTCAGGTGCCTGTATTAAGAAATGTCCATGGTCAGTGGAAAGGTTTTGATTATCTCTAAAGGGCAAATGAGTTCTTACTTTTCCCCTGTTTGTTCTGAATATCTGATGATAACTGTAACCATACTGCTCTTTCAGGATCAGCATACGGGCTTTTACCCAGCTTTTCAGTGAAGACCCAAAGGAACTGCCTAAACCGCTCTTTGCAGACACCTTCTTCTCTTTACCCATCACTACAGAGGCAGGTTAGTTTCAGGCTTGTTATCAGTAACAGTACCATGTGATTATATTGCTGTGCGTGTGCTGAAGGTTGCTCTGAGATGAGGCTGGAGCCATGGTTTATCCAGCTTTAGTTGAAAATTCAGAGGGCTGCTTGACAGAGCTGCTGACAGTAGAGAAAAGGATGAATGCTCAGTGAAACTACCACCAAGAAAGCTTCAAATTGCAAGAAAACCAAACTCCCATATAATGGGTTTGTACTTTTTTTTTTGCTGTGTTTGGGAGTGAAAAATTTTATGTAATGTTTGGAAAAAATAAGAACAGAAAATCAAGGCCAGGTTTAACTAAGTGTTTAAGTGCCTCATGCTTCCTTCTATTTAGCCATTTTCTGTAGCTGATAATAACAGATCCCTTGAGAGTTACTGATTCTCTGAGTCGTCTGATCCTTTCCTTGAGATACATAAGTGCACTGTTTTATTTCTAGAGCCTCTGTTTGGAGTTATTGAAGGTGTGAGTGCTGGCTTGTTTCTGATTGTGATGTTGGTGGCTGTTACTGCTTTATTTGTCTGCAGACAAAAAGTTGGGTAAGTTGACTCCTCTTATCAGTCTCTCTTATTGAAGTCATGTCAATTTCTAAGTATTACAATATATAAAGTGTAATTGTGAAATTGGAGGAAGGCACAGAACTATTCAATAAAAAAATCTATGTCCCTCAGCATCTGTACACAGTAAGTATAAAATTAATGACTTACATATTAAGAAATCTCTGTATTTTTGATTCAAATGATGTCATGATTATGTCATAGAAGATTCTTGTAACTTAGTTTTCAATAGCAGACTGAATATATCTGAAATACTGGTTTATCGTTCAAACCGAATGTCTTTTGTCAAAAAATGCAATGTTTCAAATTAATTGCACCTGCATTGTAGATGGAAAGCTATTGAAACTGTTTATTTAGATTTTATCACTTCAATTCAAAAATAGTGAGATATGGTATTACCTCAGTGTCTAAAAGATTCTTTCAAACTTTACTTCTCATTTTTTGTCAATTACAATTGTATATTTACATTATAGATGGATTTTTAATAGTGAACTTTAAATAGTTCATGTCTTAAAATGTGTGTTTTTAAAAGTGAAATATTCTATCTCAACTTTGAAAAAAGCTTTTTCCATTTAAACCATTTTGCATGACTGAGAGATGTGAAGTTCCTTGTGGTTTCTGAAATTTAAGAAAAAACATTTGCATTGCAAGAGAAATGCTGAAAATCTGAAATTCAGTTCTTTTACTGATACAAAATTAAGTCTGTATTTTTTTGAATTTGCTTTTCTTGTGCCAGAATTTCAGATTGAAAGAAAACTGTTTTCTGACTAGTTATATCTTTTAGCCAAAACTGATAAACTTCATATAGAATGTGGTTTCTTGTTGTAAGTTATGTAGCCAGCAGGATGACAATTATACCAGTGTGGTTTTCCCACATCATACATAAAGAGAAAGTGTTCTCTAAGTGTCTTGAGGAGATGGCAGCAAAAGGATGAAAGGCATCACTAACTGCATGGAGTAAGTACCACTTCCATGGCTTTCCCAAAGCCTGCTGTGGTTCTGCCACTTACTCCTCCTACGAACCTGGGCATCTGCTGTCCTGAGCTGCAGAATATGTGTGGTGGAAGCTATAGACCTTATACAGTTCTGCAAATCTCCCTACATGTTCCTCTCTGCATGTAGAGAACCAAGCAATTTAGGGCCCATCTTAGTGTAGGATACCCTCTTTAATGATAGACTGGGCTATGAATGTTTCAGAACAAGAAAAAAGTCTTACTGCCTGTGCCATGCACACACTCCACATGACTGTTCCCATGCTAAAATACAAGAAAACTCTGTACCCCAGCTAAGAGCTGTTCAAATGTTCAAAGCCACAAATCAAAACATACTTTCTTAAATCCCTTTTTTCCAATTTATTGTTTTCCAGTGTAAGTTATGCTTTTGCCAACTCTTACCAGTATCAGAACAGATAAAACAGAATACCTTCCTTTTTTATTCCAGCAATGGCCATGAGAGACCTACAGCAAGGCTGAGCATTCGCAGAGACAGGCCACTGTCAGTCCATCTGAACTTGGGGCAAAAAGGGTAAAGTCAAAAGTTGTTTTTTTTTATAACCTGGCATCGTGGTTGAACAGATCCATCCAGTCACTCACTGATGTAGTGTTTCTTTTTCTTTTGAAATCATTTTCTAGGAACCGGAAAACTTGCAGGTAAAAAAGAAAAAATTAATACCTAAAAAAGCTTCTTGATAACCAACTGGATAAATTATGACTGTGATTCATCCTGTGATTTTCTTCCTCCTGTTGAATATTTTAGTCCGATCAAAGTCAGTCACTTTGAAGCACACTTCACCAAACTTCAAGCAGACTCCAACTACCTTCTGTCCAAGGAGTATGAGGTGGGATCCTAACCTAGGCAAAGGATTTGCTTTATGAGGGGGTGGGCTGGCTGAAGCAACAGATTAATGCATTAGAAAGGTCTGCATTTGTTTGTCTTATTCACGCAAATCCAAATAAGTTGGAGTGTTTGAGCTGAACTCCACTTGTCCGAGTGCAGAAACCAGCTCTTCATTTGGCATAGCATCTTCTGGTTGGCAGCTTTTGCCTGATACTTACCTGGCTGAGCTCGGATTTGTATGGCAACATCTTTGTGATTAAGCATAGAAAGTACCTCCCAGCCGTGTACTTCATCTAAAACAGTATGATTAGCTATGTAATTTCAGGGTTTTTTTAAAACAAAACATCCATGGCCTTTGAGAGCTGATAAGCACTATTTCCTCCTGTATTGTCATGTCCTTTAGTTATTTTCACCTCACTTTTTTTTTTTTTTTTTTGCAGGATTTGAAAGATGTGGGTCGCAATCAGACATGTGACATAGCACTTCTGCCAGAGAACAGAGGGAAAAATCGATACAATAATATATTGCCCTGTGAGTTTTAGGTTTGGTTGTGTAATGTTGCATCACACCAGCTATTTTTCACTTTGTTTCAGCAAGTCTAGTGGAAAAGAGAGTGCAGCCAATCCCTTCCCTTCTTCCTGTCAGAGATGGAGTATCTCTGCCAGCTCAGGTTTTGGTGCTTGGAGGCAGATAATGCATGGCCCTGAATGGCTTCACACAGACCAGTAATTTAGTTTCACACTAGAGGTGTAATGACTAGCATTCAATCCAAGGAGAAAAAGCTCCAGCTATTAGGTGCCTTCAGTCATTGCTCTTAACAAGGATAGTAGAAGTAACAGTAGGGTTGTTAACATATGGGGTATTATCCATTCAGCACTCTTTGATAGCCTTGCCAAATCATTGTTCTTCCAAGTACATAACAAACCTACAATGCAGTGTAGAGCTAGTGTGATTCTGCATAGTAAGACACGTATGTGAGGTTAACCCTGTTCTCCCAAGACAAGACATAGATCTGTAACTGAGAGTTCCCTTTTAATCTGCCTGGCACTTTTAGAGGTAAAACACTGAGGAGGAACACCACATGACTCACTGCTCCACTAATGGCTGTGGTACGTGCTTGCAGCACAGCCTCACAGCATCTCCTGTGTTCTGCCTGCCATGCCAGGCTGGGCAGCATGCCTGCAATGTACAAGAAATGATGACACCTGACTGAGATCCAAGGTGCCATTATTTCATGAATCAGTGACCTGGTGGCTTAGGCACTCTATTTCTGTACAGAAGGCTCTTTACCTAGGGAAGATGTTTGGCCTGCTCAACATGTTAGCTCGGAAGACTGAGGACAGAGCTGAGCACTGCTTTCCAGTACAGCGCACTGTTGTTAGGATCAAAAGGGGATGCTGTTGTGGCCCTTTTTTTGTCATAACAAGTCCTGTGCAGCTCAGCAGAGGAAATTTGGGATATTTACTGCTTCCTTCTCACCCAGCCATCTCCTAGTCTTTGGAACACTCCACAGCACTCGTGAATGAAAGAGGCAGTAAAAACATACACAGTTATTCCCTCTAAATTAGCTCTTCATATAAAACCTTGTAAGAGTGCTGCCAGTCCTTTCACAAATGCATTTTTGTAAGTGAGAGAGGGACTGAAAATCAAGATCTAGCCCTAAGCCACTTGTAATCAATTTGTTTCTAGATGATACATCACGGGTGAAGCTTTCCAATGTGGATGATGACCCTTGCTCAGACTACATTAATGCAAGCTACATACCGGTAAGTGACTCAAGGGTGGTGTGTTGCAATTCTCCCTCCACTGGTAATTTGTCCTTCATCTAAAACTGAATATAAAGCTTGATGGTTAAGGCTCCTCTCCCCCTTCTTTTATTCACTTGAGCTAAATATCTGAGGACTTATTTTGTAGGTGTGCTGAGAGACTATGTCTGACTGCCTGTGGTGGTTTAGTTTTCTTGGTTTTGGTTTAGGCCTTCCTTGGTTACCAGGTGATAACTAAGGAAGTATTCC
>JAWWTY010000037.1:35071915-35210381 GCA_035222235.1 Margarornis squamiger | reverse complement strand
GTTTTACCCATTTTTGTCCCACTTCCCTTTCCCTTTCCCCCTTTTCCCTTTTGGGGTTCCTTTGGGATTTATTCTGTCGATTCATAGTGTTTGATTGTATATAGTTGTAATATATGTGAATATATATATATATATCTTTAATACAATTGTCTTTTTTGTACTTTTTTCCCTTTTCTCTTGGGGAGGGGTGGGGAATCTGTATGGCCGGCAGTTGGGTTTGGCAGGGAGCCAACTCAAACCTCCACACTGCCATTAAATTAACTGTGAGCGATTTACCCAGCACTAAAGGACACTTTCTTGGATTGCCATAGTTATGGAAAATAGCAAGTCTAATTGGCCAAGGACACATTTTTAAAGGTCGCTGATTTTATACAGTGTCCACAACATCTGTAGCTATCACTGCAGGTGGCATCCTCACTGTGGAGCTGTAGCTCATTCTGACAGCATTGGCACCTTGTAGAGTGGTGAAACTGGCTGAAATTAAAATAATGCCCTTTGCCAAAGAGTTATGATTGATCATAGCAGTGGCTTCAGTGATCCAGATTTCAAGCCAGAACTCAGCTAATTTATTAAAAATGGTAAATAAAAAACAAGCTCCTTGCAGTTTCAAAATTGCTTGAGACTGTGCTGAACACAACAGAACAATGAGAAGCTTTGACTGCTGCAAAAGGAACAGTATTTAGATATACTGCCACAGTCTCTTCCTCCTCTCTCTTCCAATCAGTCTTCTGCTTCCAGGTCCAAAGCAACAATTTAGCTCTCAAAACTATTGACCCAGAAAGCGCATTGTTCCTTCAGAGCCCTGGCTGCAACCCTATGGCTTGTTCAGTTGTTAGAAGATACTTTTTTCTGCCTTTTTGGAAACTAATGGAGTTCTCTTTATTTGCAGGGCAATAATTTCCGTAGGGAGTACATAGCAACTCAGGGCCCCTTGCCTGGCACCAAAGATGAATTCTGGAAGATGGCATGGGAGCAAAATGTTCACAATATTGTCATGGTAACCCAGTGTGTTGAGAAGGGCCGGGTGAGCAGTGACTCTTCTTTATTATTCATTGCTGTTTTAACATTTATTAAAAGTTTTTGCTTATTACTTGCATTACACTAATGCCAAAAAGGGCCCAGTTAAGGAGATATACAGTAAGAGATAAGAGGTGTAATATAAAGACTGGAAACAGATTAAGGCTGTGAAGTGAGAATGCAGAGACTATCCCAAGATCATGCAGCATGTCAAAGTTAGAGTTAGGAATAGAGCTCATTGGTCCTGGTCTCTAATCCAAGACCTTGTTCACTAGTACTATAATTCCCTTAAGCATGCAGAAGGACAACCCCCAACAACAAATGCTTGTTGATCACATCAACTCCGATCAACTTCTACGTTAAATATAAGCTCTGGAGAGCAAATGTTGATCAGTAAATAGATTAAATTATCTCTATATGTAAGCCCTGTTGAAGTTAGCAAAAAGACCACTCATGCATTTAACACTCTGAGTGCAAGTGTAGCATATGGCCCTAGGTATGACCATGTCCTGCATCCTGCAGGGACTAAGTCTGTAAGAAGATTAAACAAATGAAGTAATGATCATCTAGTGGCACACATGGGGTCAGTTCCTTTCAGTTTACTATTTTTTCCTGAGGAGAGGGGGAAAGCCAATGCAGAATAGAATCTGTGGGTTTTTGTATCTCACTGGCTTCAAGTGGGACCTTACAGTCATATCTCAGCAAGAGGTGAGGAAGCAGGCACTGCAAGTGAGCTCTCATCCAAGCAGGGATCTGAGAAGAGTTGATGCAAAAAATGTGCCCCAGAAGGCGGCATCAGTGAAGTGCTTCCCATTCAGCCCATCACAAACATCAGTTATGAGAACTTCCACTTTCCGCCCCCGTGCTAGCCTGTTCCCATCCAAGGCCCTGTTTGTTGACATGGTATCTCTCTCTGAATTCAGCTGCTGCCTTTCTTCCTTCATGCTTAGGAACAGGAGGTCTGAAGTCTGCTTCTGCCAGTGCTGGACAGAGGCATTGTTTACAGCTGTTTCTAATGCTAAATCTGTGTTTGTGTCCCTGCAGGTAAAATGTGATCACTACTGGCCCCTCGACCAGGATTCATTGTACTATGGAGACCTGATTGTTGAGATGCTGTCTGAATCAGTGCTCCCAGAATGGACAATACGAGAGTTTAAAATCTGCAGTGTATGTTTGCATTCTTTTTTTTCCCCTATTGAATTGGCTTAAAACACCTGCAAGGCTAAATTAGGAAGGCTGAATTTCTTCTGCTGTCGCACAATTGCATCATGCCCAGCTCACCTCTTCACAGCATTTGTTCTGAAGATGCATGTTGTATGTGTCCCTTCCTCTCTTGTCCTGATGACCCACACTTTTGAATCCCAACAGGAAGAACAACTTGACTCAACAAGGCTCATTCGTCACTTCCACTACACTGTATGGCCAGATCATGGTGTGCCAGAGACTACCCAGTCCCTGATTCAATTTGTCAGAACTGTAAGAGATTATATCAACAGGACCCCAGACACAGGACCAACTATTGTACACTGCAGGTATGTGCAACAGCAAAAGGTCAGTGGCACAGAGCTCTTGTACAATCCCTTGTGAAGATCCAAATGTTCATCTCTGTTAGACCGTGGGCAGCCACAGAACCTGAGAGAGAGCTTATTGGCTTAAGTCTCCAAATACATCAGAGCAATGGTGTATGCAGATGCAAGGCACATGCACTCACAGCCTCACTTTGGAGGTAATTCTTAGGGAACCACCATGTCTCTGTGGCACTACTGGAGAGCACTAAAGGTGCCAGCAGCTGACACTGCTCATAAGCTTTTGCCTTCTTCAATTGCCCATGTGCTTGCTGCTCTTGTGGCCCAACATTTGAATCACAAAAGGGTGTTCTAAAAAGTTAAGATATACCTGAGGTGAATCTAACTATGTATGGATGTTGAGACTAGCTGACAGATCCATCCTTTCCCCCATTCTGACAGAGACTCCCTCTCTTTACTGCCTTTTCATGCTCTTCTGCTCTTTTGCCATCTCTGGCACTCACAGGGCTACAGTGTTTCCTCTGATCTGTGGCCCACCCCTACACATGTATACAAAAAAGACAAAACTGGACTACTTAATCTGTAATCCACTGGTCAGTTGCAGCAGAGTATAGCGTTACAGAGAGAAAGATAGAGTGCAGTGTGGTGCTGTATCTTCTGATAAAGCCATATGTTCACTGGTACTACCTGATTGTAGTATCTGACCTTTCCACCCACTGTATGGGCTGAGGCATGTATCTTACATGACCCCACCTGTACAGCATGTGCTGCAGCATGCCAGATGTCTACTGTATCAGCAAGTCAGCTTCCCTCTTTCCAGCCTCCTGCCTCCAGACCCCACCCCTCAGCAATTCAGCTACTGGGGACTCTGATACTTTTCCATACTTTGCCCTTACACAAGGCAACAGCCAACTGATCTTTCAGAAACAAGCCCACAGCTGCATTCCTGAAGAGGAGAGGTTCAAAAACTCTGACCAGAGTCAAGTTCAGTCTTTCAGTGTATCTCAGTGACTGAGTTAATCCAAAGCAGAAAGCAGTACAGGCAGTAGCAGAGGTACCTCTACCATTGCTATCCTTTCCTCTTCTTAAATAAATTCCACTATAAAGTGTTATAAAGTGCCAGAGGTGCCATTTGAACAATTTGCTTCTCACCCTGGAGATCTGAATTTTACAAATGTATCAGATGAAGATAGTGAATGCTTTTATCTGTCTGCTTTTCAATCTTTTGGGTTGTTTTCATTTCCAGTGCTGGTGTTGGTAGGACTGGCACATTCATTGCACTGGACCGAATTCTGCAACAGCTGGATTCAAAGGACACTGTTGACATCTATGCAGCAGTACACGATTTAAGACTTCACCGTGTTCACATGGTTCAGACAGAGGTAAGTTTTGGATAGCCTACTGTGCAGCAACACCAGCCACATTAATAATCAGTCTCATTATAAAGGCTCTCAAAGCACTTTGTGCTTACTCCACTGTGAAATACTAGTTTAGATGTATTTTAGCTCTGTGAGAATTTCTAGTTCAGGGCTTTTTCCACTGGCTCTAATACAACAGATCCAAACCATAATAAGTGAGGACCAAGTATAACAAGCTATGCTTCCTGTAGATTTCTTCTTTTTTTCCCCTGGCCCACAATCATCCCAGCAGCATTATGCAGCAGAATCTTAACAGCACGTTGTTGCTTTACATTACTGTCCAGTAAATGAACTTTGATCAGAGATAGGTCCTTCAGGGATGGGTTTAGAAGACAAGCCTAAACCAGACAGGTAGGTTGATGTAATAGAGAAACGGAATGAAGGGCAGAGAAAACTAGATGTACCTGATTTTTAAACTCTAGGCACTGTGACCTTGTGGCTTTGCAGTTTATTTTTTATTGACCTCTGTCACTTTCATTAAAGTGCTATTGGAAAACTGATTGGCATTCTCCTAACATGCTATGCAAAAGCAAGTACATTTATTCTCAAAGTGCAGAAAAGGTAAATGTTTGGTATTTCTTTTCTGTGCTTTTAAAACTACGGGAAAATCATATTACAGTAATACCAGCTAAATGCTTAGGAGCTGATTTAATAAAGGTAGGTTGTGGAGGCAGTCTTTACATTTTCCCTATGAAGCGTTAATAGAAGAATCAGAAAAAGTTTGATGGGTCTGCCTGTAGCTTGATACTAATGGAGCACTTTGCTGCAATTTGGAAACAAAAATGTCAGTGACAGCATTTTCTGATAGATATAAAAGTCTCATATGGGTATAAAGAGAGGCCCAACTGGGAACACATTGATAAAAGGGATTACTGGAAATATCTTAACCACAGAAGACCTTTGCTGGGGGGGAGACACATTCTCAGCCAGGTCTGGGCATCCTTAGAGACAGATCCATCTCAGCTTCTGCATTTCCATCATCCATAGTCTGAAAAGGTGGACAGGCATCTCAGAAGGATGGCTCTTTTTCCCTAGCTGGAAAAAAGAGGCAACTACCTCAAGAGTCTAAATATGACACCAGACTTACAAACAACTAAAGTTGTGTGATACAAAGCCTACTTTTGGCGTGAGCTTGACATGACGTCTAAGTGAAAAAGCAGCCAGAACCACACAAAATATCTACAGCAATAGAGCAGAAATGAGCCTTCCCACTACCAGCACTGCATGCCCTTCTGCCCCAAACCAGCTGTGACTCAAGTCTAACCCAGGTCCCTGTTGTAACCTACTCCTGGAAGAATAGCAATGAGCACCCCAGAGACAGACTGATAGAAAGCTTTTGCAGCTCAAAGATACTCACCCCACTTGAGCTGTAACATGCTTGTAGACTGATCATGCTGATCCTGTGGCTATGTCAGTGCACAGCCAGTGAACTGCTGTATTCTCAGCAAGTCTTACTAATATGAACTGTCAGTTGATCTGTATTAAGTTTCTGACTTGAAACTGTTTCATCAAGGTAGCTTGGAACACAAGCAATACAATCTCTCATCCTCCTGCAAAAAAAGGAAGTAAATTTATCCTTGAGTTTTATGATGATTCAGAGTTTGCAGTGAGCAGTGATTTATTTTTTACAAAACAGTAAAGGAGGTGGGATGGGGAAGAAAAGGTCTGCTCCACAAACTCCGTTTGATGTGTGTGAAGACCCTAGTTCCTGGTGTCCATATCTTGACTTTCACAGTCTTTTTGGGGATTGGAATAGAAGATAGTTCCCCTTCTGGCGATATAGCAGAAGCCAAATCCCACTGTGGAGCACAGGCCAACAATGTTAGCAATGAGATGCTCCCGCCAAAGGTCACAGCACCATTGTACTTGGTATTGTTCAGCCATAGAAAAACAGCAGCAACAAAACAAGGCACCTGCTTCAGACTTGGCTGAAAGCTGTTTAAGAGAAGAGTCTGCAGCTGGAGACATGCAAAGCAGTAAAAGAACACTGTGTGCATCAGCTCAAAAAGCAGTGTGCTCAGCACAGTAGCTGTAACACGGACCATTTCAGTCCTGGTCTCTGCCAAGGAAAGTCTCAATACCTTGGCCAACTTTCCGTCATGTTAGTGGGTGGGGTGCAGAGCTCTGCTCCACAGAGGCAGCAGCTCTACATGCATAAAAGCAGACATCCTCACTACCCCAGTGCCAAAGTACTGAGAAAAAGACAGAAAGTAGTTTTTGGGATGTTTTTGAGAAATTTGAGATGGTTTGTTTTTGAGATAAAGTAATATAAAAAACACGTTTATATATAAAGATGTTCGGCCTAATTGTGGGTACCATGTTATACTAACTGAAAAATTATAATGACCCATGTCTTAAACCACAAAGTGTAGCAGAGCATGGGAGTTTAACAATCTACTCTATCAAGGTAGTTTGATGAATAAGTCCATGGTCAATAATATTGCTGACCCTCCTTACTTTGGTTTTGAATGTAATCTTACTTCCCTTCTATGAAAGGCACTCTTCAGAAAAGACTCATTTGCTGCATATTCAGAAGCAATCTTATAACTTACACTGGATCAAAAAAATACTATTTTGCCAGAAAATTTGGATTTTTCAAAGTTCTGTGAAATATTTATATATTATTATAAAATTCTGTGGAAAATATTTCTTTTCAGAACGAAAAAAGCTCAGAAAATTGTTTGTCTCTTCTGCGTGCTTCCCTGTATATGTTAATTGTTTTACACATGCCTTATACCAAAGCATTCAGAAGCAGTAGCTATCCAACACAGCCCCATGTCAAATTACGCTTTTATGCTAAAGCATTGACTCATGGCATGATCTGTCAAAACATATTATGTGCCTTTATGTTTTACTGGTATTATTTCTAAAAACAGGTGATCACAAAAGTCTACTATATTCCTAGTGTGAAACTGATATTAATTTTAGAAGTATATTTTCATTTTTATCACCACCCTTGGTTTTGCCTGAGCAAGTTAGCTTGTAATGATTTTTCACAGGACAGAAAATTAAATTACAAAGTTTTTCAGAGTATCTTAAATAAATCTTTTGCAGTGTCAATATGTGTATCTACATCAATGTGTGAGAGATGTGTTAAGAGCCAGAAAACTTCATAGTGAACAAGAAAATCCCTTATTTCCAATATATGAGAATGTGAATCCAGAGTATCACAGAGGTAACTGCAAGTTTATCAAATTGTAAAATGTTTCAAATATAATAGCTTGTTGACATGGTAATTGAGGGGAAATTGTGTTATCCCTTGCCATCAATATTTGTTCTCTTCCTGGACCTTCATTTCTTCACTCCTTTGCTTTTGTCACTCTTGCAGTTGTGTCTTTATTTCCTTCATTAGTAGTCATTATAACATCACTTCCTGCTCCTACCTTAACCTGTCTCACACTGCATGGTTCCTATGCTGTTGGGGGAACTGAACCCCTGTCCTATCACAATATTAGCTTTTACCTCACCAGTCTTTACATCATCCACCCTTAAGCACACTGAGGCCGCTGGCTGTGCTCACTGGCCTCTTCTGTCCCTCATGGAGTTTGATTTCTGTCCTGCATCACCCTCATTTGCTGGTGACTATATAGGCAGCCTGAGGAGACTTCCCATCTGCCTTGACTGGAAAATGTAGGTGTCCTAGGCTGTGCTCTTTCTTTCTCCCCGAACTCCCTATTCTTGTAGGCTCCTTTTCCTAGGTTGTATCCAGTCCCTTGCCTATTAGAGTTGCAGGAGTAGCAAACCTAAGACTAGCACTGCCCTTCACCTCTTGTTCCCATGGCCAGAGGACCAGCCTGAAGAAGCTGTAAGCAGAGGTGGCCTGTGTGCTTTGGTAGAGCTGATTCTTAAGGGCTGTAGAAGTTTGTAGCGTCAGACAGGAAGATCTTGGTAGCTCCACAAATTTGGACATTAGGAGTTGAGATTATATGATGAGAAGTCAAAATAATTTTCTTGATCTAGTGTGTGGAAATCAGAGTTGTCATCAATAGGTAGAGTAGGCGTGAAGGAGGCCAAGGGCTGAAATAGCCAAGGTTCCACAAGTTGGGAGTCCTAGCAAAAGCAGAGGTGGGATTTGCTCTTTAGCTGTCACATCAGTCACCAGCCAGTGCTGCTGCCAAACAGCCACTTCTCAGAGCTCTGTAATCAACTGGCAGAGTTGAACATGAAGCCACCTGTGTTGTTTTCCTTTTTCTAATATCAGTTTTCCTTGCTTTCAGATGCTGTTTATTCAAGGCACTAAGAATGTAAGAGATACCTGCTTTTCTGACCACACTCATTAGCTTAGGGGGTTTGTTTGGGGTTTTTTATGTATGTATTTCATGCACCAGAAAGGTGCCAGACCTTTCTGTTGAAACTATGTATAATTTATTGGTCTGGTGATTTTTTTTTAAAGATATATAATTTAAATGTAACAGGTATTAATGTATATAATTGTATTTTGGCATTATGTAAATATGTATTTTTTCTATATTGTTTGTATTAATATTATGCTTCAGATAATACTATTTTTTCTTATCACAGTTTTTATAAACTGTTCTACATTAACTATTTTAAATTGAATGGCTAACAGGACTGCTGCATTTGGGGTGGTATTGGCATGATATGGGAAAAATCCTTTAAGGAGAACCTCATTTTTTTTTAACTGGTTCGGTGTTTGTGAGATGAAATAAGCTACTATTAAGCAAAGGAACAGTAGTCCTGTATAGGAATTACAGTGCTACTCTACACTTTAAACTTACTGCTTTTCATCTGACAAAAATGGGTATAACCCATAACACAATGGCATACCTTTTACAGAACTCATTAACAACTGAGCAAAACAGGGTTCACCTCACCAGAAGCAACTGATTCAGTCTAATGTGACATAGGAGAAAAATACCAAACAACATCCACTGCCGTCAAGTCTAGCAGACCTTTCTCCCACCACATATGTTGAGGGGAGACAGGTCACATTCTGATTTCTTTACACTGGTTTAAGAGAGCAGAATCAGACCACAACCTGTCTGTGCATTTTCGTGTGTATAATTGTAATTAAGAAAGATGTTCAAGAAACACCTCAGACATTTGTGTTAACAGACCTGTAAGGATATGAAGTCTGACAGCTTCCATAGCTCATTAGAAACAATGCTGTACTGTGAGAACCAAAGTAATAGAGAGATTGAAAATGTATTGAAACAAAGACATGTATATATCCCACAGTTTGCACAACTGGCTTTATGCTGCTTGCAGCACAACTGCCTTGCTCCTTCAAATGCCACTTGCTCTCACAAAGGGGCAGTTTGGCTCCAGCATGTCTGCATAGAAAGAATCCTCCGCATGAATGCCCACCAACACAGGCAGTTGGAACAGAAAAAGGCTCATCAGTAAACTAGGGAATGCAGGCTTGCAGGGCTGTGCTAATCATAGAATCATTAAATGGTTTGGTTTGGAAGAGACCTTAAAGACCATCTAGTTCCAACCCCCTGTGCCCCAAGCAGAGACTCATTACTCACATTTACTGACTGCAAGAAGTAAAATCAAAGAGCACTCAGCAGGTATCCTGCCCAGCCAAGTGGATTATGCACAGCCTCTCTCTGCAGAGGCTTCTCACTCAAGGATCTAAACACTCTGTTCAGTTATTCTTTTATTTATAAAGTGCTCTTCAGACAAATAGAGAAGAGGCAGTACACAGTTCTCCATCACAATGAGAAAGAAGGGCTTGATAGTTCTTTCATACATTTACCCATACTTTCCCTAGACAAAACAGCTTGTTGATGAAGACAAATGCCTAAATTCTACTTCTGTTCTGGAGCGAAATAAATATTTCTGAAGGCCTTATGAGAACCAGCCAATAAGTGGCTAAGTGCCTAACTGAGGAACTGGTGTGGCCCTGGGCCAAAGCAATTGTGATTTCACCTGGAGCCATGTGTTCCTTGCAGTAGGAACATCTGCCTGACAATTGCTGAGGAAATCTACTAGGCAGATCTGACATAGTTTTCTTAAGAAATCATTCCAAAGCAGAACCAGCAGGACTGTACACATTCATGTCAGTCTGGTTTTCCTAGAGAGAAGGAAACAGACTGATAATCACTCTTCCTTTCTACTCCATGTGGAGTCTCATCTTGTCTTGACCAAATATCCTCACATGCCTCAGAAGCCACCCTTCATATCAGCTTTCACAGCTGGTCAAAACATAGTAGCTTGGTTAATCTTTCAAGTGCTTTGTATGAAAATACTGCTCATTCCTCCTGTACATCCTCTTTGGCACCACACAAACCCCAAAATCCACCACCCTTAATTGAAACTGAAGAGGAAAGGAACTAGCATTAGATTGGAAGATATTTTCACAGAGGAGAACCTAATCAAAACCACAAAGAAATGTGCAGATTTTCTCCAGACACCTTCTTTTCTCTGTTTCCTTTGCTAGATTGGCTAGATTAGCAAGCAAGACAAACAAGCATGGCAGCTTTACATGCTAATAACAGCTGGACATAAGGCACCATGAAAACTGCTGTTGTGTTTACTTGCTCTGCATTTAGTACTTTCTTTTTGCAGGGGTAGCTGAGGAGCAAAGATCACCATGTTAGTTACCAGCAGTACAATTACACTGTGAAGACATGCCAAATGTACCCTATAAATTACCTCACACTGTCTATCACTGCAGGATTTTCTTTTTAATGCTGAGGGAAATGGAACTCACTCAAAAATATATGATCTGAGGGAAAAACTCTGATTGTACACTATGTATGCATGTTGTTCCTAATTTTCAGAAAGACACACATTGTTCTACTCTTTATATTTTCATTCTCAGCTCCCTTGTCCACACCTACAGAGTTCACAAGTGTGGACCCAAAATTATAACGTCATAGCACACAGCTAGTTTTCATAGCTTTTCTCTCAGCTAATAATGAACACAGTTCAGTCTTCCTCTTCATCACTTTTTAACATGACAGATGACCTTAAATGCTCTGGGACAGTGCTCACGAGCAGCTTTACATCTCTGCCCAACTGGGTCATGCATGAGACTGTACACACACATTATTGCTCTGGTTCTGCTCTCTAGCCAATTCTGGTCGTATGAAACCACTGTAAATCCAGTGAGAAAAAGTAAAAAGTATTTATGTAGCATTTTGTTAATATAAAACATCTACTTATCAGTATAATTGATTATATTTACTGTGCCTCTAAGCTGAATAATGGGACTGATGGGAAATTGGTAATGTAACAAGAATGGATTTGGAGCCTACATACTGAATAAAAATGGCTCTTAAGGAAAAAGACATCTTTTGAATGTCCCTGAGTGATGCTGAGAATTCCCTTCTTGATGTTTCCCAGTAATAGTGTTATAAAGCCAAGCTAGTGTTGTAGCTGATCCATAAGCTAAGATTTGCACACTTGGAGCCCAGTCCTGTGAATCTCTGCATTGTCCACAAAACTGTCCGGGAACTTTGATGAAAGTCAACTGGAATGCTTGCCTGAAGAAAATACCATTCTGCTTCTGAAGCACTTGCAGGACTGGGCTTTTAGGTTAATTCAAAATTTTGTATTGAAAGTTATTTAATAATGAAAAAATTATAATAAGTGGGGTTTTTTAATCTGTGCAATACAATTACAAGATCCACTACCGAATGTAGGGAAAAAAAAGATTTTACATAGTTGGGGTTGATAAATGATATTTTTTTGTTACTAATGGAACACAAAAGTGGGTGAGAGAAATAGGCATACTGTGAAGATGTCGTAAAAGTGCAACTTTATACATTTTTCTCTGCTGCTATAGTTATTTAGCAATAAATAATGCCTAAAATTGCCAGAAATATTATTTTGTGCCATGATATACTATGAATTTCCTTTCAGTTGTAGAACAGAGAAAAGAAAATGTGTGAGCTTTAAGTTTATATTAGGTATTGTATACAGTTATTTACTCTTTAACTTTGAAACCAAAAGTTAAATACAAGACAGATGGGAGTGCATGAGCACTTAGCCATGCTCCTCAGCCTGGGATTTCATATATGGGATACAGGGATAAGAACAATAACCATTTAATCACTATATTAGAATTTCTTCTCAGGGCCACAGATTGGAGAAATGCATCTAACATTCAGAGATACAGCATAATGCAGCCACAGTTTCATGATCAAGGAGTGGCATGGCAGGTGCTTAACATTTATTTAGATTTCTTTCTGTACTTGAGACATGCAGTTTGTGTGAATAAAAAGCTTTATAGAATGATCACCATGCCACTGATGGCCCTGTCACAGATGTGTGGGCTGTGGAGCTGTGAGCTCTGGGATCTGTAGTTCCAGGGTGCGGTAACTTTAAATAGAATATAAGGTTTCACCGCAGTACTGAGACAACTCACTGTAGACTCTGTGCCCTCATCTGTCCCTCTCAGGCTGATAGAGTCAGCTCCTGAACTGTTGGTAGCACCACTATAACCAAAGCAAAAACCCAGAATCTTGAAACGTGGCTAGCCATAAATTATTTGCCAGTGCCTGGAGTAAAGTGTCTGAAAAACATCTTTAGCACATACTTCATTCTCATATGCAATATAGTTACTTATATTTGTTTTTCCTAACAAACACTGGGTGAACACAAAACTGTGCTACTATTGTCAATTTAATTTATGCATTTAAGTATATTTTTATATTTTTAGCTACAGTCAACAAATCAAATATATTTGAGTGTATTTTACACATTTTTATAAATAGTTCATGAATAAAACATTCATTTTTAAAAAATTACATTCTCGTCTTCTGTTTGACTGCCTTTGCATTATGGATTTTGTTGTCCTGGTGCTCAGAGAAAAGGTCATAAGTGAGTTTGATTTCAATTGAGACAGTCTTCAGAGAACATTAAATTCATCAGAAGCCTCAGCCTGTTGGAGGAAAGGGGGCTCTGCTATTGTCCTCTTGCCAGATCAGTGCCCATGTGGAAGGACAGCACTGTTCCCTTCTCCTCCCTGGTTCTCTGCTCTCCTTCAAATACTGTCTGAGTTATGCAATGGAAATGTGAAACCATGGTGGATCTTCAGCTGGAGTGCCTGGTATTTTAGAGACATTTTGCCAGGCAGCTGTACCAATTAGCACTGAGCTGGAGATCCATCTCTGCCTACCACTTGAGGATCTGAACCATGCTTTTTAACAAGTGCATTTCTTCTCCTCCTGCCCTCTACAGTTCTTAAAAACCACTAACATTCTTGTGGGGTCAGGGTGCTTGACAGTAGGGTGCTTATTGCCAATTCTCTGTATTTCAGATAGTCTTTATTGGTCATCAGAAATGTTTAAGACAAGTTAATTCTGTTTATTTAAAAGAAAGAATGATTTATTTGCTTATATTTTGTACTGTGGACTATTTGCCGAGGGAGTTGTTAGATTTTTCCTCTGTGATACAAAAGTTTGTCTCTGAGCTCTATTCTCTCCTGAAGCCAATGTAGTCACAAAAGAGCAGTGATAATGCTAAAATAATGTCCAGTTGATATCTTCACACAGGAGAAACAAGGCCAGCATTTCAGACAAGGGTAGATATAAATGTTTTTACATGGTACAGCAAAGAAACTGAAACACAAAGTGTCTTCTAGTTCAGCAAGAATGTGATGGTTGGTTCCTGTTAAAATATCACCAGAATCTAGTTTTTAATCTTGTTATTTTTATAAAATGGATTTGGCTTGTACCTGGACTTCATACCTGTGAGCTGGCAGTTTTGTCTGGTAAGTCGTTTGCCATACCATAATTTTAATTTTCTGCCAGTGCCTCTCTTCCTCGCTTCATTATTGGTTGCTTTATTATGCCTTAGAAATAGTTGCCAGCATCAGGCGTCTTATAGCAGGCAGGATGTGGCAATACCAGTATGTCAGCAAATACCACAGCTGAAAATTTCAAATGTGACTAACCAAGGCTTTGCACGTCGCTGTGGTCCAATACCAGTCCCAACCTATTAAAAAAAAAAAAAAAATCCAGCAGAAAAAGAAGAAAAAGAGGAAAAAGACAGCGTTCCAATAAATTCATGGAGATATTGCAAAAGCAGGAACCCCTTTTCCTGTTCTCAGGGTTGTCTCTCTGTGGGGCTGGGGGCGTGCTCTGCAGTGGCTGCCCCAGGGTGGTGGTGGTGGCAGTGCCATGGGCTGTCCTGGTCACTGAGCCCATGTCCACCCCTCTGCATTGATCTGCTGGTGGTTCTCATCACACAGTGGCTGTGGCTGCTGGCTCCTGCAGGTGCCCGACATCCTTTTTATAGCCAAGTTAGGTGCTTACTGTCCTTTGTGTCATGCAAAACTTCACTACAACGGGCAGCTTTGCTTGGGATGACAGATGGTCCTGGCTCCCAGAGATCTGGAGTGGCAGTCAGCAGGATCAAGCAGGCACAGAGGCAACAGAGTCCAAAAGGGCAAAGCTTTTTAGCAGACCTCAAAGCCTTTAAGTCTCCAGGGAAAATATCACCTTAACACCCACAGCTTTGCTGTTGCAGGGGTGCTGAGGCCCCCAAAAGAGGCTAAAGTCCCTCTGAGGGCTCTCACTGACCAGACAGGGACCCCACTATCAGCACAGGGAGGGTGCACTCCAAGCCCAGTTGCAGAGGAGCTCTCCACCCTTCCTTACTCAAATTCCCGACTGGAAAGGGTGACCGAAGCATGTCCCCGAGAGATGCTCCAGGTGGGTGCACAGAACGTCAGGGTTTGAAGAGAGAGGAAACAGGCAGCCCAGCTGCAACTCGGCACTGATGTGGTTGCTCCCTCCATGCCAAGGCCTTCCATCCCTGGGCTGGGGGGCCATGGCACGCGGCAGGGACTGCAGAGGGACATGATGGGGACACACCCTCCGTCCCAAAGCTCACGGGGATCTGCACGTTCCAGAGGGCCCAGAGCATGAGACCACTGTCAAAATCCAGGCCGAGAGGGTAACAGCCACAGCCCTGTGCAGCAGCCAAGTGCCAGGCACTAAAGCATCGCTGGCAAGTGCTGTGGCAGCTGGACCAAACACTTTTGTACACAGCCTTCTGCATACTCGTGCCAAAATCCCTGCCAAACTACATGCCATGTCCTTGCTTGTCTTTGGTGGTGAAGTTCCCAAGCCTGCTGATGTGCCAAATAGCAAAGAGCAGCTGGAGCAGCTGCTTCTTACCAAGGATAAAGGCAGAGGTTTCCTGCCCTCCTCACAGCAGTGAGGACACACAACCTGGTTAGCAGGTGCCATCTGAGACCTGCAATTCGAGTCCTCTTGGGACAAGAAGTGGCCCAAACCCAGGTATTTCTGCCCCTATAAATCTTAACCCATTGCTCAAGAAGAGGAACTGTTCTTTCTAAAGGACAGGGCAAGCATAAAGGAGTGGGCTGAGTGAGCCCCTCCTGGGAGTACATGCCTCCCAGCAATCTTTTTTCTCAGGATGGATCTCATGAATGCTTTTTCTGTGTATGTGTCAGCTGGGCTGGTTCGCACCAAACTTTAAAACCATACATGTTTTGCTGAACAATGCCCAAGTGCATCCACATGCATAGGTCCAAACCTGGTCAGAAAAAGCCGATGATGAGGCCAATAAAAAATATCCATTAAAACCCTTCAGAGGGTTATCAGGAGCATAAATTTGGCTTTGATCTGGTAGTTCCTTCTTGTCTTTAAGTCCTTGTCTTCTCTTTTAATAGAGCTGTAGCACTTCCAGCAACTCAGAAATTATTCCTTTGCCCCTGGGATATGGAAGCCAGGCACCAAGATAGTAGTGAGTTATACACACATATACAGGCTATATGAGACACTGACCAAGCCATTGCCTAACCCTGGCTCCCTCCAGCTCCTCAAACGTGGTGATTACCTCTGGCATCTCAGGTCTGAACTATCTTCTGGAGAAGCTCACTGACTGAGGAGAAAAACACCAGGAATGTTTCTATCTGATCACAGAGAAACATTTCCAGCAGAGAGATGTCTGTCCAGGGTAATCATCCCAGATTGCCCTTAGGACTGCTTATCCCCAAGCAGCCAAAGGGCGTTGGAAGGACCATACCCCAGAGGCATGTCTCTTATCCAAGACACAGAAAGTGGATATATTGACAAAGCAGTCGTCTTAGTGAACTTCTACAGTGCCTGATGTAGACATCCATGGGCTTAAATGAACTGGTTACTATTCCTGTACCCCGGTTACATTTGGGGATGGACTAGGAGTTGGGCATCTTCACCCTGCTCAGTGGAGGTGATGCCCACCTCAGAGGTTTCAGATCCTTGCATCTGTGTAGGAACTGCTCTGTATTTTCAGAATAAAACTCTGAATTTAAGCAATGCATTTTGGTGTCACACTCAAAGGTCTGTCACTGAATGCAAACCCAAGCCCAGTTCTCAACACAAGTACAACTTCTTCCCCAGGACTTCAGTTGGCGGGCACAAGAGATTTGCAGCTGAAGTGTCTCCACTAGCTAATGCAGCAGTGTTGGAGGAAGATAGTGCCAGAGGCATTTTCAGAGAGGAAAGAATCCACATTGGGTGGCTCCACAGGACAGTAGCACTAGATCCCTGAATCAGTCTGCAAGTATGAAGGAATCAGCATTGATATTACACTTTTTTTGCAATTCTCCCTGCCCTCGGCATTGACACACATATATGCCAATAGGAATTGGAACATATTTCAAACCCATTTGTTTGCATTATCACATGATGCAAAGTTATGTAAATAAATTTCACTTTCTTAATAGGAGAAGTTTTTAAAATTATCTGTCCCCACTATAATCACCTGATCTCTCCCACTCCTGTTGGGTACATGGGATAAATGCATCTGGTTTATGCCCAGACCAGATTTGAGACTGTAGTGCAGAAAGAAGACCCTCCAATTCTGTTTTCCATATCACAAAGAGTAATGAATCTTGAAATTAAAAAAGAATCTAAGGGCATTACTGATAAGAACACCCAAACTTCCTGGAAAATCAAATACAGACCATATGGCATGTAGTAAAGCTACCCAAATAGATTTTGTGTGAATGGAGCTACACTGTAAAAACAGAGTAAAAATAATTGGATGCAGAAAGCAAAGTGAAGGTGTTCAGAATGCTCCATGCATCGTAGCTAGAGAAGAAAATGTTATGCAAATAAATGACAGCTACAGAAAGGTCTGTGTGTTAATTGAAGGCATTTCTTCTGCCTGTCAGTGTCTAGCAGTAATGAAACTACTAGGAGAAAAAGACAGATACTTCCAAAGGCAATAAAGAGATAAAGAGGTATATAATGTTCAAAATATCAAACAGGTCAGAAAAGATATGCTCAAGACACTACACCTGATAAATGCCAGCATCCTGTTGACTTATCACTGGATCTAAAAGAGACCTGGAGCTAAATTATTTGTGAGAATTCAACTTCAAGAGAGTGAATTGGCAGACAACTGGAATTAATTAATGCCCAACAATTCTGTGCTAGAAAGGTTGGAGAGCACTAAAAATATCCAAGGAGTCTGTTTCTTTACACATTGCACCAATTAGATCTGGTCAGGCTGCCACAAATTTTCTATAAACATCCTGGTGAATGAACAGCTCCCCCCAGCACCCTCCAGCAGGTCCCCGGGTGGCTGAAATCTTGCCTCTAAGATGCCAGAACTTTCAATGACAAAAATGGAGGGGGGAAAAAGCAAAAGGAAGTGCTGGTGTCAAGTACATTGTTGTTGCTGAACTGGGACAGGTAAGAAAACTTCAGTCCTTGACTTGACAATGTTCTCCATCATGGATTTCTGTTTGTTTTGGTGGGATTAGACCGAAACATCTTGTTGCACTGAGTCCATTAGAGGAAAGCAAGAGAAGACAGAAAATATTGTAAGTACACTTCTACTGCTCTAGTCTAGGGAAGATGCATCCATTTCAATGGGGAAAAACGCACATACATCCACGATGGGATGGGAAGGCAGCTAGGAACAAGGATAAAGCCACTAAAGACCTCCACCAGCATTATGGTGACATCTTTCATTTAGTTTCCCTTCTCTATCCAACACACTGTCACAGACCAGATGCAAAAAAAGCCTGTGAAGGACCATATGGTGTGATGAACTCTGTCACGCTGTGAGCAGGGGGCTGAGCTGCTGAGATCACGCGGTGCAAGCAGAAGCACACACACCTCGCTCAGGAGGTCCTCACACCAAGGTGAAACCCATTTCTTCCCCATTCTGCCTTGCCAAGGAAAGTCACACTTGAATTGTCTGTACTAGATGCTGCTGTCCCCAAGGAAGCAACTCTCTCCCGCCTCCTGTTCTCTGGCCCAGGTGCTGCCCACTTATTCCACATCTCTCTGCTTTTTTCCACTCCTCACAGCAGACCAGGGAAGTGATCTGTGTTCAAATTACCTTGCTATCAACAAAAACAAATAGCTATTTTTAATCTCCCCAGTCTGTTCCAGGAGAGAGAGTCTAAGGTTTTTATGCAGCAATGGGCTGACAGGGAATGGGTTATTGGACATCATCCTTTCTGCTTCTCAGACCTTTTCTCACTCCCATAGTCCAGCTGCTCTGGCCAAACGTGACCTGCCCTTCACAAGTCCCTCCAGGCTGCCCCCAGAAAATGAGACTTCAACTCAGCTTGGTCCCCAGTCTGTCACATACATCTGTGAGGGAAAGGAATAATGAGTTTAAAAATGTAATTGACTTTCCCATAGGTGCAAGTATGACCAATGTTTGGGTACCACCCTCAAAGAAACAGGGAACAGAGAAAGGGAAAGAAGAACTCTGGATAGCAGGAGAAGGATGGATATTGATTCATGCCTTGTGTTATGCCAAGTGCATGAAAGCCCAGTGTGGTGAGACTTTGTCCCCTGCACCAATCTCCTCCAGAGAGATGGGGAAGCTGAGGATCTTGTTAGTGTGACAAAGTCCCCTTTGCTACTGAAATGCCACTCTGTGTCTTCTGGTACCCTCACACTGAAAGAGAGAATTCAGTGCAGAGGCATCACAAACAAATTTCCCTTACCTCCATCTACATATCCTCCCCCCTCTGGTTCTTATCTCAGTAATTAAATATGCAGCTGAGGAAAATGATTTGGCAAACAGATGGCATGCAAGATGCTATAGAAAATAGTGATGCATTTTAAATCTTACAGCAGAGACACAGATTTGGGTGGTATATGGGCCTTGAAGTAATTTAATTTCAAAGGCTGCTTGTGCAATGACCTTTAACATGAAGGAATGAATGGTTCCCTAGCCTCCAGCTTGATACTCAAAATTAAGAACTCTGTGGCTGGTCTAATTTGCACACAAGTTGGTGTAAACTAACCGGGTTCTTGTTAATGGTCAGTGGTAGGGAAACTGGGCAAGCAGTTTAGCCTAGCATTAGTCTGAAATGTAAGGGGGAAAGACACCAAAAAGAACAGATCATTAATCTATGTGAGGCTCTAAGCCCCTTCTCCTGCTGTCTTCCTTACATTTAAGACCACAGCACAAGATCGACAGGGCAGGGCTAGGTGAGGACAAGGTGCCACAGCTGCTGGCAGCACGAATGCCATGTCCCCAGACATGCTGGAGGAGCAGTGCCTGGTGGGATCTTGCTGCTGCCCCCCCGCTGCTGCACATCCAGCAGTAAAGGACAAGGGGAGCCCTTTCACCAACATAATCAAGGAAAGGTGTTTGCCGATGACATTTGCTCTGGATCAGCATTAAAAATGTCATCACTCAAAACCTAGGAGGGAAAAGAGATTGCACTAGGTTGTGTTGGATGGGGCTGCTGCCTCTTTCCAGAAAAAAGGCATGGTCATCAAATCCCACCCCCTGAAATAGACGAGGTCTTCTTGCAATGAAAGCCATCAAAGAGGAGCTAGGGAAGCCCCACAGCTGGCAGCTGTTTCCACCACTGAGCATATTTCCACACAAAGCTGAAGGTAATTCTCAGACAGACTTATATTGAACATAAAGAGTTTAAACCATCCAGATAAATAATGGCAGATGTTTTGGGATGGAATAACTCATAAAAGTATGAGTTTATGCAGTGCCTGCAGTTCAGAGAAAATTAGTTCAAACTGTACTGCAAGGGCATTGTTCAGAGGAACAGTAAGGGATAAATCAACAGGGAAAGGGAGAAAAGGGGAAGAAAAGCTGTCTCACTTCTCTCAGATGCAAGAGAACCATCCCAGCTAGCACAGAGAACCACATCTTAATTGTCTAACTAGCAATCCAGAGTTTACATTGGAAGCAGAAGCAAGCACTGCCACTCAGTCCCACAGCCCCGCCTGCAGAGCTGGTTTCCCCAGAGCATTTAGCATTTAATGGGACTGCTGATGTGCAGAAACGCTGCATCTCACCACAAAACCTGCATCTTCCCACGGATGTTTCCAGCAAAGGATGAGAACTGGGCTAGCTGCTGGGATAGGAACTGAAGAACCAGGATCCCTGAATTTCATATCCTGCTCTGTTTCACTGTCTAACCTTTCACATAACATCTAACCTCTGCAGGCAGCAGTTCAGCTTCCTGTAAGAGGAATTCTTGCTTCCTATGGAAGGGAGGAGACCTAACTCCAATTAACAACTCTGCTGCCAGCCCTTTTCTTCCTCATCCAAGGATGGAGCAGATTTTAATATGATACATGTGCCAGAAATTTACTCCTATGAAACAGGAAGCAAACCCTAAATTGTCAACAAGACTGCAGCACTTCTTATGTGTATTTTTTTCTCAGAATTCATAGGGTATAAAAGGTAGTGTTTAAATCAAGAGGGACAAATTATCAGAATGCTTTTAAGCTACATAATGAGTATTGCTAATAGTAATGCTTGACTTGGCAGCACAGTCTTCAAGGTTATTTAGCAAAACACAGAATGTACAGCAAACAAAATTAAAAGCTAATTTTAGTGTGTCTTTGCAAAATAAATATAAAATTAATCAATCTGGCTTTTCACTTTTATTTTGCCTTTTTGTTTTGGCTATCAATAAAAACAACCTTGAAAATGCAACATAAGAAGAACTAGAGAGGAGTGATAGAAGAACAATAAAATGAGGAGGAATGCAAGTCAGTACAGAATGTCTTTGATCATTACAAAGCTAATTATTGAGAAACAGCTCCATAAACATGAATACAGAATAATGATGAGTTTGGTAAACCTTCACCACACAGTACATATGTATTTGTGTGCCTAGAGAGAGGGTGCTTAGGAAGGAAGCAACAGAGGGAAATCAAAGTGTACGTGTGTCACTCCAACAGCAGGATGGAAAGAAGGAAGAACTTCCAATCCATCTTAATTTGAGGCAGAGTTAAAGCTATAACAAGCTTCCACTATGCAACCATACATTAGTTGTCCTATTGCTACAAAATGGGCTGAAAATCTGTAGAGGTATTATGAACAAAAAGAAAGAATTCCTACAAGGTTTCAAGGTAGGTCAAGATATAATTTAGAATATGTCATTAAAAACTGATTTGAAATAGGCAGTTTTGCTGAAACTTTCTTTAATTTTGCTCACTTGACACAGCAAGAACTCTGTGGGCACACATGCATCTCCTGTCAGTGAGGAAGACAGGTTACTATCAAGTAACTTGCAGACATGAATACGTGTTTTATGCCTGACATAACTCTGGAGGAAAACCCCAGGTAATCTCAAATGTATTGACACTGACACCAGGGAATAGTGAGAGGTTCAGCCCCAGCTATGTCCTTCTTGCTCCATCCACCAGTTGCACAAACTTCTTTCCCCTGGGAAGGGTTTAAGCAGGGGTTCTGAGGCCATGCAGCAAAAGTGTGTTTGCTTTTTGGAAAGAAAAATCAGTGTGATGGTTCAGATGCTGCAATGCCAGAGCCTGAAGCTGACAGAAAAAGTTGCTACACTGCTTTCCCTGGACCCAGACAGGATGGGGATCACTGGGCTCTGCGCACTTCAGCTCCTTCCTCGAGCACCAGAAACTGCCCAAATTGCTGAAAAAAAATCCCATGCAACACTGCTCTTAAGTTCTCAGAAATCTGAACAAAAAAAGAATGAGAAATACATTGCTCTGAGCAAAACAGGTGAAAAAAACAGGTTAAACCAGGTTAATAAAACATGGTACCCCCATATTTCCCCAAGAAGTCACCTAGTGACAGCTACTGAAGGAAAGGTTACAGTTTCAGCCCAAGACATCAGCTAAATGTCATCAAAACCCAGGGTTAGCTAGCAGCAATTGCACCACTGTGCTTTTTAGCAGCTATCTGAAGGCTTTACAGTCACATTTTTGCTTGCTGAGATTTTTCCTCCCCTCAAAATTATATTTGATCTGTCCCTCTTATTTATTACCTTATATTTTCCAGGAATAGACAAGACATTTTATTCTACTGCTAGTATTCTTAATTCCTTATATATGTTGTTGAGTCACCTGCCCGTCAGACTGGAGCTCATAGATCTCCTGATCTGGTATATTTTAAAAAATTCAGTTAATTTGCCCTTTACCTTCCCATTTCATATCATGAATAAAGTTATCAAGACACCTTATCCCCCACCTGTGCTTGGCATCTCACTGTTCATTATTGCTTTGTGTTGACAAGTCTGCAGCCCATTTTCAATCTCCTCTCGCTTGTTGTCAGACTGATTTAAATTAATTTTTTCAATAGGATCTGGAGACATTATTTAAAATGCTCCCTGTGGTTTATTGCTTCCCATGCATGTCTGCATTAGCCTCCAGTTTGGCTGTAAAAAATCAGTAAAATTCACAGGACACTACTTGCTTTTAATACACCTGAATCATTTACTGCCTGTGATTCACTTGTCCGGATATTTGTAGATTCATAGCATATACTCTATATTTTCAACAATGATGGAAAATTAGTCCATCAAAACCAAGAGATGCTAGCTAACTCCATATTTTCCTTTTTTTTCCCTTTTGTATCAGGCCCATTTTTCATGATTTTTCAGGGAAAAAAAAAGTAAGGATCTAGGCTGTTTAGATGTACTGACTGTTGTACATTCAATCCTTCCAAATTAGTCTCTCCCTGCCTAAGAACAGATTTCCTGAAAATTTCACAGTGAATCTTTTAATAATCTCAAACATTATTCTTCAGAGAAGTCATGCAGGAAAAGATAGCTTAGCCCTTTGAATTCTGCCAAAGATTTCACTCTTTGCTGAGCCCATGCCCCTTCCAACGTTTGAATTTGCCTTAGGTGAGAGCTCTCTCCCTGATGACTCTCAGTTGCACCCCCTGCCCACAGCCCCACACTCGGGCAGCATTCCTGATGTAACCGGCTCCTGGAAAATGCCAAATATCACCCCTTAGAGATGCTGCTGCCTCCAACCTCGATGGGCACAGCAGTGGAGAGCAGGTGGCCACTCTGCCCCCTCTCCTGTGAGTACCATGAGACGAACTGGCTCACTGCAAGATGGGAGAGAGGCCAGGGCAGAGCTGCTGCCCTGCCAAGCGGAGAAGGACTGAGGCTCTGCTCAAAACAGATGATCTCGTTGCAGCCCTGGAGGCCTTCGGTATAGGGGTCTGTGCTTCTTGCACTGAAATGCATTGAAATTGCATTCTTGCATGGAAGTAGACTGAACTGAAATGCAGCCACTTGCACATAATGAAAGGACACAGACTTCAACACTGGCACGTGCTCTGATAGGCATGAGCAGAGATTTGTCTTCACCTGAATTTGCCCTGATCCTATAGTGAGGGAACGAAAATGGCCTAAAAGTTGTCTCTGTGGGGCTTTTGAAACAAAGTATTAGCTGCTCACATCTCTTTTTTAATTGATCCTGCTGTACGGAGTCCAGATAGTTGCAGTATTTTGTCCAGAAACCCTCAGTTGCTGAAAAAGCAATTACAAGAAAGAGCTTACTGGTTGATTTTTTCCAACAGCTTTTAGTGAATGGCAATTGGCACACAAATAAAAGTAGAGATAAACCTTATGCTAACTGAAAACTTATGAAAAAGTTATGTTATGGAAAGTAATGTTTGATACTCCATTAGCTCATTAAATTAAATTACAGAGAGATTGCTTTTTTTTTTTTTTTTAATGCAGTATCAAAAGTACTGCATTTCTGGGAAAGTTATTTCTGGTGGATTGCTCTGTGTGCTGTTTAGAGATTCTCTATTGTAGGTGTATACATAATTTTACAGTTATGTCAACATATTTTATAGTGAAATTTTACACCCAAATTGTAGCTATATAATGCAATCAGCTATTCTTTTTATATATATATATAATGTTATTTTTTATATATGTATATATATATATCATCTCCAGCCATGCATCCAATGTACACAAAGCGATTTTTTGGCTTACAAGACTTCAAATCATTAAACCACCCAAGAGCTGTGAACTAAACATAGTGCAAGCAATGGCAGAATTCATGCTAGCATATCAGACCAGACCAAAAATTGCACAGCCTCTCAAATATCAAACTTCGGGGTTGATTCACTCAGTGGGTCTATGACCTGACAAGGCAGTATGATTAATTGCACTCATATTCCCTTGGAGGTTTTCCTGCTCATGCTCTCTTCAGCAAAGATTGTTAGCTTGACAAATCAGCAGAGCAGCCTCATAAGATTCCAGAAAGGGAAGTGGTTGGTTTCCGACTGAAAGTTAATGGAGGAATAGCAGCTGTTCCATGCTGAGGGGAAAAAAACTTCAAACAAACAGCCTTTGATTCCCAGAGAATCCACACACAGGAATAAGTTGATTTTTCAATCACTCTAAGATTTCTGGCAGGGATTGAAAGATCATATTTGCATGATACAGTTAGAAATTCAGCTGTGCTTTCTTTCATCTGATTATCTCAACATAAGCCATGGCCTGAGTATTTTTCGTTCCTTATTAAACACTGTTCTGGGTGTCTCTTCTTCCACAAGTGTGTTCTTGGCTTTAAGATACTTCAGCCATTTAGGCTGAAATTTGCAGAAACCCAATTTGGCAGGTAGTTCCCATATTTGCAGTGCTGAGCAAAGAGGCTTGCACAGCACATTCCTTCTGTTCACAGGCAATGCACATTGTCCCACTGTCAGACCAGACACACTGTCAATTTTAAATAGTTTTAATTTTTCAAGTAAGGCCCAAACCCCTAGCAAACTGCAGTAGACACTTCCTTAAGAATACAAGCCCTACAACCTTATCTGTTAAAGTGTTTTAAATATTGACCAGTGTTTCATCTTTCACATTTTCCAGCTGGCCTCTGACAGGATAACACATGCTTGACGAATCCTTTCATGCAGTGTGTGAAATGAGCATGATAGCCCTCTACAGACACACCTGCTCCTGTGGGCATGACACTGCAGCCCTGGCTGAGGAATGAGGGATCCCAGAGCAAAGTGCAGACAGGGAAACTCCACGGACTGCATCAGCTGGGCTGGGGTGGGCAGGGGCAGCCTGGGCCTGGGCCACAGATCCATGGAGAGCTCGGCACTCTCATGCCTCCCAGACATCTTTGTTCTGTTCTGGGACAAATCCCTCAAAACACACCTGGAGGTGCAAGGCTAGAAAATGAGACCTGGGCTACCTCTTCACTGCACTTCCCAACTTTCATCCTGTGGCACCTGCTGAAGAGCTCAGGTGACAACAGCCCTTCAAATACAGCAGTCTGTGCTGGACCTCTGTCACAGGGCTATGTTTATAGTAAAAACTATGGGTAATGACCTTTTAAAATGACCCTGGATAGTCCTGTGACTTCACTCATCTGTTCCAAGCATTGAATTAAGCTCTTCATTCAGTAGCTAAATTTTTTAACATGGTGTCAAATTTTGTCTGTTTTTGGCAACACAGAAACACACAAAGCAGGAAAAGTGAAAAAAAAAAAAAAAGCTCCTATTGGTTCAACTTTTAAAAGGAGCCTAAGAAGTTAACAGAGAAAGATATTGTATAAACAAATTGATGTAATTGCACTACATGAAAGAGAAGACAGGTCTTGCTGAAGCAGAGCAGTAGAGAGCATGACAGAAGAAAATTCCTCAAAGCAGTGGCATATAAATATTGAATAAAATGCAAAAGTCAACTCTGCAGATGGCTCTGGGAAAAGCAGCCACTCTGGCTGCAAATATGTTTCGGAGAATACACCACAGAAACTGGAAGTCTGCAAAGCCAAGGAGGAAATCAGTGAATAATCTGCCAGAAGGAAATCCCCATCTTCCACAATCAAGCAAAGGGATTACAAAGATATTTCTAAATGAATGAGGGGCAGGCTGGGACAGAAAAGTGAATTTCACGATTTATTTTTTTTCCCTTGGCACTACACACTGCCATGCCAGGCATATACCTACTGCCTGTCTTTGCATGCCAATTAGATGTTTAACTTGGGATATTAATCTCTCTGCAAAATAATTTAAAACCATCTCTGTAACCATTATTTTCTTCCAGAGGCCTTCGAAAATAGCATTTCCAACAGATTTAAGTATATGATTGCCAATCAAGTGAGCTGCATCAGCTCAATTTGCTTCTTGCTTTTTGCTCAGAGAACCAGCTGTACAATTCAGTCACAAAAGCTTCTGGGGCAAAGCTAGAGCGGATTTTGTTAATCTGGATTTGTGAGCCCCAAGCTAGTGGCTTAAAATTTCATGATGAATCTGTGTCACTGTGTATTTCCTTCTCCCTTGGGAAAACAAAGGATGCAGAAAATCAGGGTTATTCCCCTCAAGTGTAAGAAGCTACCAAGGGGAAATAGATAACGAGAACTCGTCATCACCTTAGCCAGGTAGCCAAGCCACCCCACAGTGGCAGCTTTCTGTGATTTGCATAGTGTGAAAACATCATATATAGCAAACAACACTTCGATCCCCATCCACTCCAAATCAGACACATGATGCAATGTTCCTGGGGGTTGCTGAGGCAAAAGAATCACAGAGGATGCAAGCAAGGCCACAGCAGTGAGATATAAGTGAAATGAAACACAGTGTCCTTTGCAGAACAGCCCTTTCAGACGCTGGCCGGCTTTCCTCTGGCAGGCTGAGCTCACAGCTTCTCTTCACCCAGTATATCCAGCACTATCATTTTCAGCAGGCTGGGACAGAGGGTACCTTTGTGACCCTGACGACAGGCATCTGCAAAGGGGACTGGAGGTGCTTAAACATGTGCAACCAACACCAAGTGGATCTTTCACACAGAGTAGCATGCCAAGAACCATCAAGTTCCTACCTCCACAAACATATTTCCTTAATTCCTTTGAAGAACAGCTATCCCAGTGAGACAGGGATGAGAGGATTCTCTAAAAGTCATTTAGCAAGCAAGAAGAGCAGTGAGGAATGACCTCCAATCACCCTGCTGCCCCTGGCATACATCACCCTCATCTCTGGGCATCACAATGTATACAAGAAGCCTCATGGAAATCAATTCTGAAACACAATACAATTAATCTGAAAAGGGCACTGGGCAATACAAGCAGGTTTGTCACTGTGCCTTGTGCCAACTAAGCTTTCAGGCTTTCAAGTCTAGCACTTTTCTCATCCTAAGGAAATAATTCTGCTAAGTGTCAAAATCACAATGAAACACAAGGTATTTAAACACAACATTAAGAATACCAAAGATTAGTACAATGCACAGTACATTTAGAATTGCAGATGTGCTAATGTAGATTAAAACGCTTTGCCAGTAATCACTCCTTTTCCTGACTGAGCCACACAGCTTTTCTTCTCTGCTGTGCTTCAGCCTTGCAAAGCTGCACTGCTGGTCCCAGGGGGGTCCAGCCCTGTGGGGGCAAGGACAAGCACCATGAAGCTACTCTGGCCTCAGCACCTGACTATGGCATGAAAAAAATGTGCCCAGGGAACTGCCAGAAATATGGAAATCTCTGCAATGAGCAAGTGGACTAGAGCTGGTACTCCCACCATACACAGTGAGGAGTGGGAGCAAGCAGAGAAAGCGGACTCAGCAAGAATCTGTGCCCATATTGCCTTGCATTCTCTGGTGCATCCCGTTGGAGGGAGCCTTAATGGAGCTGGTATGACTGGAATGGGCAGTTCAGCAGCAAATACCCACAGTCCCACAAAGAGGTGATGTCTTCCCTGGCCCTTCCTGGGGTCTGGTGATATGGGTCACACCACAACTCACAGACTCTACAGCAAGGACTCAGGCACTCCCCTTGTTTGGGGAAGATGCTGGCAAAACACATTCATGTAAAAACATTAATGTAAAAATCCCGTTCCTCACAGCCTGAGAGCATTCATGAAGAGCATATCTGAGAGGGGACAAGAACAACTGTAGGGACTGAATACCACTGAGGCGATAAAATTAGATCCAGTATTTAATCATCTTTCCAATAATTGTTTCATTTTTTTGTGAAGTATTTTTGAGAGATTTCTACATTTCATCACAATGAACAGGTGATGCTGAAAGATTTCATCTAGAGAGAAGTTAGAATTTTAAAATTAAAGTCTACACAGTGGAAAAAATGCCAAATCAGCACAGTGTTATGTTTATCTTGAAGCTTCCTTAAAAAAAAAAAAAAAAAAAAAAAAAAAAAGAATAAAATCCAAAGGTTAAAAAAGTAAAATAATCAAATTTTATTATTTTGGAAACATGGTCTATCTAAAGTAAATATTTTAAATACTTAATATTAAACATTAGCACAGATCACTTTGTGGAGATGAAATGAGCATCATCAGGGAGTTTTATAAACTGTCTCAATTCCACTAGGACCTGGGCAGCTGCTGTTCAGCACTAACAGCAGCACACAGCATATTTGGTACAGTGTAGATATTTTTTTTTATTTTTTTTTTGGTAGAATATACTTATTTACTGTCATAGCTGAAGAAGCAATGAGTTGGCATTTCATGGGGCAGTCTCCTAAGAAAAATCCTGAGGCAAGAGCAACTCCACCATCAGATCAGACCCTGGAAGGAGACGAAGTGTGCCCCGCAGACCTGCAGGTGTGTCAAGTTTCCCCGTGAGACTTTCTTGCAGGTTTTTCTTTTCCACCAGCAGCCTTGCCACTCACAAATGCTTCTTCTTTTTTATTGCCTCTGCCTTGACAGCCAAGCTCTTGGCACAGATGGTCAGGACCACAATAAGGACTCCAACCAGGAATGTCACCACAGGCCAGAGGAAGCAGTGCAAGAGGACAGTCTCATCATGGGTGCGCTTCAGCATCACATCATCTGGCCTGTGAAGAGGAGGAACACAAGATGGAGAAAATGCAAATCAGCTCAACATCAATTCATCGTAAGTGGAAATCATCTACCATGGAATGAGTAAAGGTGTTTTATTTGCCATAGCGTTAGAAAATTATTAAGTGAACCATTTCATTCACTGCTTTCACTTGCCCATATATCACCAGCACTCGTGGAGGGCTATAAGGGTCTTCCACGTGCCGTGTTTACAGGCTAACAAGCTCATTTGGACAAAAAATGAGCTAAACCAAACTAAACCAAAACAAAAAACTCTAGGTCTTCCAGGGGTCATGTTCATTACAAACAGCCATGAGAGGTACAGCAACACACTGACTGTGGATTGAAAAATTACTCTAGCAAAAATGTAATACCAGGCAGCATTTATACATGTCTGCCTCAAATGTCATCAGGCCCTGGGCAACAGGTTAAACTGTAATTAAAGCTTCCCTTTTAGTTTGGAGTACTGATGTGTCCAATGAGGCTCCCAATGAGGCAAGCCCTGCCTGTGGTTTGGGTCTGGGTGCAGAGCCACTCCCTGTCCTCAGCACTGAACTGCTGGTGGCCCCAGCTAGCCCAGCTGCGCTGGCAGGCAGGAGTCTGCACAGAATCTATCCCCAGGAGGACTACAGCCTGCCCCACGGTGACCAAGGCTCCCAACTTAGCGCCTTCCCAGCAGTGGCTATTTCAGCAATAAGCTGCCCTTTGGTGCTGCAAACAGCAGTGTCTGAGTAGGCTCCTACAGGAACATTCTGGGGAGCCTCCCCCAAAGGTCTGAACCTCCTTGCCCCCACCAACAGCATCTAACACACAGCCACGGCTGGGTCTGTGACAGGTTTATGCATTTCCAAGAGAAATGGAGGGGAAAGAAGAAGACCAAGGAGCAGTCATCTCAAGGCATTTGGAAATTCAGCCATGCCATGTGTCTGAAAGATCAATTGTCCATCTGCCTCTTCCAAGTCTGGGAAGTCAGTCAGGAAATCTGATGGCAGGTTTTCCTCAGCTCTGGCTCTTTCTGCTCTCCCTGCAGTTTAACAGTTATTAAAGCAGTCTCATGCCATTTGCACATTGCTGCTGCTTTCCCATCTACAGCCAGAGACACAGCCTCTGGAAAACGACCTGCAAAGGAAAGAAACAGAGCTTTCTCTAATTAAGAAAATACCTGTAGTCGTGACTCATGTCGGTCCTCACTTAAACTGAAGACCTCCATCACATGTTGCTTCATCAATGCTATCTGACCCTCCTCGGAGCAACAAACCTCACAGCCTAAAATCCTGGCAACCCAGGTTCATCCAGCCTGGTCCTGGGAATTAAGCTCTCCTAACACACCGGCACATGGGAGCAGACACCTGCTCAATGACTGTGCTGTCTCTCCCACAATAGCTTCATCCTGATTAGAAAGCAGCACTAAGAAAACCTTCTCTGCAGGCAAAACAAGAAACTCTTATTCTTTCACTGAGAAGTTGATTTATGGAGATGTTTGCAAATCTAGAGTCTAATCCATCCTTAAAGAGCTAATGGAGCTAGACTGCTAAGCTACACCTAATCCCAGATTTAATTGCACCTGCATTTGCATTTGAGGGTCTCACCCAACACTGCTGTGTGTAGGATCCTCTTCACCGTGCCAGCCTGCAAGTCCCCAAGGCTGACACTATGCATCTCTCTTTGTTTGTGTAGTAAGGAGCAGAATAAGGCTCTGATTATGAGCAGCTCAGCTATATAAAATTTGAAATTCAGAAACATAAAAAATGATCAAAAGAACCCCAGGTGTATTCAACAGTGGAATCTGTGAAGTCTGCTTAACCAAAATCCTCCATATATATAAGCAGGCACGGGTGGAGACTGTAAATTGAATAAAGTAGTATTAACTTCATAGGTGCAAACTCACCAGCCTATGCCATATGAATGACAGCACCTGAACAGAAAAATCCTTTCACAGGAGATATAATACTGCTTCCCTCTTATTTACTATATCATCATCTGTGAGTAACAGAGTGCTAGTTGGCAAGGCGGCCATAAGTAGGCAGCACTCAATCTTCACAGCTCTCAGCTTATGAGTGACATTGAATTTTAAGTATTTTTAAAAGCAGATACTAATCAAACAGTTCAAAAATAAGGGGTAAGCAAAGAAACCCAGAAAATTGGATTCCATTAAAGGAAAGAAAGTGTGATTGGGGAAAGCGAGATATCCTTTTGACTGAATTTGAAATGTTTTTGAAAACATAAGCTAGCAGCGATGGATGCCAAACACTCATTATAGGTGTGACTGCAACTTAGTAATTTAAAAGTTTCCCTTTTGGAAAAGAGTCAAAGACAGAGGCCTTTAATTAAGCCTCGAGATGAGGTTTGGGTTCAGATGGATATTATTGCTATTCTTAGCTTCAGCAAGAGTCCCTGTGCAATTCTTACATGGCAAAAGGTGTGCAGTGACTCACTGTCAACTGCGCACAACACCTCTTCAGGCAAGACATCATTTAGTCCTCAAAAAAAATTAAATTGCTGATTTAATATTTAATATTAAATACTTCATAACACTGGCACCACATTTAAGACATTAAATGCCCTTCTTTAGTCAAAAGGAGGGAGCAGCATTCCTGGATGATGACCTGACACACAGGAGAACTCAGCGACCCTCCAGGATGGAGCCTCTCAGTATTGACTCTTAGCATAAAAAAATTGTGGGGCAAATTTGGACCAATTCCCACAGTCTTGGGAATTCAGAAGGGTCCCAGTTGACTGGAAGCTGGCTAACATTGTCCCAGTTTTCAAAAAGAGCAAGAAGGATGACCCTGCAAACAACGGACCTGTCAGTCTCATTTCAGTGATTGGCAATATTATGGAGATTATTCTGGGAAGTGTTGAAAAGCACCTGAAAGACAACGCAGTCATTGGTCACAGCCAGCACGGCTTCATGAGAGGAAAATCCTGCTTGTCAAACTTAATTTCCATTTATGACAAGGCAGCCCAGCTAGCTGATCAAAGGAAGCCAGTTGATGTCATCTCTTTGGATTTCAGGAAAGCTTTCAATACTGTCTCTCACAGGATCCTTCTGAACAAAATGTCCAGCACAGGTGGATAAACACACCATGTGGTGGGTGAGCAATTGGCTCACGGGTCGATCACAGAGGGCAATAGTGAATGGGGTAACATCAGACTGGTGACCTGTCACTAGTGGGTTCCACAGGGCTCCATCCTGGGCCCTGTGCTCTTCAACATCTTCATACATGACTTGGACACAGGACTGGTAGGGATACTGAGCAAGTTTGCAGATGACACAAACCTGGGAGGAGATGGTGACTCCCTCAAAGGCAGGGAGGCCCTGCAGAGAGACCTGGACAAGTCAGAGCACTGGGCAATCACCAACCATAGGAAGTTCAACAAGAGGAAGTGCTGGATTCTGCACCCGGGATGGGGCAACCCTGGATGTATGTACAGACTGGGGAACGAGATGTTGGAAAGCAGTGCCACAGAAAGGGACCTGGGGGTGCCGGTGGATGGCAAGTTTAATCTGAGTCAGCAGTGCCCTGGCAGCCAGGAGGGCCAACCCTGTCCTGGGGGGCATCAGGCAAAGCATCGCCAGCCGGTGGAGGGAGGGGATTGTCCCGCTCTGCTCTGCACTGGGGTGGCCTCACCTGGAATATTGTGTGCAGTTTTGGGAGCCACAATGTAAGAAAGATACTAAGCTGTTAGAGAGTGTCCAAAGGAGGGGAATGAAGATGGTGAAGGGCCTTGAGGGGAAGCTGTGTGAGGAGTGGCTGAGGTCACTTGGTCTGTTCAGCCTGGAGAAGAGGAGACTGAGGGGAGATCTCACTGCAGTCTGTAATTTCCTCGTGAGGGAGGAGGTGCAGGCACTGATCTCTTCTCTGTGGTGACCAGTGATGTGACCCAAGGGAATGGCCTGAAGTTGTGTCAGGGGACGTTTAGGTTGGATATTAGAAAAAGATTCTTCACCCAGAGGGTGTTTGTGCACTGGAACAGTCTCCCCAGGGAAGTCATCACAGCACCAAGCCTGACCTCAAGAAGCATTTGGACAATAGCACCGAGCACATGGTGTTATTCTTGGGGCAGTCCTGGACTCAATGACTCTTTTGGGTCCCTTCCAACTCAGAAGACTCTGTGACACTCAAAACGCACTAATGAAATTGCTTTAGTTTTTCATGGCAAGGCTAGCATGTACTGAAGCTGCAATTTTGGCTTTTTCTTGCTACCTTTTTAAGGGTGACCTGCCTGTTCCCAAAGTCTGAAGGCTTGTTGTTTGGCTTGGAAACACGAAGGGAATCTGTTCTTGAGGGGGAACTTCTCACAGTAAAGATGTCTCTTTGCTGGAAGCCCCCACAGCATCACTCCTCTGGTGCTGAGGCAGTGGTGTTGAACCCAAAGAAGGTGCGTCACTCCTAGAAACTTGTTTATTTTCCCTGTGAAAATCAGCAGATATAATCAAATATATCGCCTGGTCCCTGTAAGTGTCATGCCCTATCTTTGCTCTATGACTCTTATATAATACTTCAGTTCAAAAATGTTGGCAGAGGGGTTGCACACAATCCCCCTAAACTTGATTATGGGCAGCCTCTTGTTTCTAGTGATGCTGCCGTTCAGCTCTCCAGTAAATGCAAAGCCTCTGGAGGGGATGCACCCAAACTCCTAACACCAGTTATCTGTGCACAAAACAGTGACAGAGGCAAGAAAGAGACCTAGACCAAGGCGGGGGGAAATAGAATACTTGCAAGCCCTGCTCAGGCATTGAGACCTGGTTCTGTTGCAAACAATGATGACCACTGTGCAGCACCACCACCACTGCCCAGCGTGAGCCCCAAAGTGAAAAAAGAAAGAACTAAAAAAAAAAAAAAAAACCAAACCCTGAAGAAGTCACTAGATTAACCATGAAAACACAACTTTCCCTTTCACTGAACAGACAAAGAGGAAGGAATTTTGTTTTCATTGCTAAAAGGTGAGACCAGGATTTATTTTTAGCAGGACTTTGAGCTTGGGGCTAGACCTTTGTGGAGCTCTGAGCCAGGTTAACTGGATTAGTTGTTGCATTATACAACACATCCCTGTTAGGTGCTGCCAAGCAGTGCAAACCAACACGGGATAGAGCAGGCCTCCATCAGAGCCTTTGGAGAAATTACTGAACATCATGGGAAGAATTGCAGTGCAGGGATTACAAAAAAGTCATGCAGGACCACAAGGTTACAGGCACATAAACATTTCAGTCATCACTTATGAACCACACTGTCCAACTTACGGTACACAACAAAAGCTGACAGAAGAGGGGGCACAGACAGGGAAACCTTACAAATATTTTTTGTATTCAAACAATCTGGAATTAAAGACATTTGCAAAACACTTATTTTGCCCACAGCTGTTCACGTCCCTTCACTTTGACAAGCAGCTATTTTTCCCTTATTGTTGCAAGATGCAGAGATCCTCGGCTGGATGGCTGCATGCAGGGGCAGTGCACATCTTACTAACAGTAAAAAGCCTTCTCCCTCTTGGGCCCAAGCACTTCTCCACAGGTGACAAAATAAAAGAAAGGACAGAAAACAGCAACAGCATCTTCTGACCAGAGGGAATTAATAAAGTGTGAAGCAACAGAGCAAACTAAGATTTAAGTTTCAGCATTTATGGATGAGCAGCCCTATACCTGAGCACTCTTGGCTTCCACACCTAATTATTCCCAGTTAAATGGGGAGCCTGAAGGGTACCCCAACAACAGGTTGCTGATCACTAGACAGTATTTGCTCTTCAAATCTCTGAGACAGAGAAGTCTTAGTTGGTAGCAGTCTTGGTTTCTCTCTTTTTATGCTTGTTGTGGATGTCAATGAGACATGGAACATGAAGAAATAAAGTAACAGGATCTCCCCCATCCCACGTGTTTCCCCAGGTATCCCATTTTAGGACAGGCAGCTGTGACCCTTGCTTGCATGTGGTCATGACTATAGACTCCCTGGGACACTTGATGTGAGATTCAGAACACTGAAGCACTAGAGTTCAGTGTCTTCTCAAACCTTTGGCAACAGCCTGAAAACTTTATCTGAATTTTCCCTTTATTTTGTGCTACAAAACCCTGGGGTTTGTTTCTGCTGGGCAGGTCTTCCTTCAGACTGGAGTATCATCATGGTAACAGACAGGCAGCTTCACCAGAGGTCAAGAAAAGCAACTTTCCCATGCAACTTGCAACTTGCTAGTGAGAGAGGAGTGGGACACTAAAGGCAAGTACACTGCATGCAGCAAAAGTTCTGACAATGAAGCTGGATTAAGTTTGATGAAGAACAGATGCTGTTAACGCGTTGCCTATATATTTACCCAGAATTTCATTCTGCCTTTTCAAAAGGGAGAGTAACAATATTGCAAATAGTACTCTCTCTGAGGAACTATTCTCTATATGTTTTATACAAACTGACACAGACAAGGTAGCTTATCCATAGAGTGAAAAAAAAAAAAAATACTGACAGAAAATACACACACTTCTACTTCAAAGTGAACAGACTTTTCCCCCAGTTTGTTATGGTTTTTTTCCTACTTCACAAGCTGCTTAGTCATCGTTGCTCTAAAAGTATTCAAAAAGCAAGCACATTCCTAGTCAGCAAAACTTATCTCCCAAGTTCATTCTCATCTCCAGTAGAAAATAAATGGTGTCCAAATTTCAGCTTAGACTATCTTCAAGTATCTCTGGCAGTGAGCCTCTCTTCTGCTGTATATGAACTGTTGTATGATCAGCAAAAGGCAGTGTTTCAAGGCAGCCACTGCACTGGCAAGAATATTCAGCAGTATAGGATTCAGCACCTTTAAGGAAAAAAACCCTGCCTGAGTGCTGCACAATTCCTCACTGTCAACTTACATAAATGGCAGATGCTAGATGGTATGCAGCCTCAGAAAAATTTTGTCTTTGCTTCACCTAAATGTGATGTGAGAACCAGCTCACAGAGGTCTGGACATCTACCACCCTACACTTATTTACAGGAGAGAAAAAAGCATCTCTGGACATCTGACCTATATTAGGCATTTATTCTGGGGTACGATAAAAGGCTTCTGTTTCTCTCCACTGACTAAAAAAGCTAACTTTCACAGCATCCTGTCCAAACCAGTTCAGATGTATCCTAGCCATGACTTCTACAGACAATCCCATGCTTCTGACTGTCCTGCTCACTCAGGCAGTGGCTGCTGCAGGTCCCACGTTGCAGCAGAGCGTGGAATGGGCAGCACATTCCTGTCCAGAGAAGCCAAAATCATAACTAGGCTCCTGGTTAGCAGACCCAAGCATTGGCACCTTGTGGACCAAAGGACCCCCCCAAGAAGGCCCCTGGCAGGTCTGGTGTCACCACACAGGATGTCCTAACCTGTAAATGCTGTAGGCAGTTCTTCTTTCCCCTCTATGAGGAACAACAATTTTTGTTACACAGTGTTGGTGGGAGACCTCTGTGAAGAGTTAACGAGGGCAACAGACTATCATCCTGGACACACTAAGTCACTCCAGGAAAGGGACAATAATTATAGCCAGCCTAGGACAAACCTGAAGCCCCCAAGGCACTCACTGGGCTACCCACAGAAGGGTCAGGCATTTCTCCACCTGCCACCCTGCTCCAGCTCCCCAGTTTATCCGAGGTCCTAGTACACACTGGCACCCATTTTCTTCCTGTTTGTCTAAATGAACTTAAGTATCTGGTGCCAACACTCCCACACTGAGCCCTGAATTGCACCTGCAAGCCCCGAGCTATTCCCTCCTAGGTCTCCCTTATCTGTTTAACTTCCAAGTGTTTGTGGGGTAGGACTAACCTCCTCCTGCCACCACATCACCTTTTATTTCCTGGCATATCACCATCAGAAAGGAACAAGCAAAAGGACTCCTTCCCCTTTCCATTTACTGAAGGAAGGAAGGCACACGTCACCCTCATGCACATGTAAGTCACATAAACATCAGCAGTAAAAGTAAGAACTGAAACAGAAGGGGAGATGCATTAGGTCACAACTTTCTACTCTGCAAGCATTTATGAAACCTGGCAGTTCTGTGAATGTTTATTATACATATATGATTCATTAATCCTCTGTGAACAAAATTCCTGAATTAGTTTTTAGTATTTACTGATCATCCCTTTTCTTCCATGAACACAGTAGGGGTTTTTTTACCATGAAGGGAAGGAACATTAATATCCAAGCCAGAAATTTGCCATCCGAGTGTTAAAAGCCAAGGTTTTTTTTGCCATAAAATTTGCATGTTTTAAGGAAAACATTGAGGAAAGTTTTGTACTTTTACTTCAAGTGGTAAAAATGTTCCTTTGTTTCCTGTGTAGCTTTTCATCAACAGAATTGTCCTGCAAGGCTCTGTACTGAGCTCGCTGTGATAAACCACATCACTCTGGAGCGGGGGTGTATGTGTGTATGTGTATACATATGCATGCATTTATATATATTTTCAAACAGAACCAATGAACAGCTCTTAAACAGATACATAAGCACTTCTGCCTAGCCAAACAGAGATTACTCACCTCAAGTGCTGGTTAAAATAGCATGTAAATGGTTGAGAACCCACTTTCTCTTTCCAGTATTTCTGCTTGTACGTGACGTTCTCAGAGTTCTCCTGATCGTCTCTTGCACAGGGAGGGATGTACGAACACTGCCAAGACACGTTGCAAAACAGAGTTACTTCTGGGCTCAAGAACACAGGGCATCACTTCTCTGCATTTTCCTCATAATACCAGCACGACTGAAATGGATAGACAATAATAAGCACAAGCTACAAAGAAACAAAAGACAAAAGTGAGCTGCACTTTACTTCAATTGCTAGTTACTCTGTGCAGGTACTGGAAAAGGACATGCCAACACTCAGAAACAAAATAAAGGCTTTGTCATGTTTTGTTCCATGACCAAACCAAACCACCTCGTAAGACCCTGAGTTTTGCATGATGAATGTGAAAATGATTGATTCATTTTGATGAATTCCTAGGCAGCTGCATGGATTGGATTTGAATAACTTCCTATTTTCAGTGAGGCACACAATTACAAGTTTTGTTCAGGATCATGCTAATGAATAACTCAAAAGAGTACAGCAAGCTTTCCCAGATGATGGGATATCTGATATCCACTGGTAAAAGAAGGTATTCTTCCACTGTTACAACACAGGGAAACATGTAAAAATTCACAGCTTCCCTTCAGCAGAAAGTTTCAGCATCTGCTTCTGATGTACAGAAGTCAAAAGGAGTTGAGTATGCAGCTGAACCCTCTGCAGATCACACCCTCAGACATCTGCTTCAAAGCCCAGAGATCAAGGGAAGTTCCTCTCCCATCTTGGTGCACTTGGGACTGTGTTTTCAGAGACTCCCCTTTGGGTCACACACAAGCACGTACTTTAGGTCCCAAGTCTTGTCTGTCACACACCACCCTTACCTCCTAGACACAGGCGCTTAAATAATAGAAAACAAATAATCCACTGAATCAAATGCTGGCAGTATCAGGATCTAAGTGTCCAAGAATCCCTCTTATTTTTACCAGGCATGCATAGAGGAGATCATTACAGGAGATGCTGAATCACACTGAGTAACACAGCTTAACTGATGCTCAGGTAACACAAAGGCTTTTCACCCTGAAGGACGGATGGACACCAAGGCTCCAGGTGCACACACAGAATTTTAATTCCTTTAAAACTTGGAGCTGCAAACAAAAGGGTGCAATTGTGAAGGTAGCTAAAAAGCCTGCTACTTAGGTAGGATAAGGAAGCAGGAGGTGTAGGGTGTGGGAAGCCCCTAAAGGGGTGTTCACATACAATCACAACATTAATTTCTTCACAGTATCTTGAAGGCAGTAAACAATAAGGAGAGAGATATCCTCTCTAACAAGAAAATAAAGATCATTGTGACTCACTGTGCCTAGCGAGTGCTTCCTCTCCTTCTGGTGAAGCTTCACAGGGGCCTACCTTGTCCCCAGCTGCACAATAAACCTGAGTTGTACAGACCTACAAGTACATCTCCACCATACAATAGCTTGAAGCTTTGCCATTCCAGGGGGAAAGGAGAAATTTCAGGATTTCATTCCCCTAATCATGTAATTCTGACCATTTCTGTCAGCACGTACAATTGCTGTTAGTGTCTTCCATGCTTCAGACTGGAAGAATCTGCAAGGTCTTCCATTCTGCTTCCAAGCTGAAACTTGCCTTATTCATGTGCAAGAGTCCCCGTTTTCACACTGACCCACATCTGCTGTTGCCATGGCACAAAACTGCCTTTATTTCCTTGTTCAGATGACCATAAACAAGGATTGTCCCCCCGCTGATGACAAAGGACAGAAACAAGCAGTAACACCACTCTACTTCAGGAACCAGAATGCAGGATTTATCACATACAGTTATTGCCATCATAGACAATATCCCCTGGTCAGCAACGCTTTTCATTTGATCATGTACTTTAGAAACAACAAGCACTCCCCTCTTTCCCTCACGTTTCCAGTGCATAAACACATCTGTGCAGCAGCTGGACGGAATCAGGAAATTTGGCACAAAGATACCTGAGTGCGGCGCTGGCTCTGCTCTGCCTCCCTGACAGCACCAACATGCTGCACCATCCCAGCTGGTCCCCTCTTCCCTGTTTTGCCCAGGGTCCAGCACTCCCAACCTTCTCTGCTCTGATGTTTTTCTTTATGAAGCATTTCAGATCCTGCTTTGGAAACGGTACCATATCCCACCAGCTCTATACCCACTGCCTACATCTGACTGTAATCACCACTCTGCTCTTTCCCATGTCCCCCACCTTGTAGGTAGTCCCCAGCTTTTGGGGTCTCTAAAAAGAGCCCCCCAAGCCAACCACTATTTAGCCATCAAACAAAATGCAGAGCTAGACAAAACAACTTCATACCAATATACATTCTTCTGTCTAAATTTCCTCAACTATCTCAAAAACTCCTATTCCTGTGGTACTGGCTCCCTACGCATATTTCTTCTCTCCTCTGAAATGTTTCTTCCTCATGGCTAGAGCCTACTGATGTTCTCTGCTATGAAAGTGCAACCACCCCACCACTCCTGGCTAAACTTTCTCTGGATCCTTCAGAGACCTTCCACCCCTACAAAATAGTACGTGAATCCTTCATGAAGTTCACAACCTAGTGAACTGTTGTTTAGCCCCATCCTGAGTTTCAGACTTAGAAACAACCACAGAGGTCTCTTTTCCCAAGAGATGTCCATCTGAATAGATGAGTATCAAGCTGTAACAGTCTCCAATAACAGTTCCATCACAGACTACTTCACAGTTTTTGCTATCAGCCCCTATTCTTTTAGCTCAATATGAAGATTCTAAAAATTGAGTTCTTCAGGGCAGAGATTTTTCTTGGTTTGGAAGATGTAAAGGGTCCCACAGACAGCTTTTTTGTTCAATGCTTCTGTCTTTCCCCATGCCAAAGCAAGATGGTGTATGGGAATATTGACAGTACCTACAGGAGGGATACCTGGAAGCTGGGGATAAGAGTGAATGCTCTTCATCACTCAAACTTCACACCATTCTCTGAACAAGCAGTACCAATGACAGGTGGCAGAAAGCACGCTGGATACATTTCCACCTCTTTATCTTCACATGGAAAACACAAAGGAGACACCCAGGGTCTTGCCATAAATTGATGCGATCTCACTGCTTGAGCCTGTTGAGGATTAATAATCTTGAAGAGAGGAGTGGTCTCTGTCCAAATATGAATCCCAGAGGTCACCCTGAAACATCAACTCAATGTGGTGAAGGCCTTGAGCTACTGCGAACACCTAAGGTCCAATTCTGATGTGAACTTATCACTTGCTGCACAAACACTGGAGCTTGTTCGCCTCCAGGATGCCCTCCATAGTCCCCACCAAGCCGACGAACATTTTGTCTCCTTCTGATCCACATAGGTGGTGGATCTCTCTTATTCAGCCTCACAAGCACACTTCTTGGGGACTTTGTTTGATCAACTGTATTGCCCTCAAAAGTATAATCAGCAGGGAGATCAAAGGGAATCATAACTTTCAATTAGCAACAGGCAGGTTCTGAAATGTTAATTCCACAGTCCTCCCTCATAAGACATGGCATGAAATATTGCCATCCAAACATAAACAAATGCCAACTGTTTGAAGACAAGCTAGGACACCTGCTGCTCAATTGCAGCTCACACAGCAACATCCATTTTTAGTGGAACCATCCCACTGTATATTGTTTTGATGGTTTTTTTCTTAAACAAGTGACAATGAAGTTGGAGAATATCACTTGAGATTAGACAGTCAGAATAACTCTGGTGGAGCAGAGGCCTTTTCGGCAGATCTTTTGATACATGGTACTGTAATCGCACCTCCTACACTACGCCACAGCAACAATAAAATTATGTCATTCCAATACCATCTCAATTACACAGCTCAAAATCAGTATCAGGCTAATAATATTCCCTCTTCAATCAAAGCCAGTGTTTGGCTAGACGGCTCAGGATTCAATTCAATAAAAATGTCAGTGAACAGCTAATAGACCTTTACACCCAGGTTTTGTAAGATTTGTGTCTGTGCTGCTGGACGTTCCCACTTCAGTGTTTCTGCAGATGCCTGAGAAGATTCCTGAATACTTCATCAGAGCAGATATTCTTCCATATCACAGAGAAAGAACAGAGGCATGGACTCTTGGCAATGGTTTAATTCCAGGTTGCACTTCATGCTTTGCAAAAACTAATTCTTGCCCAACTCAGTCACATTTTTAAAAAAAAGCAGACAGACTTGGTAGGCTCTGGGGGAAGCTGTGTCAAGCTTGGAAGACACAGTCTACAAGACAAGACCAAAAAAGTCTCAAATGCAAAGAGATGTAAGGGCACAAATTAGAAGCAAATCAGCCCAACAGAAGAAAAACCAATGTCACTAAGGAACAAGTCTCCAAACTCAGTCACCAAGTGACTTGTTGAGGACCATCCTCCTGGCTGATGATGATCCATGGGACAGAGCAGATACCAGTTGTTTGGTGCAGCAAAGCTCCATATCACATGTCACACACATTGCAAAGCTTTGTGATGAAATGAAGGAGTGGAAAAGATGCTGCAGGTAAGTACCATTGCAAAAGTACAACACAGCACTAAAGCCAACAATTTCTGACTCCTGATCTCCAGGTGTGCTGGGTTTGCTTGGCAAGGTTTTGGCAGTGGGAGAGGCTACAGGGGTGGCTTCTGTGAGAAGCTGCCAGAAGTTACTCCCATGTCTCACAGAGCAATGCCTGCCTGCTCCAAGATGGACCTGTTGCTGGACCCTCGATCAAAGGCAGTGCTAGAGCCTCTGAGACAACATATTTAAGAAAGAGAAAAACTGCTGCACAGTAGTAGCCAGGAGAGAAGCAATGAGACTATCTGACAGAAGCAACCTTGCAAACACTAAGGTCAGGGAAGAAGGAGGGGCAGGAGGTGCTCCAGGTGCTGGAGCAGAGATTCTCCTGCAGCCTGTGGTGCAGACCATGGTGATCCAGGCTGTTCTCCTGCAGCCCATGGAGATCCACAGTGGAGCACATATCTACCTACAACCTGTGGTGGATCCCACACCCAAGCAGGTGGCTGCTCAAAGGAGGTTGTGACCCCATGGGAAGCTTGTGCTGGTGCAGGGGCTCGGCAGGACCTGTGGTCCTTCGGAGAGGAGAGCCCATACTGGAGCAGGTTTGCTGGCAGGACTTGTGACCCCACGAGAGACCCACACTGGAGTAATTAATGAAGAACTATAGGCGGTGGGAAGGACTCACATTGGAGGAGTTTGTGGAGGGCTGTCTCCTGTGGGAGGAACACCATGTTGGAGCAGAAGTGTGTGAGGAGGAAGGAGAGACAATGTGTGATGAACTGACCATATCCCACATTTCTGGTCCCAGGGAGGGGAGGAGATAGAGAAAATCAGGAGTGAAGTTAAGCCCAGGAAGAAGGGACAGGGTGAGAGAAGGGATTTCTAGATTTGATTTGATTTACGCAGTACCCTTCTCTGATTTAACTGGCAATAAATTAAATTAATTTCCCTGAGTCAAATCTGTTTTGCCCTTGATGGTAACTGGTAAGTGATCTCTCCCTGTCCTTATCTCAACCCAAGAGCCTTTTCTTGTATTTCCTTTCCCCTGTCCACCTGAGGGAAGTGATAAAGTACCTTGTGTGGGCACCTGAAGTCCAGACAGGGTCAACCCCCCACACCAAGCAAAATATGAGCTGCTAACTTTGTGTGTGAGTGTCTCCATTCACTACTGGGGTACCTTCATGGCACGGAAGGAAGTGCTGCCACAATCATCCTACTGGGGAAGGGGATGAGGAGGTAAACTCCCCCCATTAATACAAAAAAATTGCCCCTTCAGGCTGACTGCACTGAGGGAGATGGAACTGAGCACCATGTCTAGTTTTCATCTGCATCTGTCAGTGCAGATGACCATCACACTTCATCAGTACAACCCACCAGGAGTGACCAAACCCACAACCCCTCACAGAGGCTCGAGGCAGTGGGTGGTGGCCCAGATGAGATAAGTGGGTAATGAGGTTTATCCATTGTCCCCGGGGCTGCTTCCAGAGGAATTACTAGACAGCACCTGCATAGTTTTCCCATCGTGGGTACCAGCCCAAACACAGATCTGATGCTTCATCAGATTCATCCGACTTTCCCAAAATTACTGCAAAATTAGGCATATTTTGTTATGAAACCTCCTCTGTCATGGGTCATATTCAAGAGAGTTCAACAATCAAGCTCACTTCTATTTACAAGTGCACAGAAAAGATAACTGCACATCATCTTGTCAGGTGAAGCAGTTACAGAAAGAAGCATGACAGGAGCATGGGCAGATGTGGAGTGCAGACAAGGAACAGTGACTGGTTGCTCTGCTCCCCTGCCCGGGACATGGATGGGGAGAACCAGGTCCTGCTGTAGAGCTGCAAACATCTGTCTTACAGTCACTCCCCTAAAAGTTTCTTTGGTAAAACCGTGGGCAAGTTCTTCTGACCCTACTCTTCACTTCAAGTGCAGAAAGGGAAAAGCCTAAAAAGACAGGAAGTAAACCTTTTTAGCAGCCAACATATTCCCCTGTCATTTTTCCCAGCCAAACTTACAGCCTGGTCCCTGCACCGGCTGTATGCATTGCCAGAGTACTCAATGGCCAGAGAGTGATAGCGACAAATTGACTTTGGAATTAATCCCCCTTAAGCCTTATCTCAGAGATTATTATTGCTATCAAGGCAACTGAAGAAAGGCCACTGTCACTCCAATGAAATTTCTTCCTCTAAGACAGCAATCAAAAAAAAAAAATAATCCACAAATCACTCAGACTGAACACAAATGTAATCGTGTCCGGTGCTTTATATATACATTCCTGGATTAACTCTGACCCAGCTATATAATCTTTTAAGAGCTAAAATGAATCCTGGGCTGTACAACAATGTGAATATCTTAAAAAGCAAGACAGGAAAAAAAATTCTTTTCCTGCATCTAGAACAGGTTTTTCCTAGCTGGAACAGACAGATTTGTAGCTGCAATATGTTTAAATGCCAGCATACTCTACTACAGAAAGTAGAAGGGGTTTAGACCAATACACTGGGGGCTTTGGGGGTGTGAAGCTGCCAACTGATTCAGCATTGTGTGCTGTGAGGAGCCTGAACTATGCCTTTTCCACACTACTGATTTACAGGTGAAATTTGCTATTCTTCAAAGAGAAGCAGCTAAAAACAATGTCAAATTCAAAGACTATTTAAACAAAATTGGTAATTTTTTCCCCTTCTAGTTAGTTGGAACTGATTAGCATGTTGTATGGCAAATTGCATGAACACAAGGAAGCGCACTGCAAGAAGACAATGGGAACAGGAAGGGTTAATGAATCCCTAAGTGTTCACTCATAAATACAGACCAGATCCTGAGCATTAAATCCAGCAGATTCCTACTCTGTTGCTCTGTTATATTTCACTGTAAAAGCCTTAAAGCTTTGAAAGAAAGTGAGACTTTAAAACAAAAATTAAAAGGAGAATATAATTCTTTGGTTCCACAGACACTGAACTAGGAAAAAAGGGAAAACCAAAGCAACAGATACAAACTTCAGTCCCTTACAAGGGTGTGTTTTCTGAATGAACTAAAGAACTTTTCTTCTTCTTTCATATTTGTTTTACATAAGCTTCTTAAGGTAGGGAAAATATTTGGAGCACTTTTTTTCTTTTTTCTATGTACTTTTCTATTTAGTTACATTCAATTACTACCAGAGAAAGTGGTTACATCAAAAAAATGCATCCTTTCTGCTTGGGCTCATCTGGTAAATCAGACTTAATCCTCAACAATCAATATTCCAGGGTAAACAGTCCACACCTAGAGACACAAGGTGGAAGGTAAAGAAAATAGATTTTGTTTGTAAGAGCATGCAAGTACCACACACTGCCAACACATAGCCCTGTTTCCTTACTAATTATTAATATAAAATTAACTGTTAAATAAAAATAGGTTTCTGTATGACATGTACAGGCATTACTTCCAAAGCTCCGGGTGTCTCCCTGCAGAATTATAATCCAGCACGCGGGCAGGTACAATCCTTCTTTTCCCACCAGACTTCCAGAAGGCAGAAGAAAATAGGATCAAGAAGGAAAAACAAAACACTTGGACTGCTCAGAAAGGTACTGTGGTCACAGTCCAATTTGAAAGTCTCTGCTGAAACTGCAGAAGCTGATGGAGTTGCTGAGCCCAGGCATTCTGGTGGCACAGCTCAGCATCTACCACCCATCTTCCACCTCCCATCCCTGCCGGACGTGGCCACAACAGGGCCATTGGGCTGTGTTCAGGGAGAGCTGTGCTGCACCCTCTCCACCACCCTGTCATCTTCACCCCATACCAAAAGGGTGGCTTTTCTCCTGCATTTCACCAACTACCCTTTGCCCACACGAAAATGGAGAGATATTTAGAGAAGTCCTGGAGCTCAGACAGCTGAGGCACACACGCCACACCTCTGTAACCACAGGGAGCTTGGCAGCAGCACTCCCAGGGAAAGGTGAAGTTTATAAAGTGCTCTGCCAGGCCAACATTTCATCTGCTTTGCTATCAGGCACCATCCAGCACTGCAGCTTCATCACTCATTGCTTCTGAGCAGTGCCAACAATTTAATCCAAATCCTGTCAGACTTACCAGGCTGCTTCTCATGCTGCTGATTTTTGCCCCAGCCAGCCTTAAAAGCCCACGAATCCTGCCAAGGATCAAAAAAACAACTCTCAACCCCTAAGCTTACAACTTAATCCACCTTCCAAGGGACAGCCATACCAGTGCAAATATGACTGAGGAGATGTGAGGCTGCAGATCCCAACTGGACAGGAAAGCCTAGTCCCTGCAAGCAGATCCCTGTATCATGTTTAACAGGACCCTTGGCACTGTGCTACATCCACATCTCAGTCAAAGAGCTGAAATTTCCTTCTTCAACACACTCATGATTTCAAGTCCTTTCAGGGCAGGGGGACTCTGCCGCATTTTTTTTTCTTCAGGAAACTACTCAATAAGATCTCATCCACCTTGGTGACATGCTGGTGAGGCCGTTTTTACCAGCATGAAAGAAAAAGAAGGCAAAATAACTGCCTTTAAAGGAAAAGGAAGCACAAGTCACACATCGCTTTCAGACTACCCCAGTTTGCTCTAAGATGCAACTTTTACGACTCCCCCATTCGGTCCTTTTTCATGTGGGTGATGGATAAGTTTAAAAATCTGAACAGCACGGAGGAAACTCCTGTTTCGGCGCAGCCCTCCGGCGGGTGCAGCGGCTCCGATAGCTTTTCCCCTGGACTTCGGGGAGGCGCTCCAGGAAGCCCCCCACGCTCTGGGACACGCAGTGCAGTGGGAAGGGGCGCCGCCCGAGCACACGGAGCTCCCCCGGCAGCAGGAGTTTCCCCCGGCTCCGGGCGGGGAACCACAGCGGAGCCTCCGCCGCTGCCGCCCGCGGGATGCGCTCTGGACCGGGAGCGACGGGCTGGGAGCCGGGATGGTCGCAGAAAAGTGCGTGTGTATACATACATACATACATAGAGAGAGAGAGAGAGACAGAGAGAGTGCACGCATATAGTATTATAGCGTACTTAGCATACTATATAGTATAGTGTAGTATAGTATGCAGTATACTATAAATTATACATATATAGTATGTATGCTACGCCATACAGAATCACACACTATGGAAGGGACCCACAGGGACCATCGGGTCCAGCTCCTGGCCCCGCACAGGACCATCCCCAAGAGTCACACCCTGTACCCGGGAGTATTGTTCAAACGCTTCTTGAACTCTGTCAGGCTTGGTGCTGTGACCGCTGCCCTGGGGAGCCCGTTCCACTGCCCAACCATCCTCTAAGTGAAGAACCTTTTCCTAATGTCGAGCCTAAACCTCACCTGACGTGCTATATATATATATATATATGCGCACAACATATAAATATAGATGCACCGTGTATAGTATGTTTATATGTACTGTGGAGATATATTACTTTCTGCTGAGCAACAGCAGAGCGGCATGTTCGAGGGATGCTCCGCGACTTCATCCACTCCCCACCACCCCCGCCCAGATTAAAACCCGCACCGAAGAGAAGGCGCTTTCCGGGGACGGGACGCCCAAGGCGGGCACCGGGGGCTGTGAAAGGACACCCACGGCCGCGGCGGGACCCACCACCCCGCATTTTGGGGGAGGAGAGGAGAGGAGAGGAAGAGAGAGGAGCGCGTTCGCGGGTCTCACCTTGGGGTTGGTGCGGAGCTGGCGCTCGTCCTCGTGGAGCAGCGCGGGTGCGGAGGAGCGGGAGGTGCGGACCAGGACCTGCAGGCAGGGGTACCGGGCGGTGCCGCGGCAGGCGGCCCCGCAGGAGAAGGTGCAGGCGAAGCGCTCGCCCAGCTGCCGCACGGCCAGCACCGTGCAGTTGGCGGAGCCGCCGCCGCCCCGCTCCTGCAGCGCCGGCCGCAGCCAGCAGCAGCCCAAGCCCAGCAGCGAGAGCAAGCCGGCGGCGATGAGCAGGAAACCCAGCCGCATGCTCTTGTCCTCCGCCTCCGTGTACTCGTAAGCCGCCCGGGTCCTCGCCATCGCCCGGCTGCCGCTGGCATCCGCCGCCGGGCATCAGCCACTGCCATCGGCTAAAGCTCCCGCCGCTCCCCGCCTCTCTCCCCGCCTCCTCCCGGCTGGGTGTGCGTGCACCGAGCGCGAAAAAAAAATTAGATAAATAAATAAAATGCAAATTTAATCCCGTCTGACCTAATTCAGGGCCCTCCGGGGGTGGAAAGGGACAGCTTGCAACGGGATTATCGGACCCTGGAGATTTGCAGTGGGGAGGGCTGGTCCGGATTAATACTGGGCACCATCATGCAAGGTACAGTATCTAGAAGGGGATGGGGGGGTGGGGCCCTTTGGGTGTGTTGCACCCTCCCCCTCTCAATCCTCCCCCCTAAACCAACATCTCTCCACTGGCTTGGCTAAATCCTGTGTGAAGTCCTGCTGAGTACCCCCATGCATCAAAGCCTGCCAGGTCTCTACCTCTACGTGACGAATCTGATCTGAAATTAGAAAAACTAAATAACTGGAAATGAGGAAGCAGCTGCTACTTGCACCTTATTAACTGAGAAGGGACATAATGGGTGTTGGACAAACATTATCCTGCCTCAACATGACTTTTTGGGGGTGCAGGGTTAAGTGCCTTGCTCCAGCCAGCCCCAAATCCAGCATCTGCCAGCAGGGACACACCCAGCCTCTTCCAGAATTATTTGAAGGTAACAGGGAAGCAAGATGACAGCTGTAACACACAGGAATTGCTTTTAACAGGAAGGTATTGACCTTTGAAGGTTCACCCTAGGAAGTGCTCTCTTCCAAGCTCGTCTGTAAGAAAAGCAGCCAATCCAAGCAAATACATTTATTTTGCAAAAAAAGTTTGGTTGTGACCCAGCATCTCCCACTGTGGCAACACAACAAGCTCTTTGGTGCCAAAGTACCATAAGCAATAGTTATATTTGTATTCTGTAGTCTTTATCACAGGCAATTAGCTAGAACAAAATGTGACAGTTTCAGAAGTGATAGATGAACTCGATGACACAGCAGACAAGAAGGTATAGAAATACAGAAAAAATATGGAAAATAGCACTTTCTGATGGCCCCCTTTTTCAATCACTTTCCCAACTGCAGAGTGCGACGTCAAACTTTTATAAATAAAGTTGATCCATAGGTTCTCCAAATGGACTATTGAGCAAGGTTTGGCAGGAAGGCTATTAAGAATCCAGGCTGTGACATGAATATAAATGGATGTAAATATTGTCCTTGCTTGCACCAGTGCACTACCACATTGCTCTCAGGCCAGCTGCTTCAGCTGCTTTGTAGAAGCCTGCCCTGATACCAATGGGGTTTTAAAATACTGTGCCAGCTCAGCCTGGGATTTTTTTTATTTTTTTTTTTTTTTTTTTACTTATGCCTGCAATAGGTGTTTGTATTAGAAACTGAATTCATCTTGGTTAGTCCTTGGCTCTGTTCACCCATTCCCATCAGTCAGGCTTTGCTGCCAGCACTTGTGATGACAGCAGTCTCTAATGGTGGGGCTTGTTGCATATAACTTTCATAATATAAAAAATAAAATTTTAATGAGGTAGATTTGTCACTTAACACCTGAAGGGAAGCTGCAGCCCTGCCTTCCCAGTGTAGATGGGCTGTGACTTCTTGTCTGTCTTATCTTCTGAGCATCTGACCTTCAGTGCTCCATTCAACTCCCTGCAACCCCATGGACATAAAGCGCTGTATGACAAAAATTAAGGCAAGAGCTTATGGGATGACACAGCAACCTTGCGTTAGTCCTCCTGTGTGCATCCAACCCCTGCATCATCTGCAGCTGAAGGAGATGCCGAGTCTGTATTTTAACTGGGAACAGTGCTTAGTATTCACCAGGTGATCTCATAGATTTTGAAGTTCTGCACAAATAACTCAGTCAGGACTAAAGGTCTATTTGGATCGGTAGGAATGAAAAATGATCATCAGTGCCTCATTTGTAAGAGCCTAAGGCTGGGTACTGGGGGCCTGGCGTAAAGATTTTAGCTCTGCTGTCACCTGGTGAGGGCAGGAGTCGGGCTGCTGGCTCCAGGACCATGGGCTACATAACGAGCTGCCAGTGCTGGCATGCAAATTTTGATCTCTGGATGATATTTTCAATGGCAGGGAAACAGGTTGCTATCTGCTCTTTCAGGCCCTTCCTTGCCCCACAACCGAGGGACAGTCTTACCTGTGGCCAGCTGCAGATGACCCACCTGGTACAGCCAGTGCTGGAACGTCTCTGCCTCGAGGCTGGGCAGCCAGTGGTGGGGCTCTGCCAACACCCACAGGGGCCCATCAAGAGGGGGCTCACAGTTCCCTGTTCCCTTGCAGAAGCCTGGTGGTGGTCCTTGTGATGCTGATCGCACCTCTTCCATGAGCCAGTAATGAACTGCCTTTTCCAACAGCACGTCTGTATGTACAATAACAAAATGCCTTTTTGAAACCAATACTGTGATGCCCACCATGAAGTAAATTGGCCTTCCAAGGGAGGAAGATCATTTGGAACAACCAGATCAGCCCTTTGTCCAGAAGAAGAGATGTAGAGAATGCTGAATGGTTTCCACAGTGGTTCATAAATGTCTGCATCAGAGCAGCTTGAGGACGCCTGCCTTCCTTTCACTCCTCATCAGGACTGTTTACAGGCGATGCAGGATGGTCCAATCATGAAAACTGCCTACTTCACTGGACTGTTTGTTTAATCAGAGGGAGTTCCAAGAAGTGATTTTGCAGAAAATTATTTTGGCAGTTTCAGCAGGAAAAATCTGACATATACCCACATCCAATATTGGCACATTAATACCGAGAATATGAAATGCAAATGATAAACTGAAGTCTAGAAAAATAATACACAAACTTGGTTAGCACTGCTAACCCAAAAGTGGGTTAAATCAGTAACACTCAAAACTATCGTTCAGTGTGTTTAAATATTACTTTAAAAAAAATAGCTCACATCTAACAGTAAGGTGGTTTTAAGAGGTAAATCTGCTGATGCAATTCAAGCCACAATTTCAAAGTAAGTTATCCAGCTGCATTTCCTCAGGTCTTTTGAATGTATTGGTGGTGTTCAGATTAATGGAAATGACAGCATGCACGCTTCGAAGAGAACAGCTACACCTTTTTAATTCTCATACTATATATGAAAATAAAAGCAGCAGTTGTCAATTCACACTAACTGCTTAGTCCAATCTGCATTCTTTACCAGAATACAACTTCTATCAACATAAATTTTGGGCAGTGACAAATTTTGAGGAACATGGTGAAAGGGTATTTGAAAGCTAAGCATACTCAGACATTTTGCTTTAATAGAAGCAATTGTTATATTCAGGATCTTAAACCAAAAGCACTGTCTGGCTACCTCGTGCTTAGGATGACAACTGTGCACTTAGAAGCTTTTCTTGAGTGTGACAGATAGCAATCAAATTTTCTCTTTTGTTTCACTCAATATCCAGACATAGAAGTACAACACCCCCAGTAAAAAACGTGATGGTAAGAACAATCGATTCACAGAGGATTTAAGGCAGGAATGATGCCTTTTTATATATTTGTAGATTTTAATATAGCTGTGTAGTTTTTCACACTTGAGATAGCAGCTAACAGTCTCTCAATCTCTTTCTCACAGGTTGTGCTGCATTCTTGAAATTTTAAGTCTTTTCAAGGGAAAAGATTTTAGCAAGGACATCTTGTTTGGGGCACACACACCTGGACTGGATTAATAAAATGGATCATAGTCAAAGCTAAATAAAAGGCCCAGAAACCTTGTAGAGACTCTAGTGGGGCAGTTCTAAGGGTGGTACCGAGGCAAAAATGGTTTTCAGGTTGGATGTACCCATAAATTTCTAAGAACCCTATGCTGGGTGTGTGCCTATTTACTTCTTGCACCTCAAAGCTTTCATTAAAGAACTGCTCTCTGCTTTATCTATACTAATATTGTCTTGAACGTTTTTTCCCTCAGTTTTAGGCAACATTTCATGAGAAGTTAGACGTTACCAGGAATTTTTAAAAAATTAAAAAAATAAAGTTCCTTTTAAGAGACAAGTTGTGTTACCCACAAGCCACTCAGGATCAAGTGGCCTCCCAGACCGCTCTGTCTCCCCGTGCTGCTGAGGTTGTGCTAAAGACTGTTTTCTGGTCTCTTCATGGTCAACAGAAAGACTCAATAAACACTCAGTAAAAAATTTTGCATCTGACTACAACACACAAGTTATTTTGCATTTATAAAAAATTATTTGGTAATTTTTTAAATGCAAACTGTAAAATGGAAACAGACAAGTACAAAAAGTACTACCTTGGGGACAGATAGGATTTCAGACATGAGAAGAGCAAAGTGATATGATTATGTATTTTTGTACTACGTAGATGTCGCATCCATGAGGGAGTGGTGTGGTGAGTCATGAATTCCAGCACACGTACAGTCGATACTTCACTGGAGGTCAGTCACGTGAAAAATATCTTTACCCACGTGAGTAGCTGCAGGCTTCCCTGGATTACTTGGATCTTCAATTAGATTAATCAAGCCCATGAAGGTTCTCATGTGCTAAAGTATTTGTGGCACCAGTACTAACGTGGAAGAGATTTGAGTCCTGGGTGGTTTTTTTGTTTGTTCATTTTTAAACACCTTGGTGGAGCATCCTTAATCCTTCCTCCATGACTCTCTAGTACTTTGATTTTTCCACAAGCAGGATGAGTTGAATAATTTTCTGCAATACCAGGGGTATTTAAGTCAGTGAAACCCATTTTATCCCTGGAAATTGAGAGCAGTGGATTTGCAGAGAAAGTGGGGCTAACTACTCAATAAAGATTCATAAACAATGGAACCTGGAGTGACAATTATGAGAGTGTGTTGAACAGGCCAGAAACTTCTACTTGTTTCCAAGAGCACTGAGTTTACTATTCAGAACTTACCTTGCACATTGTTGTAGACAGCTGTATTTATGGGGAGAAATACCCACTTTAAAGATATTTGTAGAACAGCATTCTATTATCTGCCTATTCACAGTGTTAGTGGAATGTAAAAACTTCTTAAACAAGCCTCAGACCTTAACTGTCAGTTTGAAAATCTCCAGGTCAATTCGGTTGCCCATTTGCTACGTGTGTGAGTGCATAAATGAGGGCTGAGGTTTTTAACTTTCAGAAAAAAAAAGCCGTATTTTTTCCCCAAATTTTAAAATTAATACAGTATCAGCTAAGAAGTGGTTCCAGTTTTACACCTTGTTTTCTGTTTAAACCTGTTTCTCTTGCTTCAACCCAGAGTGTAATATGAAATTAAGTCACAGATTTTAAAGTCTCCATATATGCTTATTTAATCAATAAATGAGAGCCAGACTGTTCTTCCCCTTGGAAGGAGCACAGGAGCAGTTTCTTGCTTACAGGTGAGAAGTTTCCTAGAATCAGGCATCTCACATTTTTGAAAGACTGTGCAGTTGAATACAACTGTATCATCAAAGAATTTTTGTGAGAACTCAGGCTCACAGTTCCAGCTTAATTGTTTTTAAAGTACCATGTGTATTTAGTATTTTAATGTAACTTATTTTGTTCCCTTTCCCACATGTTGTTCATTTGCGTGAGATTGGTTAGCCAATGAAAAGTTACATTAAAAAACCCAAACCCATATAATATGAAATAATCACATTTGAAGATGCAAACATTACTTCAGGAATCCTTAAAAAAAAAAGCAAAGGTCACAGTGGGCAACTGACAGTAAAAAACACAACATTACTTGTGGAGGGAATAAGACGCTTTTGGAAAATAATCCTTTTGAAAATTCATAAATTTATATTTGAATAATCAAATATATGGTTGAATCTGCTTTGGTTTGAGAAAAAGAAAAAGCCATCATCTTTTTCCAGCTGTGTTAGCCATCATATGGATTATAACCATCCTCTTCTTTCAAGTTGAGAAAAGTTTTCTTTAATAATAAGAAAAAAAATATAATCAACAGGCTTATATTTTTATGTCTACCATCTAAAAATAGCTATTAGAAAAAGTGCAGAATTTAAAATTGCCATACAGCTGACACAGAACCACAGCAAGACCATTAATGGTCCCATTTCCAAGCATACATGCCAACAAGATGCTTTCGCACTACATAGAAAAATGAGTCAAAACATAAAGACAAAACCCACATATCTTTTCTTGCTTTGGTAATTTCAGGTATTTTGAAATGATCTGCATCACCAGAGGCAACTCAATCAGAAGTGGCAATCATATCTAGAAAAAGAAAACTATCCAAACACTTCAGGTTTTTCTTCCTCCACTCTAGAGAACAGTTACAGTTTTCAGAACAAGTGTATATTCATGTTTGTTTGCATCTGAAACTAGTAGCAAACATCATGTGAAATGTATTTCTGTTTTAAGTGGGAAAACGTCAACATGGAACTAAGCTGAGCTCAGTTCTAACCCAAGCTTCTTTCAAGTGTTCCTTCCGTGACAAATTCTTGAAGCACCTTTCTATCATTTGATGTGTTACCCCACCCATCTTTCTAAAAATTATTTGCTATTATAGAGAGGGGATCTGAAACCAAGGTTAACCAAACTTTTTGGCTGTGCAAAGAATATAAAACTCTCTCATGAATTTACTTGTCAGCAGCAAAAAGACTCTTCAAGTGTCTTAACCACTGTACAGCTTGATAGTTTTAATACTTCAACTTTTTTTTCCATTTTTCATTGTTGAAGAAATAATTTCACAATCTCAAATCAAAGTCAACACTGCAGTGAGGAGAGCTTTTCTACTTTATTACAAAGAGAAGAAGCCTTTATGTGGTCAGAAAATACAAGATTGATCTTTTTTTTTTCTCTTCCTATGAAACGCTGCTGTTCAAACAGCCAGAGTGAATTGTCTCAGTTCACTTCTTTAAGTCCCATCACATTCACTTGGGTATGGATGTCCTTGGCTGCTGAAAATCTGGCCCTTTAGTGCACAGGGCGACAAAGTAGTCCCCTGACCAGCAGTTCCAGAATGTCCCGTTTTCATATATTGCATCCATGCACACCTCCTAAAAATGAGGTACAGCAGGGCAAACATTTTCCAAAATAGATGTCATATATATAATATATACACATTCGTACATACATACCTTTATTCATGTGATGTCCAAAAATTTAAAAAAAATGTACACATTTATTACAAAATCGTAACAAAGACTGGACAGTGTTTTGCTCATTCTGGAAAGATGAAGCTCAGTAATACACAACTCTGGAAACTAACCAGAGACTGTGGCAATATCTTTCTTCTAAACAGTCAGATATTCTTGCATTAAGCTTGGCGAAAACTGCCTTTCAAAAACAGAAGGGGAAGTAAAATGAAGGAAGCAAACCTTGCTCATCTTTCCAAATGAAATACGAGAAGGATCTTCACATAAAAATGCACAAACATTTTTTATTACCAATAGTGCTACAATGAACAATGCAAATTTTGTTGTCTAATTTTTTGTCTTTTTTCTTTTTTCTGTTTTTACATTTTGGAAAACTAAGTGGTAAACTTTTGTCAGTGTACTCGCTTGTCTTTACAGACCCAAGCTTGTCTGCTGGCAAAAAGGAAAACAAAAACAAAACTTCAGACCCTGCTCAAACTAAAGAAAAACAATTACAAATTTAGTTGTTGGGCAGCACATAATTAGTAAGGCAGGACCTCAAATGGTGACCCTCCGCATGAGCCAATTGCCAGATCCTCAAGGAATTAAAACCAGGATGCCTGAGCCACATCAGTTCTGCAGTTATGTTGAGTATTGTGCTGAGACAGCCATACCCCAAGAAAAGGGAAGTCTTTAGAAGGCTTGCTGAGCAGGGTTGTAGTTGAAGGTTGATGGCAGATGAGGCCTTTCTTCTAATTTGTCATATTCCAGATGGAACTCCTACAGTTAAAAAAGAAAACAAAAACAAAACTAAATAAAATGACATATCATTTACCTGTCGAGACCTGGTCTTTCTAACAAGCATACTTGAAAAGCACAAATACAAAGGAGATCAAGCAGTAACTTATCCTAAGGCAGAAACGCGATTTTGCTATCTTGGATTGCATATTATAAGTAGCAAAAGGTAGTCAACTATAACTATTCTAAGCCATTATACCTGCAACATTATGCCTGCTCTCCTGTTCTTTTTAATGCTACGTGACCCTCAGAACCCTTGTTATGATCTCACACAATTTTTATATATGCACAGACACAAAACACAAATACATAATCACAGCACGAGTTGAGTTACGAACAAAATCTTCTGTCTTTCAACATGTCAGGCATACAGAGGCTTAGTTTGGATGAGCCGAAGTTAAGGAGTATTTTGTGTTACTACCAGACCAAACAGCCTTAACAACAAACCAATTGTGTTACTACCAATACCAAACAGCTGGGTATCTGGAAAGGGTTGTTAAGCACTGGAACAGACTGCCCGTGGAGGTGGTGGAGTCACCACTCCTAAAAGTGCTCAAGAAACAACTGGACGTGGCACTTGGTGCCATGGTCTAGCTGACACGGTGCTGACTGGTCAAAGGCTGCATTCAATCTTAAAAGGTCTTTTCCAACCTAAATGGTTCTGTGACTCTGTGAAACTGTAAGTTAAGCTAGCTAGGTTTTTCCTTTGGGAACACTATCTAAAATGCTAGAGACAAAGTACTGAGACTACTTAAGCCAGAATTTATTAAAATATTTCGCCATGTTTCACACTAATGTTTAAGCCCCCCGACTCACCAAACCTGAAATCTTGTATTTTTCAGACACTTTCAGCAGCATCACTGTGTCTTATCCCTATTTTACCTTTGTTCAGGAAACAGAGTAAGCAGAAGTTTCAGAACTGTTCTTTAAGGGTACTTCGTGGGAACTCAACAACAGTTACCTTGGACATGTACAGTTAATTTATTTTGCCTAACTTGGTGGAGAATCTCAGCAGAACATTACTTGTATCTGTAGAGCAAACTTACCCCACTCTTTTTACATACAGAGGAAAACACAGAGTAATAAATAGATTATTTCAGAACACTCTCTGAAATGATTAAAAAGTATCATATTTCAGTACCGGTAGACAAACTAAATTAAAAACCAACTCAATGCAACATCAGAAATAAAATCTAGAAAATCCAACTCTCAGATCTCTCTTCTTTCAAGGGAACACAAGGTCCAATTAGCATAGAAAGAACATTCCGCATGGTAAAAAAACAAAGCAGGGGAAAACATGAAGCATTCCTAAAACTGGAAAACCCTAGCAAAACCTATGTGAGATTACAACCATCTGCACTGAAATGCTGGTTCCCTGCTCTCTACTCCAACCAAGGATTTTTTAGGGTTTTTTTGTTTGGTTGGAGTTTTTGGGGGTTATTTATTTATTTATTTAGGTGATAGGTCTGATTGGTTTGGGGGTTTTATGTGGTATATACAGAAGTGAATTGCTTTTGGCATTCCTAATTAGAACTGCATGCCAGGTGACGTATGTTCTCTTTGTGCAGATACACAGACGTGCTGTGACTGAAGAGATGCCTGCTCCCTCCTTGGGTCATTTACAAGATCAAGATGTACAAATCTACGCATGTATTTTAGCATCAAAAGCTGAATTAGGTTGTGTGGATCTTTGGGGGCCTACAGGAAGGCTGAGGAGCCTTCCTTTTTGCAAGGGCATGTAGTGATAGGACAGGGGGAATGGCTTTAACGTGAAGAAGGGTAGGATTTACATTAGCATTTACTGTGAGCATGGTGAGGCAGTGGAACAGGTAGCCTAGACAAGTTGTGGGTGCCACATCCCTGGAGGCGTTCAAGACCAGGTTGGATGGGGCTCTCAGCAACCTGGCCTAGTGGAAGGTGACCCTGCCCACAGCAGAGGGGTTGGGACTAGATGGTCTTTAAGGTCCCTTGCAATCCAAACTGTTCTATGATTTTATGATCTTCAATAATTCTGCAATCATTTTATAATGGAAAAGATACCACTCAAACTTTCTCTCCCATTCACAGCTGTCTATTTTGCACAGAATCATGGAAGGGCCTGCAGATTACTAGTAGTCTACGGTCAGTTTCAATCAGTCAACTGAACTTCCACAAGCTCTGAAATTACTTCAAAATTACCCACAGAACATTGCTAATGAGGCTGGTAAGATACAGTAAGTGCCAGAAACCAGTAAGCATTAGTATCCTAAACCAGGGTTTTCCAAACCTGTTAAGGTTGTTGTGAGCCTCTTGTGAGCCTGTTGCTGCAAGCAAGGTGTGTCTGGAATAAACTCTCAGTAGCCTCAGCAATCCTTTGGGTTCCACAAATTGAAGCTCCTCATTCAGAGGGACTATGATTCCCTACCAAATTTTCTTTAGCAGTATTTGAGTTCCCACTTCAAACTGTCATCAACTGCTAAAATAAACAAGCTTAAACCAGCCTTTTTGATTTGCACCCCAGTGTCAGCAATGCTCAAATTCGATATTCAGTAGTGTATAAGAACACTTAAAGTTTTGACAATACAAAAAAAAGAACTCATTGACGAAATATTTTTGAAAACTAAAAGGCAATTATTTATTACATATTGGAAAATACTTGTATTACAGGTATACTTTATGTTTTTGTTTTTGCCACTGCGGTTTGGGATGTCAACAGCAGCAGTGGTATTTTTAATATAAACAGATATAAATAAAATGCAAAAAGTACCATCTATCCATTGATAAATTCATTAAATTGTTTTATTTTCCACATGGAAGTAATTATTAAAACTTAGATACCTTTTATTAACCAAGAATAATGAATACTAAATGTGTGTGAAAACTTACAGCACATGTTACACTAAATAAATTGTTCTATGCAAACGAAATAATCACTTCTCATATCGTCCTGAGAACTTGTTTTGATGGTAAAGTTACATCAGACTGCACACATATAAACAGTAACAGGTGAGGATAATTAAGACAGAAGAGGATTGCTTACAATGATCCATAACATCAACAGAGTAAAACAAAACAAAACAAAAAACTTAGCAGAATAAGTAGTGCCCTGAGGACAAAATATTCTGGATTGTGTAAGTCCATCAGAGCAGAGGGTAGAAATCCCATGGGTAGCTCAAGAATTCCAAGTGGAACTTAAAAGTAGCATTTATACTGACTTCAAGATAGATGCAAAGATCCAAATTCAAATTAGGGGCCGAACTAAAATGCTATGGCACATCTCTATTAGAATACTAAATTTAAATTTCTAGTAATTACGAAACTACTTCAATTTATATTGATCTAAAGAAGATAGGGAATAATTTAACATAGACATCAACCCTGACAAGCAAATAAATTCTTGGAAATTTAACTTTCTCTCCCATAGAGATTCCATGTTTTATAACTACAAAAAAAAAGGTAAAAAGGTTTTACAATCGTGTTCCTTCAACAGATTAATTCTCCTTACTGAAAAGTAATGAGAAACTCTAGACAGCTTATTTCAGACAACTTAAATAAGGATTTCAGTGAATGAGCAATCAGACAAAACACTTTTGGTGTCATATCCACTTCCCTTCCTCTCTCATGTCTCCTCAACAGCAGTAAAACTATAGCCAAAACCTAAATGGAAAATTCAGTGTCTTTAACACTAGTGTACTTGCCACACGCCCTAGGATGAAAAACCATATACAGACATATCTATAATCAGAATTCTCTTGCATTTGAGTTTGCATTTAAGGTGAATTTGAAGTTTATTGTTATTTATATTTTCTTCACTATTTAATACCATGTGTCAAAATAGAATCAGTTTGATTTTATTTCCTAACAGCTTAGGAATTCTCATTACTCAGATACTTTGCTGCATTTCCTTCTTCAGTTTATTATCAATTACGAATAACAAAATAGAACCTACTGTTTAATAAAAAAGATAAACATATTCGTTGATGTTTTCTAGTAAGTAGTTATTTAGCCTTCTTTACTTTTGTTAAAACCAATCTAGGACACTATCAAAAAACCTATTAAATCATGACAGGTTTATGTTTTTACAAACTTAGTCTTAAGATTCAGTGACATTATCTAAAGTAAATGGCTGTATTTCACTGTATCTATCATGCTGCACCACAGTTTAAATCAGGGACAATAAATACATAAGCTCATAACCAATGTCTGCAAATGCCTGCAAACAATGCCTGCAAAGCACAACACATTAGAATATGTGCTACCCTATATTTGAGCATACACACTAGAACAATAGATGAATTTCTAAAGCACCTTGAAGAACAACTGAATATGCACATAATAAGAGAGAGTAATTTACCAAAAATTATTCCTTTCTGACTGCTTCAAAGAAAGACTAATGTAACTCTTAAGCAGCAATTACTATTGTGGCCTTCTAAGGAACTGATATTCCCAGCATTCACTAATAATGTAGCAGTTATAGTAAGAGACCGCAATTTATCATAATTCTTTTTTTTCTCTAGCTCTTTATAGGCTTAACTTCCTGCAACAGTTATTAATTACTTCTGTGTTTGTTAGAAAAAAATTACTTGGCCATACTTTTCTTTGCATTCAAAGCAACACAGTTATCAAATACTGCTATTCTTGTTATGGTAGGTCTATATTAGTCTTCCTCAAATTCCAGAAATTAATACCAGAGGTAAAAACATTACCACTGAATGCTAACATGACACCTGACATATATCTAAGTTCTTATTTATTTATCACAGATGGAAATGTCACAGAATTATTTCTAGATTCCTTTTCCGTGTAACAAAACTGCAATTTGCCCCAAAATCATTTGCTAGCCTCCTGTGATCAATACTCAATTTGCCTGCTGTATTTTGCATCAAACCAAAGTTAAATAAAAATTTCAAACTAATATTCCAGTTCAAATTTTTATATTAAGAAATATGCAGGCCTAAAAGAAAAGGTACTATTGCTTCCTATGGATATTGGGGGAGAATAAATAAAATAATTATGTTCTTTGTGAAATTACCACTGAAGGTGCAAAACTTTAGAAAATACTATCCCTCCCTGTACTGGCTATCAATTGCTTCTTAATGTCGGGGAAATTATTTTCAGCATGCAAATACAGAGAAGAGAATCTACAGAGATCTCGGGAAAAACCAATCAGAGAACAGTAGTGAATTCAGAAAAGAGTAGTGATTCCTCTCTCTTTCAGGGCAGTATCTCCAGGAATACCTAACAAAAGGATGTAGTGTGCATCGCTCAAGCACTGGATGCCAAGCTTCAGGACAGCACCCAGGATTCCAAATAGAGACAATACTGTCTTCAAAAGTAATGATGAAGCATCAAGTAGCAGATGCATACATTTACTATAGGTAGAAAAAGAAGAGACACTGAAGAGGTTACTTTCACTACATAAGGAGCACCACCTCCTCCTAGTAAAAGAAATGTTGTGTTTCCATGCAGGTAAAAATGCAAGTCCACTGATACACGAGCCCACATGTGGCTCTCAATGCTCATAAGTAAATGGAATATATTCAGTTCACTCAGAAAAAAAATCTGTCCTTTCAAAAGGTAATTACTTCCCCTTTGATGATCTTAGGTAATAATAAAACAGCTTTAAACAGCTTCTTGGGGAACCCAAGGAAGTATACCAAGCAGCAAGAGAATAATTCAAGGAGAAAGAAAAACTTTCAGTCTGTTTGCGTTCTCTTTTGAGGGGACTGATACTTGTGCTTCAAAGTTTTGGAATTACCTTACACTTACAAAAAAACATACAGGTAGGGCTTGCCATTAAAACCATCAGTTACAAAATCTTATGGCAGCAGAAAGGCAAAAGAGACAAGGAGTCATGAATGCAATTGGACTGAAAAACCTCCCATATCCTTTAGGACAACTAAAAATGCTAATTTCTAAGGCGAGCTTGCACAAGCTAAGCAAAATTACTGGTAGGAGGGGTGGGGAGAAATTAAAAATAGCATATCTAGTTAACGTCTAGATGATGGCAAACTTCAATATACAGAGAGGAGAACACTGAACTTTAAAAACTATCAACAGATACCTAACTATTTAAAGCAATGTTTCATAATCTCCAAGTGTATAGATACCATTTGCTCACAGAAATGAAATGCCTTTTCAGCAAATAGTTCGTAAATTAAGCTGCAGGTGAAAAGATTTGTGATTTTATGAAATACCTAGGCATGTGGAATCACAGAATCCTACATGCTGGAATGACATCTGTTGAGTTGGTCTGATCTGTTAAGTGTTTTTTAAAGAAAAGCAAGATGTGATACTGTACCTACAGATGGTCTGACATAGAACATTACTGAAAGTATTCATGGACAGAATGGAATGAACAGATTATGAGAGTTGGGAAGGGAAAAAGCTGTAACTTTCTGATTTTTTTAATGCCTCGGTCTACAATACAGAGAGGAAGCATCATGAAAATATGTCTCCTTCTTAGAAGAAGTTACTTACTTCAAAGAACTCTGATGTCAGACAACAGAGCATGGATGTCTTGAAGTGTGGTCAAGGAGAGACAGTATCCAAAAACCTAAAAAGCATTTCCCACACCCATTTCGCACCCATTACTAATTCCAAAGTGAGGTGTGGTAGCATCCTATTTAATTTTCTAAATAAAACGTTTGCAAGCACAAGTTCTAAAATGCCAAATAAGGCTTTCCATTCTAGAACTCTGTATCTGTAAAGAGTTTTCAATTTTAACAGAACCTGTAACAGAAGTCGTATGTCCTTCTACCTCCCAAAGAAAACCGGAAATAAGAAAGACAGCTCCTTATTTTCCACAAGCAAGCCACTGATTTAGGCAACCTTTATTCCCTCATCCATCAGAAATTAAGATAATGAAGAACAGGAGGTTAAAAAGTTTGAGATTTTTGTGGAGAAGGTTGTGTTTTACTTTTGTCTTTCTAAAAATACATGGCTGACCGACTGAAAACATCTGCACAAGGGAAAACAGATACCTTAGCTACTTTCCTCCAGTTAAGACAGTCAAAGAAGTAATATGTTCCCCTCTCGTACGTATTGGTTTTCATTGTTGGCTCCATGCCGGGTGCCCTGGTGATCCATACTCGCTCTTCTTTGTGGTATCTCCAATCCCGGTTAAATCTTTCATTTTTAATAGGAAGGAAAGGTAATTTTTAGTGTTAGTTATCTGAAATTGACTATACAAACTAATTTTAAAGTTTTCAATCAAAATTGTACAATTCATTCAAACATAAAGTTTCTATGATGTTATTATACCTGTGATTCCATACCTCTTCCATAAAATTATTACAGCTCAAACTAAACACATATGCATCTTTAAAAAGTCTGCTAGGTTCAAACAACAAATTATTTCTATGAGTATTTACTGGTTTTTGTTTTGTTGAAGATGAGTAATTACACACTAAATGACTGGCACCTGCCATCTTTTTGCAGTGCTTCATAAATGCAAAATACATGAGTCAGGCTTTTGATTTCCTCTATATGAATGAAAAAAACCCATACAAAATGAAACCAAGGTTGGAGGAGGTATTTTAAAAAAAGGTTTCCAGTTCAAGATTGACTAAGCTTCTTGCTTTCAATGTCTAACTTGCTGGGGTGTGATTTTTTTTTTTTCCCCCACATGTACTCCTTCATACTGCAATAGATTCATTCATATAAGACTGACAAAATAGTTTGAACGTACAGCTCTACTGCTGCTAATAGCTGTAATACATCTCCTCCATTCATGTAATAGAGATAAAACAGGAGATCTTCTCCATATCGGCCAAGTTTTATTGCAGCCAGCTGCAAAAGATTGAAGAAAATGAGGATGAAAAATCACAATAGATAAATGTTTTAAAACATACTATCCCACTTAAAATAATACAAGGATACATCCAGAATGTGCTTCCATCCTAAGTGTGTTGAAAATTATACTCTAATATAACAAGAGCAGTAACTATTAAAACAATCAATTTTTCTTCACTTTTGGGTAACCTTTTGAACTTAAAGGATATAATAGAAAAATAAACAGATGTAACAAATCAGCAAGACAAAATTTTTCTCCCTCTGTGTGTATCTTCATCCATGTATTTGAAAAAAACCAATAAAACAACTTCTGCATGTATTTGCTCACTTCACATTCTATTAAGTAACATTACTAAAATTTCTTACGCTATTTTTCAGTGATCCCTCTTAGAGAGCTACAATAGTCGAAAGAAAATACATCTCAAAAAAATCCCTATTCATGTAGGTATGGAATGCAGCAGATAAATGTGAGAACCGTAACTCTGAGTTCATCTCAAGAAGAAACATCCCCATTTAATTAATTTGGCATTTGCATAATACCATAAGAATCTCCATCTTTGCAAGAAGGACAAATTCTTAAAAACATATTGTGGTCTTTTGCTATTCTTTTGCATGCCCATTCTCTTCTTGTGAAGTATAAGGGGCACTTATACTGTTAATGCACCACTGTGCCTAGGAAGACTAAGGACATCCATAAAATGCACTGATTTTGAACATTAACTATCTGAACGAAAATTTAGAAAATTACTGCTAATAAAGTAACAAAAAATGCAAACACACACACACACACACGTACTCACCTTATCCCTAATGTGAATGTTAGTTAAGTATTCAGATGGAACATGGAAGTCTAAAAAAGAATCGGAATTGATGCAACTATTAAGACATGTAAATTAATATAATTTGCAAATATTAATACTGACTTAAATAGTCATTTCTCTCTTACCTATGTCTTGAGGTCGACAAGGTGATGATGCCCAGGGGGATGCAAATTTGGGATAAAGATTCCTTAAAAAAAAAAAAAAAAAAAAAGCATGAATTTATAAAAATTAAACCCCACACCAATCAACCAAAACAACCCCAAACAATTACATTTATTAATTTTCTTTTTAATATTCAGAGTAAAGTTGCATTTAAACTGCCATGGGAAACTACAGGGTCAAGATTCCCTTTTTAATCTATCCTTCCTTCTTAGGAAACTTAAGTGCCAGAGATCCCAACCTTTTTCTGGTATCCAACGTTGTACAGGGTTTCAATTTGACTAGGAACAGCTCATGCTAGCAGGTTGCTTTTTTAAAACTAACCAGTAAAGATTTTACTCTTCTTCTAAACAGGAGTTAGAAAGTTAATTTAAACCACTAGAGATACATACAGAATTCTTAAATTTTGTTTCTAAAAGCACATTTATTGTGTTATGTTTCTAAGTCAGACAAGTGTTTTTACCATCAGAAGTACCACACACGGCAGAAAAATGTGCCTTTTCATGTGAAATGTTTTTAGTTTTTCAAATAACAATTCAAAGAACAAGCAAAGAATGGTTAACAAGGCAAGAAGACAGGCCTAATACTGACAACTGCACAGGCTGTTTGCAAAGCTTTTCTGTAGCATAAAGTAAACCCAACCTTATAATACTGAACTGTCTGGATTAAATGTTAATCCTATCCTCTTCATTAAAGAACCTAAATATGCTATACACAGAAATTAAATATTAAAAACATTAAAAATCCAGCTATTTACAGCATAGCTGCTAAGGAAAAGCAGAAAAATAAGGAACCATTTTTCCTATGCTTGATATTCACATTCATCAAGTTTCCCTGACTATATGCAGCTCCATATAAATTTGTAGATGGAAACCATGTGTGTGTGTGTATGCTGTCTGGTCTTTGGTTTTTTAATATAGTATGTGCAAACCTTAAAATAATATACTAGTTTGTCTATAAGACTAACATTATGTAACTTTCTGCTGGAACAAAATGGTGTGAGATTCTCAGCTCAAAGTCAAAGCATCAGAAATTAAATTTCTCTTACAATTCCAGTCACCTAAAAGAGACCAGTTTTGTGCAAACTGATCTAAGTTCCTTCTGTAACTAGTGGAGAAAGAGAGGCACTCTGGGTTTGTTGGTTATTCATCTCACCTGTCTTAAGTACTTCTCTTACCATTAGTGCAGTCACTAACTTCTTTTCTCCCCACTGCCTCTACAGCAAACCTACATGACTGAACTAATTCACTTATGTGACCTGACTAAAAGTTAACTATAAAACTACATTTTCATTTAAATTAATATTCTGTGCAGTGTAACACTGAAGGTGCTCTGTTCATTATTACACTACTATAAATCGAATTTATCCCCCAAATTGCCAAGAGTTAAGTGTAGATATCCCCAAGATATATTATTATTTGAAAAGTAACATATACATGACATTTATAAACAATATACTGTCAATTCCTTGAAGAATGTTCTAAAGAAGTTAGGAGAGTAAGCAAAGCCACTAGGTGTATTGAAAGATTGCATAACAGGATTTCAGTACGCCTTGAAGCACAATTCTCTTCCTTATGAAAATTTTATTTTACCGTCATTACATTTTCAAATTTAATTTGGCAAAATACCTTGTGGGTTTGATAGTCAACTGAGCTAAGTGAATGTACTATGAATGACAGCATAACAAAACCAAAACTGAAGATAGCACTGAAAACCAGAAACTTACTCAGGAGAGTTGAGATTGAGACCTAGTGTTGTTAAATCACTTCCTAATGCAAGATGTACCATTCCTGGATCTGTCTCTGCTGCCCTGATGAATGTTAACAAGCCAATCATTCCAAACTGGTCCGTCACCATCCCTTGAGGAATGTTGGTAACCCGACCTGGGCAAGAAGAACAAATTAATTTTCTCCTTTTAAGAAGTGGAGGAATCAACAAGGTGATCTAAAATACTGTCAAAACTTCTAAAGCAGAAAAAGTGGAATGACACATACCATCAGGTAACACCTGGATCCCTTTTTTCTGCTGGTTGTTGTTTTGCGTACTTGAACTTTTATCTCCAGGAAACTTGGGCCCATCTGTGCTGGATGATGATTTGCCTGATGAACTCAAATTCTATTAAAAATAATTTGCAGAGTTGGTGTGATGAAAACAAACCAAAGTGGAAAAACTTGTTGACCGTATCTTTCAGTCAAGCACTCTAAGCCAGTACATCAAGTCACTCTAAGGAATGGCACCATGCTGAAGCTCTTGAGTTCTGCTGACAAACCTTATGTAGTATTTACCACTTTCTAATGGACACCTGTCATACACTAAGTGCTATTAACAGGCTAACAGTTTGCAGTCTAAAAGGATAAGAAGAGATTTTACACCTGAACTGGAATACACAATGTGCTGGAATATGCAAGTGCCTGTGACTGGTTTCTTCTGGACTCACCACATTCCTGTATTCTTCCCCAGGGTCTTGCTCCTTCATAACACTCCGTGATATAGCAACAAATAATAAGCCAATTTCATGTGCAAGCAACATACAGTGGGCACATTTGCAACTATCAGGAAAGAGATGTAAACACCATGTCTGGCAAGAGAACAGGTTCCTGTGCTCCAGGAACCCACATACTGACAAAAGATATCTGCCACATCGATTAGTTCTTACTCATTGTTCTTTGAAACAAGTCTACAGTAACACAATCACATTTACTCCCTCTGTCCTTACTATACTCAACTCTAACTGTATCAGAACATTTTTGCCACAATAAAACTGGCCACAACATTTGGGAGCCAGGGTTCCTGGTCCCTTTTTTTGAACAGTTGCATTTTTCAGTTTTCACATAAGTTTGTAGTCATGACTATCTATTCATCAGTATTTATGCCACCCTCTTTAATATTTTTTGCAGTTAGAAGTAATAAAAACAGTCAGAAACTAGAACACTGTCAAATGCTATAGGAAACTGTCCTGTTATCCACTTTATTCACCTTTCATTTCCAATAAAACAGAAATTTTTATTACAAATCTTTCAGAGTAAACAATGAAGAAAAGCCCATAATCTTATGATCTAAGCTATATATTTGACTCATGATAATTACACCAATACGTAAGATACAGTGAAGCCCACTAGTTTATAACATAGCCATCAATGACTTCTATTAAAAGAGCTTGTTACCTCTGATTTCACATCTCCATTAAGAATTTTACCTTGGACTGATATTGTACCACCTAACTTTTAAAGAATTTGACAACTTTGAAGAAAGGATGCTATAATGTGTAAATTACTGCTGATGAGAGGCATCAACAGCAAAAAATGAGCTGCGACTGATAGAAGAAGAAATTAGGAACTGCAAACTTGAAAAATCTGTATCAATTCTCAAAAATAAATTTTGAGGTGTCCAACAGGGTCACAGTGACTGTTTGCAACAAAAAACTTCCTGAGGAATTCCATTTACATAGTTATATATCAAATGGTGCTTATGCTAAATCTCTCGATTTAGAGGGGCAGATTTGAAAGTCTTGTATTACAAACATAGTCACTGCCCGTTTTAAAACATACTCATCAAAAGAAGTGTAAACATTGAAAATTAAGAACACATTTAAGGTTTACTTACAGATTTGTTGTCATCATTACTTGATGTTGGGTCTTTGTAGCTGGAGCCTGGTAATGCTGGAAAATCTTCATTGTGTATTGAAAAGTCCTGGGACTGCTCACTTGCTGGTTTTGTTACCATTCCAACTATCATCAAAATGAAAGCAGGAATAACATTAAACCAACTGTTAAGTAAAGAATTTTTCTGCTGCTGATCTCGCTCACTGTCCATTTTCACTACGCACAAGCTGTAAAGTGATGACTTTTAAAAAACCAGGTAAAGCAAAACAAAGCATATTCATTCAAAACATCCACACATATTAGACTAAAGCCTCTTATTTAAGTGTGAGCTGAGAAACACTGTGGATTAAATTCAGAGGCACATCCACTGCACCTGTTTAGCACATCTAAATAATCAAATAATCTTTACAGGTATTATTAAAGCTGTATTGAGCTAAATCCACTGATGAAGGATGCAGTGCTTTTAAGAGTATAAAACATTTTTCCTCCATCCCCTAATTGCATGAAGAATTTTTTAGCATAATCTCTTCCTAAGTATGTATTCGCAAAGGACGCCCAGCTAACTTGCAACAGAACATGTCGTGAATGAAATACTTGCCTGTGACATAAGAACAACTCCTCCTTTCAGTATGAAAACTCAGCATTTAACCTGCAACTCTCAGTGCTCTGACCCTAATTTCAAAAAAGCAGGCCAGTCACACTGGAACATGCTTTCTGACTACTGAAAAGCAAAAGAGCAGTGTTTTTGGGTTTGAGGGGTTTTTATGCCAGTTAAAAACAAAACAAATAAGTACCCACATGATGCACCCAAGGGTAAATGGACTTTGTTGAGACATAGAGAAGTAACACAGTGATTTGGTTGCAAACACTGCAGTAAAGGAACAGAAGACAGAATGAAGTCTGGGGCCTATTTTTCAAAGATTCTTAGTAGATGTAGAAGATTTAAATGCTTCTGTAGATGACTATATGATTTTCTTTAGTATTCTGAAGTTAGATGTCAAAGTTCCTTTATTTAAGAAAAAGAACAACACTAAGTTAATCTGGTTTCTGCTGCTCAGCCTTTTCATCCAGAGTTATTACAATTTCTTCCTCTGGAGAAATACAACTGATAATGAATGAACTTTAATGCATATTCCTACTCTATCTAAAAGTTATTTGAAGTATAATTTTTCCGAGTAAGAATTAAGAAAGTATGTCCCTGCGCCATTTCAAACCTTGTCCACAACCAAACGTGCTCTCCACTTTCTGTGCTAGAAGACAGTGTCCAGTGCATCTCACACCTCCATTTCTTGATTGTTTCTACCACCATAGCCATCCCTGCATTAAGCAGATGCTCAAGATAACTCTTCAGAGAACCTCCTTTTGTGGTTCAACACTGTCATGCAAACAACTATGCAAGCACCAAAATGGGGAAATGGTGTGAGCACAAGAGCAGTTACAGATTTTATTTTTTTTCATGCTGCAGTGTTGTTGAATGCTGAACTCCAGCTCTATGCTGGAAGTACATCTGTGTGGATCTCCCTCCTACCTTCTATCAATTTTTCATGTCTTCTCTTTCAGAGTTGGTACTGGAGGATCTTTAAGGTCCCTTCCAACCCAAGCCATTCTATGATTCTATGATGGACAAAATCTCACATAACCCATGAGCTCTATTAGGCCTTCACTCTTGGTGTGAGTTTTGAGTGTCTTTATTTGAGGAAGTGACTTTTCCCTGTGTTTAACACTTCAGTTTAACTTGTTTCATTCTTTCTCACAGCTATCTTACACAGAGGGCCCTGGTTATGCCCAATCCATGAGGCTACTCTTTCTTGATAATGCAGTATCTACTATCTCCGATTAAAGCTGGAGCTATCTCTGAAAAACACTAGCTTTTTATGGTTAGAAAACACTACGTTATTTTTGGTCTAAAATTTGACAAGTATAACAAAAATAGGTTAAAAAAGCAATTTTTCAGAGTAGTTGATGTGACGTGCATGAAAAAATCTACTAACACACTAACAAAAAGGAAGTTTTGTGCCTCACACTAACCTTACCTGATTTTTTTCAAGACCCAAATAATAAGATTTGTATCCACCTGAAGTTTTTTTCCTTTTATTACTTTTAAGTTGTTCAGCAAGAATTATGTAGATACATACTTGGAATCTGACTAATAATAGTGGATGCTTACAGGTTATTTTTGAAATCTGAAGTTCATCGTAAGAGTGACAGTGAACACTACTGCAGCAAATACTATCAATAAACAGCAAAAATACACAGCATGTTTACAGCTGCTGACTTTTTACACAATAACATCTCTCCTAATCAAATATTCTTCTTCTAATTTACTATTCAGACATCAACAGCTCTTGCGTACATGCAATTTGAATAAAACCTACTACCTAAGAAATATCTAGAGTGAGCAGCCTCAGAGTAATCACAGTCTACAAACCAAAAACCCCCAAACTCTCCACTGACAGTAAAACCAAAGCATATGAATTCTAATACTTACAACAGGGACTCTCCAATCACTATAATATTATTTATTTATTTTAAAAAAATTAGTCTTAGGAGCTCACATGTCTGGCATTTTTGAAAAGACCACCTATTGTCTTATGAACAGCAAAAGCTGAATCAAGCGAATATCCATTTCAAAGAGCTTTCAAAAGCAGTCTTACCATAGGGTGCCCTTCCAGCTAAAGGGTTTATTAATGGAGTTGGATTGCCACTTCCTTCCCTTCTGTTTCTGTCTGCTAGTGCTGGAAAATCTGAGAGGTCCAGTCCTGTCACATTTTCACTTCCATCTACAATAAAACCAGGTATTTTTAATTCCTTCATGTAATTTACTCAAAGACTTCATTATGTTCAAGATAAATGTAGGATATATTTTCTTTCTTCAGGCTGATCTTTTTCCTCTTGCTATACTACAAATAACTACAGCGTTTGTGTTACAAGACTTGCCTAAAGAGCACCAAGATGTTTGAGGTTTGCTTTCAAACAATATCTGGTCAACAGCATTTAGTAACAAAGTCTACTCCTTTTGAATTAAACATTGCACATGTAAAATACAAGCAGACTATCAAAATTACAGTGCTAGAACAGGTAGCCCATTTTAAATCCAAAGAGCTATCAAGAAGAAATTTGAGAGAATAACCCATATTAGCAGCAGCATCAGAGAGCTCTATTGTCCTTAGACAGGGTAAGATAAAGATGAAGCAGCTGAAGAGCCAATGTAGTGCAAGTTACATGGGAACACTTTTGACTTGCAGCAGGATATACTACACAGGTGAGGCCAGAGCTGAAGCTCCATAAAAACGTCACAATGTCCTGCGGAATGCCAAAATCCTTCCACTCTTGTGATATCACCAGCACCTCAAGCTGCTTCATATAGGCAGCCACTTAAAGAAACATCAGCACACATGAATCTAAGGCTTTTATGCACAAGGGTATTTTCCCCTCTGTAGTTCATTAAATTCAGGTTAAAAAGTAATTCCCAGAGAAAAATCACAAGTGAAGCAACTAACTAAAAGGAACGCATAATAAACCAGCTGCTCAAAAAGAGTTTGAGATTAAAAAAAAAAAAAGCTATCCCACTGGTTTTATGTATCTAATGTTTTGATTGAAAATGGATACATTTTTTCTTCTCTGATCTCCTTATCAATTCCATGAGCTATTCTGCATTTCTAACCAACTAGGTATAATCTATAGCAACATGATTTACAGTGAGTATACTAAAGAATACTTTCACTTTATCTTCAAAGGTTTTAAAAATCCACTGTTATGAAGCAGTAACAGTTTCCTAGCACTGCTCCTGCAGCAGCATTTCTATGAACAACTGAAAATTACATGAAAGTTGCACTCCAACAGAACAAAGCTTTTCAATTAGACTTACTAAAAAAAAAAATAAATCTCTCTACTGTAGTTTAAGATCAACATTAAACAGAATAAACTCACCTGTTCCATTAAAAATGTTACTTGATAAGGAGTTATTCATTCCAAATGCCTGATTTCTGTTCATCCCAAATCCAGACATACTGTGAAAAAAATCCAGGAAGTCAGACAAAAGGGTACACGTACTTTGTAATTTCCAGTGGAAGGTATTAAGGGGGGGGGGGAAAAACCCTAGGACATTTAAAGTATTTCAAGTTTAAGCAACCCATATTAGCCTCAACTCATTTTTTAATTAATTTTCTTTATAGTTCTGAAAACTCTGAGCAGCAGCAACAGGCACCGCTCAATCAAGTCAACTAGAATGACTTCAAAACAGCTTAGTTGTTTAATAGTCACTGTGTCTTAGGACACCTGTCAACCAACAAGTTACAATGAACACAATCATTACTCAATAATTTCATACAGAAAAACTGAAGCAGCAGTAAATGCAGTAGTTAAATGTCAGACTGTAATCCATTCATTTTCAGGTGGGAAGAAAGCGATCAAGTTTGTCATGACTCATTCATAAACTGAACAGTTACGCTGTGCCATCACCACCATGTACTCATGGCATTACTATGAGCATAGGGATGGCCTCTGTCACACAAGAACACGGGTTAAAGTTTCATACAGTCAGGCAAAAATATTTGAAAGCATCTAAATATCATATAGGTCTAGTGTGGTCGGAAAGACATCCCCACAAATAACCTGCTTCATTCCATGAGAGCTGGAGATGTCGAGAAGCCCAAAGGTAGGCCCCCACCTGAGTAAAATTCTGAATGTCTGCCCTGTGGAAAATCACAACATTCACTTTTCCCCTGTAACAGGATGGAAGCTGATATTTTAGAAGTTTCCATACAAAATACTTTCCTAGTGGAAATTCACAAAAAACCACAATTACAAATATGAACATTTTACTCTAATTTCAAAAACCCTTAATTCCTCATGTTCAAAAATGTAACCCAAAAACTTTAATTGCTCCAACCAAGCAACTATTCAAAAAAACACTTCTGGGAAGTCACAAAATTAATGCACCTGACAAGGAAACATCATAATTTTTTTTCCCCCAAGAATAATTTCAAAGTTTTGTTAAATACATCCATTAGCAATTGGGTACGTACTACCACTATACTTCTGTAGGCTAATAAACTATAGAATAAGAACCTGTCATTGTTCCAGAGATATTTCCTTCTCAACCTGTAAAAACTGTAGCTTCTTGAAAGTGAGATATGCAAACAGGGGAAGATGAGGATTTTAATTCAAATGCTCCTACAGACAGGGATTTCAATATTTACCCTACAGCTGAATGAAATTTAGACATGTCATTTCTATATAGGTATTAATATCCAATATCATTGTCCTCTGCATGTAGAGTTTTTAAGTATGCTACTACTTCAACTTTCTGTGACCTCAAATTTCAAAGACACTTTAAAATATGGTATTACCTTTTAAAATTATCCTCTCCTGTATTTGACACTATACAGGACAGAAAAGGCAAATTCTATATAATCAGAGGCAAGACACAAAGTCTTCTCACACTCCAAGAACATAAACTGCTACCACCGAATTGCTATTGCTGTGATTGAGAAAAGCATCTATATGCCTATATCAGTATGAAACTACAAAACTAAATAGCCTGATTAATATTCAGATAACTGTGACATTAGTTTTCACCTTCCTTTATCTATTTGGTAAAATACTAGATTGGGTTAGAGATGGCACCTGACTGCATTAGCTTGTTTGTGCTTCCTCTAGGAGCCACTCCCCTAAGGAAGGGCCTGAAAGGAGAAAAAAAGACAAAACTGGGAGCACAGAGATTACGAGGTCATGGCACAAAGCAGTTGGCCATGCAAAGCTATGACTACATACATTAAATAATTACAACTAAGACAGTACTTACTGCAAGTTTATCAGTATGAACAAAGCATAAACATAGCACCAAAACACAGCTGAGGCCTAATGCTTTACAATGTTAGTACCCTACCCTGAGTTAGAAAAAGAGCAGAAGCAACTGAGAAGCTTTTGGCATCAAAATGAGCACTAAATCCTTAAATTAATGGAAAACCACTGTTCTCTATATCATTCCAGAATTAAAAAGGTGAAATACTAGGTCTTTACTGTGTCTGAATCTGTTAATTATTCTTCCAGAATAACTGCTGTGTTTTTAAAACTTGGCTTTCTTCTTCCCAAATTCATAGATGAACCGTCTTAAAATGGATGCATATGCCCAAAAATCACGATATGCTTCAGAAAAGCCCTTAGGAACGCATCACAGAGTATTTTGAGTTGGTAGAGACCCATAAGGATCTTCAAAAGTCCAACTCTTAAGTGAATGGCTCATCCAGGGACTGAACCCACAATCCTGGCATTATTAACAACAGGTTCTAACCAAGTGAGCTGAGAAACATCACATATTTTAAAGCAGCAGCAGTAGAAATTCAACAGTCAGAAAGAGAACTGAGCTTAAAGGTCTCAAAAAGCTTGTGAGAGTATTAAAAGAAACTTCAAGGTTTATTGCCTGGAGATAAGAATACACACAAAGCAGTTTTGGAGATTTATTCTAATGGATAAAAATTACATTTCCTGAGCAGCTTGTCTGTGGCTGTATAGGGCTGGTCCAACTAAAGAGCCTTACCTGTTCACAGTAAAAGGTTGTCGAGAGGGTTGCTGCTTTGGCATACATATTATGCTTGGAGAGCTTCTGTTGGGGCTGCCTAACCCTGAACTGCTCATGCTGTTTGTCCTGCTGGGAATTCCAATGCCCTGACCAACCTGGGAGTGGTTCATCATATTCCTAGGATTCATAGGCAATATCCCCCTGAAAGAGATAAATCATTCACAGAGATGAATCCGTACAACAGTATTTGGCTACTCATTTAGACTACTAATGCAGGATGGACTCCGAGCTGTTGCAACTTAATTTGCACTTAGCGGTCAAACAGCACATTTGGATTGCTCTCTATAATTAATGCAGCTCTGGATTTCTTCAGAAATACCAGATGACCCATTACATACTCATCAAGTCCTTGGTCATGTTTAGATAAATACTTAAATATTATGCATATGAAAAGATGTTACATTTCTTTTTTTAATTAGTGCTTCACACCTACTACCTTAATATTCTTACACAGTGCATGGCATTACACAAAATTTTTAACTGTACATTTACCTGAACAATCAAATAACCTCTTACATTCTAAAGCAGAATTTTCCAGCAATTTGTCCTTTAAAACCAAAAATCAAATACTGTCTTACAGTAAATTCTTACTATTTTACTGTACTATTTCCTTAGCACAGGCAGCGGTCCACAGAAAACTACTTTTCTCCTTTTTTGATTTATCAGTCTGTAAAGTAGCTGAGGCAAAATATGCAGACCATTTAAAAAGAGCTCTGCAGAAAGACATAATCGCAGAAATATCGGCTATCAATAAATACCTGCTCGGAGATGGAGGCGTGTGAAGTGACATTGTTGGTACCCCTGTTGTTGGCGTTACGTGGCTCGGTAACTGAGTGCCTTGTGATAAGCTGCGATTTAACTGAGGGGTATTGTTGCTCATTCCCCTCATTGGAAGGCCTAGTGCACCTATTGAAAAAAAATTCAGAGGGGTGGAGATATAGAGCAATCAGGAACAAAGTCTTCTCCATCAGGTGTAGATGGAAACAATTTATGTTGACAATGTACAAAAAAGTGTAAAGACTGAAGAAAAGTGCAGTGTGAAAACTAAGTCTTTGCTTGCATAGTAGAAGCCCAATTATCAAATTTAGCCCCATTTCTGTTTAACTGTAGATAGGCTCTTTAAGGAATTTCTGTATTTGAAATCACTAACAAAATTTTGTTTCCTTTGAGATGTACACTGTAGATAAAGGGCTGAGTTTTGAGTTTTTTGATGAGACATGAAAATCTATAAATTGTCTCAAAAAAAAAGGCAGTATTTTGGGAAAATTAGCAACTGCACTCAAGAAATATGCTAACTGCTGTTGAATAAACTGGTATATATATTTGGCCAGTATTTAAAACACTGATTTGTCTTGCTAAAATCTTTAATAGAAAAAAAGGAAAGTGAGAGATGTTAACAACATTTGTTTTAGGACAACAAAAGCAGTATTTTAGGCCAATTAGTTTAAATTGCTTCTTTAAAGTTACTTCTGTGTCCATGATCAAGTCAAGTTTGACCTTTTGAGAGAAGAAAGCAAGCAGAATTTTATATGCCTTCTATTTGCATTTAAAAATATACAGAAGAGTTTTAACATTGTGATCAAAAGTATTTTCTACACAAACAATTGTGTGTGACAAAATAAAGCATGCTTTTTTTCACTTTTTTCAGTAAGGTAAAAAAATAAATTACTTCAATTCAGAACATCAGGAGATAACCAGTTACTGCCCTGCCTCAAAATGTCCAAAAATGTTACGAAGTTTCTCATCATTCTCACATTGCTTCTCTGTGTTTGTGAAGCTTCAGAATTATGCTCAAAGACAAGAAAAAGCCATTTAGTACAACACAGCAATAGGAACAAACAGCATACAAAGTACAATAGCTATAAGTGACAGTTCCTATTACTTTGGCATAAGGTTCTGTGGGGTAGACTCACAGAACTCAAATCCTTATCTTGCAGACAAAACAAAAGAAAATTATGATGTATCAGCACTCTCTCATGGCAGATCACCCCTGCAGAAGAGCTGAATATGCCAGTGCATAACATGATTAAATACTAAGAATGCAGAGAACAGACATAGCATTTATGCTCAAATTATTACCATGAACAAGGTCTGAAGAAACCTTCCAGTCATGTAGCTCTCTTTAAGACTTTAAGAACTGCTGTCTGTGTCCTACCCTACAATTTGCAATCCAAAAAGTTTGCAATAAAAGTGTTTCTAACACTCAAATTTACCTCTGTACTTTCAGATTAAGAGGTAGTGTAACTTGCTATAACAAGCATCCTAAAACTTCATTAAAAGTTGATTATATCAAGGTGTACACTGTAAATATTTTGGCAATTTGCTGTATCAGAATAATTTCAGTGAGCATGAATATATATTATAAATAATATTTCATGCTGATTAACAGTTATATGGAATTTTAAGAATAAAATGGTACAGAATACACTTCCAAACTAGATTCAGTACACAAAAAACCACTATTACAATATTCAAGTTAATTTTGCACAAGCATTTGTTTTAGCAAAGCCAGTTTTACACTGATGGTTATTTCTTCTTGTTGGCTTTCTTTAAACAAGAATTTTTAAATGCTTAGGGATGTTACAGCAAAGCACAATCATATTCTGGCAAGGAGGGGCAGCTGAAATATTAACTGTAAGAAAAAACCCTACTTTTTTCTTACACTTCCTTTCTCCAGTTTTCTAATTAACACAACAGATCTATATGGGCTATGTTGGAGGCTGATCAACGACATGGCCAATTTCCTTTCTAATTCCAGGTCTAAGTTACATTAACGTTATAACACGACATCTTGCTTAATGACTGACAGGTACCAATGATTAAAAGTGCATGGCATTATCAGCTTTGTTTTTCCTAAAAAGCATTTTAATCATAAGCAAGACTTCAGCAGAGAAGTTTCTTGCCCCTTTTCTGCAAGAGTGGGTAGAAACTGACATCTGCTAATATTTACTTTCAAGTTTTTAGCCATGTATGTCTCTGTGTTACAGTGATTACATCCTAGGCACCACAACCAACTTAATGAACAACTAAGTTGATGAAAAAAGTTAACATTAAAAATAAACAACAAATAACTGTGATAAACAGAATGAATAAACAATTTCAGTATCTGTATACAGTTAAGCTTGCAGGGTTCAATAGTGCCATAATCAGGACCCAAAAGACATGAGTCTCATACTGGCCAGAAGCAGCTCATGTAAGTTTCAGTAGCATAATCAAATGCCAGTTTATATTACATGGTCACTCATCAACAGCCACTGAGACAGGAAAACAAACCCTAAAATAAAAAAGAAACCAACAAAAAAGAAAACCCACTGTATTTTTTAAGAAGCTATTTGAAAAAAGCTTAAAGAAGTTGGGAAGGCCGTGTATCTAGCAAACAAAGGTCTTAGTTTGTCCAGATAAAAAAGTCCAGACTCTCTTAAATACTCTTAGAATCTGAGTCAGATGCACTTGGCAAAAAAGCTGAAAACATTCAAAAGCATAGGAGAGATGATGTTCACAACCAGTTTTCCTTGTGGAACTGTATCTAACTCAGCTACTCGGAGTCACTGTCTGAATGCACCTCTCAGTTAGGAGGAGGTTTGGTTTTTAAGACTGGCCCCGAGTTACCTAGTCCTTAAGTTAGCATTACACTGTGACTGTTCCTCTCTAGGTCTTCTATTGCAACAGTGTCCACAAGACCAGCAGATGCAAATGAAACCTCCAAGGTACGGGAAAGAAAAAACAGTGGTGCAGAAGGCAATAATCTTACTGGCACAGCTCTTTGCCAAATGCAAGTTGCCAAGCATGTATGAAAAATTTAATGTGCTCCTGCAGAGCATGACTTATCAGTTACATTTAAGATATAATTTCCTTCTATTTCTTACATATTTTTCTGAACTAGGCTCATTTTGGCACAGCTCACTTTCTTTAGGTTTTTCTTCAGAGAGTCACAGTTAAATCACTAACATTTTTTAAAGCATGGTTATATTTGGATATTTAACAGCTATACAGTCTCAATATATGACACTTTACACACTAAACACTGCAAAAATGCATATTAAGCAAAGCAAAAATATAACTGAAAACAATTGCACATAAGGGAACATGTCTTTTTTTACAACCACCAGAAAACAAAGCCATCTGCATGTTCTCTATCTAGAGTGTGTAACATATTTAACATAAGATAAACATATAATCAATAAAACGAATTCTTACTTTGTTGCCCGTATAAACTTGCCCCAAACTGAGACAGCTGACCTGATGTTGATGGTGACGCCAGCATCTACAATGCAAGAAAATAAAAGGTTATTAAAGACACAACGATATTGTGGTATCTTGCTCTGAAAGTTTGCAATGGTATGTTATGCCAAGAAAGCCCAAAACAACTGAAAACTCATTCAAAGTCATCAAAAATTTTAGAAACTCCCCAAAATATCTGCACAGTAACAACTGTAACACATCAGCAAAAATTTATGACTTTACATGTATAAACACAGACTTTCTTTTACTGGAAACAAAGAGCATAGATCTAAAAGCTTTGAGATTTTCCATTCTTGCAGTTAGGAGACCCATCTTTACAGAACAAGGAATACTCAGTTATGTAAATCAGATAAGAGGGTTTTTCCTTTGCATAACACGCATCATACAAGCAGATCAATACCTGTTCAATGTATTACAACAAGTGAAAGTTCCATCTTATTATCTATGACAGCAAAAGGTAGGAAATGAGTGGGTAACACAGCAGCAGGTATACAAAAGCAGATATGAACTTCAGGTAAGATTCCAATATTAATATTATAACGTACTGCCCTAAATGCTAACTTCACATTTGTATACACCATATGAACAGGGAAAATCTACAAATGTCAGAAGTAGTATTTCCAGCTCTATTATAGCTAGAGACATCACATATTACCAAATATTTCCAGTAAAATCCTCTTTATGAACTTTCATATATCACACCAGAAATGTGACAAACTAGATAGACTCTTTGGAAGAATAAGAACTAATTTTTTTAAAAAAACATAAATCACGATCTATGAAGAAAGATTGAGATTTGGGTTCGCATTCCCCAATAAGAAGGCAACTAAAGCAGGCATAACACTAGATTTTCAGTTATTGTTCTAAGAGGAAAAGAATAAACTAGTCACTGTGCTGCTGCAGAAATGAAAAGTATTAATAAATTTGAGAAACAGGATATGTAGGCTAAATACTTGGAAAAAAATGCTTTGTGACCTTAAGGACAGTTTACATACTGGAACATCCATTTCTGGATATTTTTAAAGAACAGATTATTGCTCATCAACATTAGGTATAGCAAGATACCTTGGAGCAAGAAGAGCTATTAGTTGACCTAATCCTTCCAGTTCACAAAAGAACACGCCACCTGTATTTACTAACACACAGGCAAATGTCTGCTTGTTTAGTCAAGTAGTCTGGGCTTGGATTGAATTTTAGGATGGTTTCACAAAAAGGAAAGTCTGGATTCTTAGACAAAAGGCAATTTCAAGCTTTTTCAACTTGAGAGTAAAAAATTCAAATCAAAATAACTTCTACTGTGATAAATGGCAAATTGCTTTGTTGATATCATCTAGACAGATTTAAAACTCAAACAAACCTTATAAACTGACTCTGCTAGTTGTCTATACTTGGACCAAATCCAGATGGTAAAATGAGAAACAAGACATGCAGGTAAGACACTAAATATCAAAAGCAGCATTCATATGTGTAAATTATGAAGTATTTATGGTTTTTTTAATATATAAAGAAGGCATGAATAAAGAAATTACAGCATGTAAAGAAATTACAGCATGTAGACGACCAGAAAATGTATCAGAAATATCACCTCACATATATTTCTCATATATATTACACTGACGTATACTCATATATATTACACTCAACACATATTTCAGACAAAGTGCATACATTTGATAGTAAGCAACCACAGGAACAAACATCCACATTTGTGTACACAAGAGGTTTGAAACAGCAAGACAAAAAACTTTCTGCAGAAAAAACCCCAAACCTAAAATATGCATCAAACAGGACCAAATATCTCCTTTCTTAGTGAAGAACAAAACCAACAGTATAAATTAAACTATCAGCGGCTCTAACTCAGCACTCATATAGCCAAGTTCACAGGCCACATCTGCATCAGCAAGTAATGCAGCCAAAGAGAAGTGCATTTGTAAAACAAACAAGCTGGTTCTGAGCTAACATAGCTACTGTATGCACTTCTAACTAGAGCAAGCCATAATTAAAACACCTGATGCTGTGGACTGAATGCCCATTAGTGAGTAGCACATATCTGGTACACTTCTGGAGCACCTCTTCCAACCTCCTTTCATCTAGAGGGAATCAAACTCACTCACACCAAGATTGCTCTGCAACGCGAACCAAAGCAGGCTGAAGTGGGGGCACTTGGGAGAGATATCTCACAAGCACATTTCCCCCCAACCTAACAAATTGATTAAATATTGATAAAACAGACTGATACAGCAGTTTTAAGAAGGCAAGGATAAAATAAAATGCTGAAGTTAAAAAAAGCACCATTCAAGTTTGACAAGTTGGAAAACCCTAAAATGAATTGCAAAGTGTGGCAAATTGTAATTCTATTAAAAAAAACGAGAAGAAAAAGCTATGAGATAGCTTCAGAGACAACCATTAGGGCAAAGTTAAAAAATGAAAACAACAAACAAACCAGACACTGAGACAGAAACATCAGTCTAAAAGTACTACTAACTTTGGGACAGATAAATAAGAGTCAAGCCAAAAAAGAAGATCCTATAAGAGCAGTTGCTCAAGAAATTCAAAAATTGCTGGCATGGCATGTGATATAGTAAGTAGAAGATGGCACGAAACCTCAGCACAAAAACCTTTTATTTGTAATGTTAATTTGGATTAAAAAAAATAATTAGAAAACCCCTAAGAGGCACGAGATTACTTGAAAGAGAGAAAAAGAATCCCACCTCTTCCACACCGAGTACTACTTGATTTTTTTAAATTCAGTTAAAAGGAATGGCAAATAATATTTATTAAACACTGCTTATTAGAAAGAGGATTTTCTTTTGAAACATTGCAAAGTAGGTCACATCTATTGTGCCATTTAGTTTTACATGAAAAGTTAATTGCAAAAGGACTTGCAGAGAAACCGTTATAGAAAACCATAATAAAGGCCAAGCATTAAATTCAGTAAGTCTAACAACTTAGTCTTAATGTCATAATGTACTTAGCACATCAAAGATAACAAGCCTCAAGAAGAAATCAATAACAATTCATGTGGATCTGTTCCAGGCAGATTAAATGCAGCATTTCTCACATCTCATGGAGAAGGAATATGCTGTATGGGTATCTCACTTATTGCCTCTCTAGTTTATTAAACACTTTTTTCAATCATAGCTAAGTAAGGAACAGTTTAAAATTGTCTTGTTTTACTATTATTTTCGTATAACTTATATCAACAACAAAAAACCCAACTAAATTCACCAAAACCTTAACCTATGCTACTAGGACCTCTATTTGCATTCACAGCCTCTGAGTCACTAATATAGTTTACTCAGACTTGGTCTACCAAAGATAATGACGACTCAAGATGTACAGTAGTAGTAGTACCAAAAACATTCCTTCTGGCATTTTGCAAGCATTATTTCATCTGACTGGGCTACTTGCTACACAAAACACAAAATATAACCAACTCTCCAGGAGCATACTTGCAACGATGGCTGGAAGTCACTTTTGAGCTTTTTTTAGTCTACAGCTACTAAAGGTCATAACTTTAATAAAAACTAAAGCAGACTAAGCCTTAAGGTGACTAAAGCCTCTTCAATTTGTTATGATCTATGAAGCTTCACCCAATTACGTTCGAATCTTAGGGAAAAATTGCTCAGAATTATAGTGGTAGCAATCTAAATTGATTTGCCAGAGGTTAACAGCTACAAAACCCAGTTGTGAAACAGCACAGGATTTCTGCTTCTCTTCCAACCTTGCATGACTGAATTAGACAGATTGTTTCAATTGGCTTTCCCTGTACATGTTTTTAGGAGACAGACTTGCATCTCCCACAGGGCATGGAGACAATTGAGCAAAAAAGACCTTGTGTAACATGACGGGTGCTCTTTATCCTGCCAGCATACAGGAAGGACCAACACTCAGTACTAGCAGGCTGAAAGACTGAGCTGACAACAGTCAACTAAGACATGGACATCATTTTACTTACAAGTTTCAGTCATGGCATAGTTGTGATAATGGAAGATTATGCATCTAAACTCAAACTCATAATCCAAGCAGATGGCCCAATTTTTCTGGACTGGTCCACACCAAAAAAAAAAAATCAATAAGCTGTAAGGGGCTATCAGGCAATTTCTTACTCTTAGTGCTGAATAAGATTTTACTGCAACTGCTTTCATTCACTCCTGATGGGTTTACTGCAATAAGTTCATGTAAGAGAGTAAACAATCTCAAAAAAAAGAAAAAAAAAAAAAACACGAAAAGCACCAGCAACTGCTTAAATTTGTCAGAACTGTGAAAAAAACTGCTGCATTTTAGAACCCTCTCGGGAGGCCGGCAAACATAGGCTTCAGGCTCCCTGAAAGCAGAGGGAGGCGGTGGGAGCGAGGTCCGGCGGCAGAGCAGGCTGAGCAGGCTCCTGCTTCCCCCTGCACTGCAGCATTCTGCCTCTTCCAGGCAAAGACCCAACTCAGCGTGGGCACAGCTGAGCGCCACCATCACTGCCCTGGTAGCACACCTCGGCAGGGCAGAACAAGGGGACTCAGTAAAGCAACAATTCTGTTGAGGGCTGCTACATTATGTAGTTATAGCCTAAAGCCACTTTCTTAAAATGCAGGGCAAGTTGAAGTTAAAATACATCGATCCAGCACTACAAAGTTAACTCCTAAAAGCAAAATGGGTTATAATAAGCAAGTCTGTGACTAAAGCTGGCCTGATAAATAATGAGTTTCTCACAGGTGCAAAACATCAGCATCATTTAGTATTTGCACTACTTTATTTCTGGTATCTGTCACCTGTGCTGCACTATTTAGTAGAAACATACAATCCATAGCCTCGGAAGAAGAAAGTGTTCTACTGACCTAAAAATAGTAATAAAGGTCAACAAATAAAAGATAAAAATACATATTTTTCTATAGTCTGCCAGTTTTTTTGTAGTGTTATTAGTCCTCCTCTTTAAACCATCTTTTAATACAGTGCTCACAAAATTCCCATGTTGCAAAAAAATATCCAAAAATATTTCCAAATCTCAATATCATAAATCAATGAAGTAGTTTTGAAAGCCTTATAAATGCAGGTTATTATCTACAAGTGAAAATTATTATTCATGTAAGTACTTTGCAAAATATAAAACCAAATACAATACTGAAAAATAAATGAAATTTTATTCCGTCTTTCAGATTTCATCATTTACGATTATGATCTTCTGCCTCCAGTGGCACTTGGGAATCCTGAGGGGGTAGAACCACAGTGTTGATGGAAGCAATATCAAGATCTTAGAGGCAAGATGTAGTTTTGGAATGACAATGACATAACTAACATGAGATTAACAGGGCTGCCCAAGTAAAACTCTAAAAACGAATTCTCCCTTGTGTAGATACATTGTGTGTAATAAGCCAAAAGATTACTGAAAACTCGTTGAAAGATGCTATAAAAAATGCCAATGCAATTAAGAACTAGGACAACAAAGCGAATGCTTTATTTCTACTAAATAGCCAGCTGCACATGAAAAAAATAAAAAAAACCCAAACAAAACACCCACACACTGAGCACATTAACCACCAATATTACGAAGCAGTATGTTCAGTGAACTGAATTACTGGGAAAGAAACCATAACCTCCCCCTTCTAGAAAATGCAGATGATCTTATGAATGGACTTAATCTAGTCCAAGGCATCACTTCAAAAGCTAAATCTGACATACGAAACCACTATACACTGTTAAGGGGAGATGTAGTAAAAGAAAGCTTTTAGAGGAAGTGAAAATGGAAGCACAGAAAAGTAAACAACACCTACCACAGTCATTTCTATTAAAAAACTAAATACAAACTCAACCATAGTGAAAATTATACACTTCAGTCATCAACAGTAAAATTCATTTCCTTGTAACATAATTTCCAATTGTAAAGTGATGTGAACTAACTCAAATTCAGATATATACTTGCCAACTGTGTGAAGTAATATAAAAAACCGCTTTTGTCTCAAGTAAAATTAGTTTATGACGTATTGTTTTATTTGATAAATCCATTCAGGTACAAACTCATAGGTGACGCAGTAAAGGGTGCATTTTGCATTTGAAACTTTTTGCTCTTTCATCATACTATATAACTTTCTTATGAAAATGCAAGCTATAGGCAGAATGACTACAGACTCTGAAAGGGAACTGCATTATAACACATAAGTTCCTTGAATAGTTTCACCCCCTGCAAATTCTTCCAAGTATTTTCATTAATAGCATTGCAATTATCATCAATTGAAAGTTTGTCTGGATTTGTTTGGGGATTTTTGAGTTTTGGGTGGGGTTTATTTGTTTGTTTGGTTTTTTTTTTAAACTTACTGTGTACTCAGTAATAGATGCAAGCCATGTTTAATCACTCTCCTGGAAGGTAAAAAGCAACTGTGTCGCTTTGTAACTCACACTTCAAAGAGCGAAGCCTAAACCATGTGTTTCACAAAGCAAGCAGGGCAAACCAGCTCACTATTCAGTCAAATCTACAAGAATGCTTATATGCAAAGTAATGCATGTGAAAACATTCATTTGCCATTTATAATTAAAGACATTAATCTATTTCCCAAAATAAGCTTTACCTTTTTTTTTTCCTTCCACAAATGGATCAAAACTATTCAGACTACTACAAGTACATTAATGTACAGTACCTCTATTCAGCCAACCAGCACTAGCATGAATGCTACAACTACTGACTCAAGAGGGTTTCGTGGGAATTCTTAAATACTTAAAACTCCATGTGAAGTTAAGCTGTGACTAAGCTAACAAACTCTTGTGCAAGGACTAAGACAAATGCCAAGAAAGAGGCCTTGGGAAATAAGATACCATAGGTTTCCTTAGAATTCTAAAATAACAGCATTAAAAAGTCAACAATTCATCTGGAAAAATATGGTGTTCAGCAATTCTAAAGCCAAAGCTGTCTCCAGAAGACTGATTAAACTCTTAACACATCTAGTTTCCCAAACTTAGCAAGATTATGGATCTCAATCTGATGGTAAACTAAGCCTTGTTTCAGGGTTTTATCCTTTGTGAAAGTACCATCTCTTTATAAGGCCATGTATTTCAAAACACAGCAAAAGTTAAGCAAAGGTTCTAGAAATCAGTTCAACAGAATCACAGTAAAAGACCTCAGACCACCTTTGTTGCAGTGCCACCTCTGTGTTCATTACAAGACAAACCCACTGACACCTGCCTTTATGAAACTGCCTCATGACAGAGGAACACTTGAATCTGATTCATCACAGATATGCTTCTACTACCTCAGGATGGAAGAAAACTCCAGAAAGCAGGTTCCTAGAATCAACAACCCATTTCACTGTACTCAATATCCAAATCTGAGGACTTTCTAGTGCTAGGGATCTAGATAAATAGTTGCAATGAGGTAAATCTAATCTTCACCCTAGATCTCACCTGCCCCAATTAAAACTGCAAGTGAGGAGTATTACTACTACGTTCCTGCAACCATTTTACCATCTGTTGAGCAACTGGGAAAGAAAATGAGCAGCAAAGCACTGGGTCAAGATATGGAAAAAGCATTAATTGAAAAAAAAATCTAATTCTTCCTGATCATTTCAACAGATTTTCATTAAAAGGCATGTCTGTCTACTGTTAGATTTATGACTGCAGCTCAGAGCAACAGAAGATGCCCTGATCTCATGTATGCATCCCTCAGTGAATTGGGCTAGACTGGTGAAACCTTGTAGAGCCCTTCTTACATTCTCACACATGAGAAATCAAAGAAGTTCAGACTGAATTGATCCAATCTTTTCTCAAAGCTCATAGTCATTTTTGCTTATTTGGCATCTATAGATTTGAGAGTATATGAAGGCCTTGAGTTACCAATCTCTACCACTGTCACTCACCCAAATAAAAATACATGTACCCATGTCCCAAAAATTATTTTGCTGAGTGCATAGACAGCTCAATTAAGTTGGTGAAATTGGCCACAAATAAGCTCTGGGCACACGGTATATCATCTTGTCAATTTATGTTACATGGACCACACTTGTTCCCAGCCAAAAGTTAAACTATTTTCTTAACCTCTTTTGTGTTCTGAAAGTTCTACAGAATACCTAATTTCTTTGCCAAAGGATTACTGACCTGGCTATCATGTAGAACAGTTCACAGACAGAGCATTCACAGATATATGTTCCACTTCCCTGCTTAGCACAGCAAGTGTGCTGTGATCCGAAGCAAAGCCACTTATTTAGTAAAAAGGAAGCATTAAATGGCTTGAGCAGGATGCAATCTCATCTAAGGAACCGTAATTTTGGGCCTAAAATAACAGATCAAATCAGCATTGGCACAATCTTAGAAGCACCTATGCATGTGAGTAACATGTAACTTTTCCATTTCAGCTTCCATATTAGTCCTGCCTATATAGAACTACATTCTGTACTGAAAAAACAGGTAAGTTAAAAGAAAGCTTTTAGCTCTTAGCTACACTGAGGCTCTGAAATGAAAGTAACATGTCCTAAACTATTTGCTGCTACATCTTTCCCCTTGTCAAAAGTCTTCAAAGTTTAAAACAGGACTTGAGCAGCCTTAGTTCACTTTACATTTGTGCGAAGGAAATTATTTTACAATTTGAATTAGCCAAAGCAAAAAGTCAAAAAAATACCACACCACAAAGTACTATGAAAATTGTTTATTAAAAGGCATAAACTATTTTTTCACATCTTTTTCAGATAGGTCCCAATTTTTTTTTCACATAGTGAGTGAAGAATTATTTCTTAATATAATATGGAAAAAAATTTCAAGCCTCCACCTTTTGTGCAAAAACAAGGTAGAAAGCTGAAAAGTACTACTCAACTCAGTTAAAACCAGTGCACAAGTCATCACTGTACCACACCTGTACCCCACTCTTCAAAAGGCCAGAGACCCTACCATAGAAGTGAAAAACAGGTTTCTAAGTTTATACAAACAGGCTTCCAGTAACAGTCCTCACTCTACTCTAAATTTTAGGAGGATTTCACCATTCTCTATGTTCAACTGAAAATGAAAAAAGAGGAGTGATTCAAATGACAGTAAAACTGCACCTTGTTTAGACAACATAAAAGTGATTACTCCTTTCCCTCATATTTCTTCTACCTTTATTTTATCCCCACATTAGATGTGAAGACAGAAGGATTAAAACTGCTTCAAGATCTAGAATGCTGGAATTTTCCCCCCCAGGTGTTCATAACACTGGATCCAGGTTTTGAACATTAGACTTTTTTAGCCTATTTGGAGAAAATTCTGAGCAATTTTATTTTAGTCTGCCAATACTAATACCCAAACAACAGATTCAATATATTTATTGTGTTCTCAAATACAGAACAACATTTTCAGCAGAATTCTAGTGGAAAGATTATTTGAAAACATTGTTACTTTTAACTGGAAAAGGTTTTCAAACCTGCAAAATTGGTTGGAAAGGAAATGTAACCACCTTTCCAACCTTTCTTATCTACTATGAACCAAATGAAATAGCAAATAGAACATGTAACACAGAATATACATTTAGCATTACATGAGTGATCAAAAGTGTACAGTCAATATTACCACCATGAATTTATTTTGATCAACTTTAAAAAAAATTACAATAGCATGTAACAGTTTAAAATTTTGTAAGCATAAACTCAAAGTTGTAATGGTCAGTAGTGAAGCTACAGGGGTGGGGGAGAACCTTAAAAAGTATTTGAAAATGAAATTTAAAAGCTTTTGTAAATCCACTCTTCTATTTCTTGTCAGAATAACATCACTCTTCTGCCAACTACAGCAGCTTCTATGCCCCATTTTGGCCAGTTCTCCCGCAAGCTTTTAGGATTTCTCATTTGTCACTCCTGGTGTCTGGAACACCCACCTTCCTTCTCTTGAAGTGCCATTCTAGGATCCACTTCTGCAACATTGCCTACAGAAGAAGTAGGCAGCTAAAATACTCATCTGCTGTGTCCGCAACATGCCAAGTATCAGCTTTCACTGTGTACATTGTAAAACACACCATTTATCGCTACCTTTCTTACTACACCACAATGATTCTTGCCTCAGTGCATCGAATTTAAAACTGAGGATTTAATGTTCGAGACTCACATTGGAGAAATAGTGTCTACTGGTTTTGAGAGTGCTAGTTGCACCTCTCAGTGACCATAGAAAGGAAACTATGTTCAACACCATAAACATTCCACCTGTGACACATGAACATATGTAACTGACATAAACAGAAAGGAGCAGCCTATTTAGTTTTCTTTATGCCACACTAAATTTTAATCCTTTGCTCTTTGAAAATCTGGATTAAAATTCTGCTAAGAGTCTATAGGAAACACTTATATTTATATAGGTCAAAGTCCATCATGACTATGTTCACAACATTTCTGGACAGTCTTGGAGGCAGACTTGAAGCAATTGCACCTGTTTGAAAGTTTGAAGGGATATATTCTTTTTAATTAAAAAGAATATGTTGTCTACACACATTAAATGCAAGCCTGTCATTAGATGGTATTACTGACCTACAGGTGACATGAGCTTCAAGTCACACTTTCAAGTCTTCCATGTATTTCTACATGACACTCCATAAAGAAGAGAAATATAGTACTGGCTTATTTATCTTTGAAAAGAAACAGAGCTTCAGTAATGCCAACAGAGTTCAAAGATACAATATGGTGTCACCAAGAGAAAAAAATGTTTAGGAATTACTAGTTTCATAACTTCATAGCATTGCAAATAGGAGAAATACCTAACTCAGAATACCTCAGCAAACAAATTGCACAAGGCATTTTCAGAAACTAAAACCAGTTGAAGACGTAAAATGCAAAATCACAACAAAAACCTTATAGACATAGCATGTAATCATAAGATATAATCAATAACCCAATTAAAATTACAATACAGTTCTTCAAGATGAAAAAAATAATAAAATGCTGGCAAGCATATGGCTGAAGTTCACATATATAAATTCACTAAAATTAAAGCACTTGCCACTGAAAATAGCCATGTGCAGCTTTAAACTAAATGAAGCCATTCCTCAGATATATTTCATGCCTTGAAACTACCTCCCTACTGAAAGGAGAAAAAAATAAGCATATTCAACTTACATCTTTTTCTGACCGATGTGGGAACATCGATGATTGGCTGTAGTACATGTTCTCATCATGGTAGTCACCATCAACCCCCTCTACAAACTTCTTCCTTGAAGCACCAAACATGCTGTTTGTCACCTAAATAAGAAGAAAAACAATTAAGTACCATATATGATTTGGTTTGCTACATACTTGGTATATGTATTTAAATATACATAAGGATTGTTAAAAAAATCCTGTTTCTAAATATTTGAAAATTCCTCATAAAAATACTTTCTATATATTGTCAATATAATGGTTCTTTCAAGAGGGATTTTCAGGCAACAGAAATTCATATTCCAGAAACAGCCAGGGTAGGGAGAGGGGACACGCTTCATTTTTTGAAGAGGTTTTGTTTTGTTTTTTTGAGTTCCACGACCTTTCAACCAAGCTTACTTAAAATTACAGAATGTCAGAAAACAAAAGAGCAAATTTCTTTAGTTTTCCTCTCCTCAGCTAAACACCTTCAATCTAAAAGAAGAAAATTAAGGAATATTCCTTAGAGCTCAGCCACCTTAAAAGAAATAACAAAAATAAAATAGAGAAGAAAAAAAATAATCTGTGAAATCACATCCATGTCTCACCACCACAGTTTTGGAAAAGCAGCTTTCTACTTGACCCTACTCAGATCCATGATTAAGAGAAGGTTGAGCTTAACCACACTCAACAACCTCATCACAGACTGGCAAAGTTACTGCAGACAGCCCACAAAAACACGCTAGATTTTATTTTCCCCTTACTGCCACAAGCACACACACAGACAGAGATGCTAAGTCAGGAACTGGAAACTAAAGAAACAGCAACCACACAGCTGGTCACAGAACCTTAATTCATTAGAAAATTTAATCCTGCAGCAAGGTCATACAATGTCGCTAAAGCATCCACTGCACACAGTGCATATTTATACACCTGACTCTTATTTAATCTGTCTAACAATGAAACACTATCAGAGCACAGTGTGGGCTAACCAAACTCTGTTTTAACCTAGCAGGTTAATGTTCAAACCAGTGAAACGGCAAATACTGATCAGCACAGAGCAACTCGACCAGTTTCTTGTACCATATGGGGACACTGGAGAGAGTGCAAACAGCAGGATGGTAATCAGTCCCAAGCTACTTCCCTACTTAACTCCTCTTCACACAGATCTTTATCATCTTGAAAGTTAAGGAATGGAAGTTACATTAGCTTATGAATCCTAAGATGTATTATCTTCACTACAGACAGCATTAGATAAACTTACAAAAATATAGGATGATTTTTAACTTTTTTGTTTTTAAAGAGTCAGTCTGCACCACCTTAGGTTCATGCTTAAAACTGAAGTTTCAAAATATTTATTCTGGTTGGCTGCAAGAAAAGCTACTTTCAGCCTAAAATCCTCTAATCCCTGCTGACACAAAATTACTGTGATATTCCTCACAGTGTGGCTTATTCAAATTTCACCTTTACTGACAAGACTTGTAGTCAGTGTTTAAATAACATGAGTACTCCTCCTCTGGTAACAACTTAACCCCATGATTTCAAAGTCATTGGACTTTTGAGTAAAGTCAACACTTATAATGCATTTAATACAGCTATACTCACAGAATGGCCCTAAAACATTCAGCTAAACAAGTCTATTCCACCACTCCTACAAGGGGCTTTCAGATCTTCAGACTACTGATACTTCAAAACAAATTTATAATCTGTGTGAAGATGTGAAGGATGGCAAGGTACTGCATACCTTCTCCAGATGAAACTTGTATTTTATGATATTCACAAAAAGTGTGCAAATGTAAGGTCCCAAAGTGCTAGAATGCATTCAGCTGACTTTCACACTTACAGTGAAGCTTTCATTACACTGTAAGCATATCCCACTGTGTTAATCCCCTTACAATGCAATTATCACCTACCAGATGGGATGGAGCATTTAACAGGCTAAGGGGATTATCTTGTCCTTTGCTCTGCCTGAGCAAAGTGCAGAGAGAAGAGCACTTGCCTTTAATGGCAGTAAAAAGGATAGTGAAATGCTTTTGAGAAGCTATCTCCAGCAATGAAGAGAAGCTCAAGAGAGACTCAACCAACTCCTGCTTTTGAGAAGCAAAAGAGCAGCTTCCCACAAGTCCCAAAGAATTATTTGGTGCTCCTTTAACAATACCTGGGATAAGAAAAGGATTTATTTTTTCTTCCACATAACCCTCTCTTGCACATCATCAGAATAACAAAACTGAATTGTCATAGAAAGCAAGTCACTGAAGCACACATGGTATTGTACTAATGCAATCACTAACCCTGAGCTATGATAGAGGAGCCCTATAAGGGCTGGTTCTGTCTTTGACCCTGCAGATTTTGATCTTATTTCTGCAAAGGTTCTGCAAAAGTCACATGGCTGGCTACACAGGCACAATAAAGATTTCTGAATCAGTGGGTTACAGCTTTCAAAACATGTTTATAGCATATTATATCTTTATATGCAAGAAAGCTAGTATGCCCAAATATGAAGTCTATCTACTGAAAAGATGAAAGATATTTTAAACTCTCCACCAAATTTAAACTGTCTAAAAGATTATTTTCTATAGTGATAATCATATAAGACAGTGGCCCAAAAAATTAATCAAGACTATGCCCTCAGGACTGATGAAGTGCAATGATATTAATATGAAGTTCAACAAGGAAGAAATGAAGAAAACTTTTAATAATTAGATAGATTAAATATTGATATTTTTATTGGCAACCCGTATTTCTACATGATACCTTAACAGAACTGTGCTGATGGAACTCCAGAGAGCAGAGCAGTTCACTGCAGGCTGCAGCTGCAGGGGAAGTGGGGAAGGCTGGAGGAACTCTGCCGGCAACTCAGCTGCATCACTACAGCCAGCTACCCTGAAGACCTTCGAAAACTTTTTGCAGAGACAGACACTTTTTCACAGCCGCATTTTTGTAAGCAATTCTGTGTCATTCAAGGCTGCCAAGCAAAGCAGTCGCGTGCAGTGCTCAAGCTGTCTACACTCTGAGGGAAGCAGTAGAGGCACTGGAGGGCATTCTGGCAAATGTCTGCACCTCTAACAGGATCCCATTTCACTAGAAAGAACTGCCACTTGTTCTCAGGGTGACCCACAGCACTGATCACTACAGAGAAACATGGTGGTACAATTCATGCCACTATCCATTCCTGTCACAGAACTAACAGCACAATAGAAAGAGTCAAGCTGCTAAAGGCCAGTAACAGAAAGAGCAGGAACTGGGATTAGAGACAAACTGCAGCTGCTGTAACCAGGTTGCTTACTTCTTGCTCATTTTGAAGTTAATACCAGCAGCCAGTTTATCCACTTCCCAGTAGTCACCAGTGACAGTAAACAGCTGGAAAACTTCTGACTTAGAGCACTTATCCCCATACAGACTTTTATATTACAGCAAGTTTATGCAATGACAGCATCATATGATTGCCAAGTTAGCAGTAGGCATGTTCCTATCCATGTTAACTTATGCCAGTATTCACTAACATATGCATTAGCCACTCATGCTACAAGCATATGCACAGAAATAGAAAAAACACTGTTGCAGCACTCGTAAGAAGGTATGAGAATAACTGGGTCTGTGCTGAATGCAGACAGAGCTGCAGATGGAACTTTGTTGCTTATTTCTTAGGACAAGAAGCCACCAGGAAACCTCACACACAAAGACTGCAACTCCTTTTTCATAGGCTCAGAGATCATCATCCAATCAGCTAAAAAAGTAAATACAGCAAAGTTCACAGAGCACTTACAAATACATTTTAAACCCTTTGGAAAGTAGCAGCAACCTGAGATTTTGCACCTTCACAGGGTCTAGATTAGTGAGGTGAAGGAAGGTAGCAATCAGCTCTTGTATTTAAGTCCCTCGTTCATACAAATATACACACACGCCAACACAATCTCACAGAACTGGTATGCCAGTTGCATTGGCAATTTTATTAAGCAAAAAATTCCTGTCTAGTCAAGACTAACGTCATACAAATACCTCTCCCAATCCTTAACTACTCTTCCTCTTCTACTGTGGGAACTCAGTTCTCTGTTGCACAAGACACATTAGCAGTGAAACCATTCATTAAAAATGTAAAAATGGTGCACTTCTGTCAACTCATCCTTTAGCATAATATTGCAAAAGTACTTACAACTCCTACTGGTAGATTCATGTATAAATATTATTAGAAAATATTCATTGTAACAGTGGAAAGAAAGGGAAGAAACTACATGTTAGGATAGAGTTAAGAGAACTAACCAGCCATGTGGCCACAAATTATGTTCTTTTCTGATCAGATGAACACAAGTGCTTCTTTGAAAGCACAAGCTACACCTAGGTTGGGGAAAGCCTTGGTATCAATACAGGCTAGGAGATGAACAGATGGAGAGCAGCTCTGCCGAGAAGGACTTGGGGGTGCTGATAGATGAGAGGCTGGACATGGGCCAGAAATGTCTGCCTGCAGCCCAGAAAACCAATTATATCCTGGGCTGCATCAAAAGCAGTGTAGCCAGCAGGATGAGGTGATTCTGCTCCTCTGCTTTGCTCTCCTGAGACCCCACTTCAAATACTGCATCCAGCTCTGGGGTCCCCAGGATAGGAAAAACACCAACCTATTCAAATAAATCCAGGAGGGCCATCAAGATCATTAGAGGGATGGAGCACCTCTCCTATGAGGACAGGCTGAGAAGATTTGGGATTGTTCACCCCAGAAAAGAGAGGGCCTTGGGGTGACCTAATTGAGGCCTTTCAGTTCCTGAAGGGAGCTTACAAGAAAGATGGAACATGTACTGATGGGACAAGGGGGAATGGCTTCAAACTGAAAGAAAGTAAGTTTAGATTAATGTTAGAAAGAAATTCTTTACTATGAGGATCCTTAGACACTGGCACAGGTTGCCCAGAGAAGTTATAGAGGCTCCATCCGTGGAGTATTCAAGGCCAGGTTGGACAGGGCTGTGAGCAATCTGGTTTAGTGGAAGGTGCACCTGCCCATGGCAGGGCATTGGAACTAGATAATCGTTAAGGTTCCTTCCAATCCAGGCCATTCTATGATTCTGTGTTTAAAAAGCACAACTTCAAGTTAATACTAATCAAGCAAAATGCAGTCACAAACCTGACAAGACATTTAAATTCTTCTGAAGGACATTTCCTAACAACAACCACTACAGGGAAACTAGAAGAACTGTACAAATGTTAAGAACTTGAAAGATCTAATAAGCAGTTTGCTGTGGTCATTGACCTTTACCCTTCAGCTGAGTACGCAACACATGACAACCAACAATACATATTTAGAAAAAAAAAAAAAAGGCAAAAGATTTAAAGAAAAATAGTTTTCATTGCAAGGAACATTGCAGCATAGTATACTTCAGCACACAAAAACGTGTCACCAGTAACTGAAAATATACTACTGACACATAATTTGTAAAGAAAAACTATTTAAAACTTTGTTGTTTTAAGCAGCAAAAAGATCTTTATAATCATTTATAAAGTGTTAGTATGATTGTACACTAAGTTAGTTTAACAGCCTGAAGCAAATTATACTATTAAAATATGAAAACTAATTATGTTTCTGTTTTGCAATATTACTATAGGTAGTGTCCAAGAAGAGCTTACACCATGAACAAAGTAAAATCTAAACTAAGATGATACTATAAAATATTCCAGGAGAATGGATATTTTTAATTTTTCATAGAGTAGAAAAATTGATCATTGCACTACAACTGATTATACTCATGATTTTTATGCGAGCTATAAAACTATACACGGTAATACAACTTTAAAAAAAAAAAAAGACACCATTTTATGAATTCTAGCAGTATCTTCCCTTTCCTGTTCTCCAACGACTATGGTGTTTGTCAACATGCACGCAATCATTACATGGGAGCAATTAGAAGCTGCAATCTCAGTCTAAGGACACAGAGCTTCTACCCATCTATATATTACGGCTTCTGACATTGTTGTTTAGGTCTTAATAAGCAAAGGCAAAAATTTACTCCTCTTCTGTCACAAATCAATGTCTTCACATAAGTTAACATACTTGCATATCCAAAGTATCTGCAAAAGTGACCCTTAATATGCCTGTCAGTGAAAAATGTCTCTAAAAACATCTATTAAAAATCAAGTGAATAACCAAATCAGCCTGCAATTTAAGTCAAAATACAGAATTTGGAATTTCATCAGTTGGTAAGATAGCTAAATTCAATTTATAGGAAAAACTACTACTGTTTATGGTTCTATTTCTCAGTGACAAAGATAAGTCCTATTTGTCCTAAAGCAGAATTGAGATACAGTGGAACATACATTACCATTTTGCTAAACGCAAAAGATCTTTCAAATCCCAACCCTTCAGTGCTAAGTTACAGCTATTATACATCACCATGAGAAGTACACTGGTACAAATAGATACATTTCATTTTCAACATGAATGACAAAACAAAACTAGAAGTTGAGATCCTTTGTTCCCTCATTTAATTTCAGAATCATAGTCAGTTGATAGCCTTTAGAATCAACTCTGGGTACTTGTGTTATACGGCACATAAATTGATTATTTCCCAAATTCACTGAGCACTGTAGAAAGTAACAGCAACTATCTGATTTACAGACTTACTTAGCTCAAGTCCCCAAGTAATTAAAATATAACTGGTCTCAAAGCACTCATGGTCTCTCCTTTCCAAAAGGAAGTTATGACAGATAAGATGCATAGCAACTCCTATGCAGAAACTCCACACAAAAATTTTGAGCATCAAGGAAATAAAGGACATTGAGTTATGACTATAGTTGGACTACCACAATAGTTAGACTACCTTCCATTCATATTCTCAAGAACAATCACCCACAAGGTAAAATTTTACTAGTGTTTTATAAAATATATTAATGCTTTCAAAAGCTACATAGAACTGTGAATCTCTGCTGCATGCAAACTATATCCAAGAGGTGCAGTCCCATATATGAAACAAGACACAGAAATTCTCCTCAACAAGATGGACATGCTAACTGTTTTTAACCACCTTTAACTCTTATGAAATGAAACAGCACAGGAGGAGTAAGAAAAACTATGGTACATTAAAATAAAAATAAACCAAGATTCAAATTACTAAAGCTAAACTTGAAAATGATGATTCCAAGAAACTTTAATTGGTTTCATAACATGGCTGACACCACGCCCATCCTGGGAGAGAGTCCTGTAGGTTCTACTCCTACTAATTACAGGCACTAGACTTGCAATATGTCACAAATCAAGAGTGGCTGAGGATAAGACTTTGCATTAAGCTGCTTGGCTTTTATGGGTCTGATCAATGAGATACACTTCTTCCGGAAATAATCTTTTCACGCATCATTCACCAAAATCCAAACACACACAAGAAAGACATTTCAAATATGAGAAATGCAGCAAGAGATCTGCAAAAGAGACAAGAAGGGCAAACAAACCAGCACTCCATCTAGAGAAGCTTAGGGAGAAACCAAGAAGGTGCCACATGTGTTCCACCTTAGTCAGTGATGCGACCTGAGGAGAAACAGCAGCATATCTCCTTTGCAAACATGGCAATGATGTCACAGTCCTGACTACTGCACCCATCCGCATACCCACACACATACTGTAAAACACACAGCTGTATTTTCTGGCAATGGTTTAGGAATTTTGTCCCTTGGGAACAATTATTACTTGTCTGACAATACTATAAATATTAAACAGTATAAATATTTAAATTTTTAATCACTAATTATTATAAATATTTAAATATATATAATGAATATTTAAAAACTCCAAAGCTAATATACCACCTTTACAGCCCAACCTAAATGTAAGTATGTTTACCAACTTTCTCTTGTCTTGATGCTTCCAGTAACTTGTAGTATTTACAGTCCATTCAAGACTAAGAGTGGTTCTAGACTCAATTTCATATAGTATTTCTGACTTACTATTGTAAAATGCTATATGCTTGGCTGTGCAATGCCCTTCACCATAAAAGAGGACCATCTTTTAGAAAGAACTAACAATTGTCAGTAAATTTTGGGGGCAACATATTAGCTCATACTTTTAAATTCAATCCTATTTTAAGTTCACGCACAGTGAACAAAAGAAAGAATCTTGGAAATAAATTATGTACTGGCATACTCCTGTTACCTAATTAAGACAACTCTCTCCGTTGTAATTTTAAGAAACTAGTTCAATATTTTAACAAAAAGTAAGTTTCAAAGTATGTTCTCAGTTGATGATCAATCAGGATAATTATCAGCTAACCATACACTATCTGTGTATCACACTTATTTATTGATTGTCTTTTGGGAATACCATCAAAGAAGACATCAGTTACGTTAAGAAGCCTGACTTGACTAAAATTATGTTCAAAAACAAAACAAGCTTCTGAAGTACCTATGTTGTCTTGGGAAAACGAAACCCAAGGAACAAGCAAAGCAGCACATAACAGAGGCAATCCTGCATTTCTAGTGACTGTTACAGTAAACCTGCCTATGAAAACTGGTATTTGGTTAATATGGAAATGGGTCAGCCTTAGAAAAGAGAAATTCAGCTGTAAAGTTTGCAAACAAATAAGCAAAAACCTCAGAATTGCATTCCAGAAAGATAATGACATTTCTTCAAATACTCTCACAACAAATTTTCTACTACAGTGGCACTTCTCCTGGCTCCTCAGAAGTTTATTCTGTGAGTTTCTCTCAACCAGTATTTTGCACCTCAGCCATAATAAAAACTGCCATCGGAAGGTATCAGACTGGCAACTTCCTTCTTTTGTCTGATAACCTTTGATCCATCCCATTAGGTAATTCAGAAATGTACTGGTTGAAAACTATTTGCAGTTTTAATGAAAAACTGTTTTTATAATTGAAAACCATTGCAGTGTGCCATATGGACTGCATTAGTGCTTTTGAGTATTTTATTGTAGGCAAAATAAGTTTTCCTGTTTTCCAGAAATTACCCTTTCATAAAAAAATTAGAGTAAGAAAACCTTTTATTCACAAAGTTCATCTATTTGAATTTTATTTCCAGTTTCATGCCTGCGTTGGCCTTTTTTGTTGCTTTGTGGCATATTTTTTGGGGTTTTTTTAATTAAATAAATAAAAAGACACTTTACCCAGTTAGATATTCTAGAGCTACTCAAATGCACTCTGGAGAGTTCCTTAATAGAGCATATACAATTGCAAAGCTCAGCTTTAAAAGATTAGAAAATTCTACTGTACTAAGTACTTCAGAAATAACAAAATTCTACCATTCCCTCCAGGCCCCAGGGAAAGAAGCTGAAATTTGGCATTTTCTTAAACATTGAAATACTCAAGAGCAAATTGATAAAAACTTCTCTGTTCAGCAAAATTCTATTGCAGCAAACTGTGTGTATGGCCAAACTCACATGATAGTGTGCAGTCTGAAAGGTGGATCAGGTTAACTCGAGAAATGAACTCATAAAATCACACTAAGCGCAGGTAAATTGTTCCTCTGAAATACTTAGAACTCTGACAGATCCTATAAATTCCCCCAGGAGGCAAAATAGGAAATAGTGACAAAAAAAAAAAGTCACCGGTTAAAAAGTCTGCACCTTCTACTCTAAAAACTCATTTCTGTATGAAATAAGGTATAGAACTGGTTATAATAGAAGTAACTTCAGCAGAAAACTCAAAGAGAGGTGCTAAGACAACAAGGCAAAGCAGATAGAGGGAACAAGTTTTAGTCTGAAAAGAATTGCTGTAATTTGTACAAACAACAAGGGACTTCAACAGGGACATACCAATCTGACCTCAGACTACTGGTTCTCTCTTCTGCTTGTACTCCCCCTCTGATACAACACACCAAAACAGGCCAGTTGTTTAACTAGTATATGTTCCACAAAATGTGCATGGACATGTAGCAGAGAAAAGATCCTCAAGGGACATACATACAGTCACATGAAGAGAGCTAAGCAGGTTAAATGATAATCAGACCATAAGCCAGGTTTGGAATTCTAGCATCTTAATTTACAAAATCCCCAGACAGGTCAAATACTTTTAAAAATACAAACAAGTATAATATGATTTTTGATGAAAAACTTAGAACAGTTTTGCAGGGAGGGGAGGAGAAAACCACTTTTAAGAGGTTTTCATTTTTCATTGGTATTCAATAGTCATCACATACTCACAAAACAGATTTTAATAGTAATTACAACAGAAGTTAACTAAGTAAGATTAACTAGGTTGGGCTTCAGCTTCACAATCAAGACATCTGCAATGCTAAAATATTTCTTCTCTACCAAGTGTTACAGCTTCGATATCAGCATGACATACTTTGCCATCTCTGATGCTTGGTATCATTCCCAGCTGCTCAACAACTTTTTCCACAAACAACAGACAACTCAGATGATGCACACATGGACCAACAGAGCTTAACCCAGAAAAGAAAACAGGTCCTAGTCTGGTCCAAGCCAGCCAATTGCTCTCACTATGGTCTCACTTCTGAAGCAAAGATAATTGCTCCCAGTATTACAGAAATGACATAAAGGTTTCATTATAAGGAGCATCTCAGAAACCTTTTATGTTGATGAGTCCCCTAAGAAGCTATAAAAACAAAAGAAAACCCTTGGTGAAGCAATATGCAAACACTATTTTACACTGAAATCAGAATCTGCCAAATCAGAAATTTTTACAGAAAGCTGGTGGTGAGGAAAAAGAAAAACAACACTCAGGTTTTTGGGAGGCTTTATCCCTCCTGGGGATGCAAAAATGAAAATCACCTGCAGAAGAGACACTACCAGGACAAGGGATGGTAGCATGGGGATGGGAGTGGATGAGTCGGAAACATGAAGGTCAGCTGGGCCTCACAGGCAAGAGAGGATGGTTGCTGATAGTGCAGCAGAGAGGTGACTCTCGAGCAGCATTAGGAGGACAGTGTTAATACACTTGTCAGTCAGCAAGTGACGTGACCACGTCATGCTCTGTCGCTGGGAGAGTGGGTTTTTCTGCCTTTTCTCTCAATCTTACTGCGGTCCTTTACATCACATCTAAGCAGAGCTGACACAGTTTCATCTGCTAAGTGCCTCCAGCTATCTCTGTGGAGTCATTACCTTACAAACCGTTCAAGCAGTATTTCTCAACACTTCCTAAATACCCAATTCAGTTGAAGCCAAAAATGCCCACTGATAAGCTTTCTAGATCTCTATTTCTATAAAATATTAAGCCTTATTAAATGATGTAACAATAATTATTAGGTAGTCTGCATCTGTTCACTGGACACTGTTTTTTATTGGCTCATTTACTATTAGAAACTTTTGCACTGTATATCAGAGAGATAAAAGCTTGTAAACCAAGAGGAATAAACAAACCTTGAAACTTAATTCAAATTTGGTTCATGATCACAGGATTCAGGTGTTTCCATAATGTCAAATCTTTTCTATTGTGTGAGAAGAATAAAAGATTAAAACCTAAAGAATAGGGTTTCTATTACTTTTTGCTTTCAGCTGAGACTCCCAGCTAGGAGGCTGGATTTCAGTATTTCTGCTTCACCTAAAAGGGTAACCAATGCTCCAGTTGAGACATTTCCATGTTGAAAAGGCTCTTCTTTCCAGGAATACTGTAGGGTTTTCTTTGGTTGTTGCTGTTGTTGTTTGGGGGGTGGAGGTTGTTGCTGGGGTTTTTTGCTTTTTTTTTTCTGTTGGTTGCTTTTTTGTGGGATTTTTGTTTGTTTGTCTTTTGTGGTATTTTTAACATAACACCGATTCCACTAATTTTTTAAGACAGCTGCACTGCCTACCTATTTCTTCCTGGATACAGTCAAAACTTTCATGTCTGTGTAATCTAAAACACTGTATTTTAAATAAGCCCTGGTTTTCCAAGCATTTCCTGCAGTTAAGTACTGTACAGTCAGATGTAGAGGATGATTAATAGAGGTGCAACAGAATATTTTTTCTCTTTCCTTAGTCAGATGGAGTTGGTTGATATTAAGTAAATCAGTACTAGAGCCTTTTCTAATCCAGGTTTTAACAGGGTATGGAGCGTATGTTGTTGGTGTTTTTTGGGATGTTTTTTGCCTAGGGAGCACAAGGCAGAAGATAACTAAAAAAGAGAGCAACTACTTTTTAGATGATTTATCTATCAGTATATTCGCACATACAGTATTTAATGCAAGCTGCTAGCCATTTGTTTGAAGCAGCCTCAAAAAAGAAGTAATAACACTTTTTAATTTATGTTGAATTTTAGGAAATTTTGGTTTGGGCTCTTTGTCTTCCAGAGGTATTCTAAAAATACAAATAGCTGAGAATATTCTGGCCAAAAAAATTCATTCTGCACACACAGCACATCAAACATCTTGTCTTACCTTAAAATGTAACTGGAAAATTCAAGACATTAAGTATGTTTAATATATTGAATCCTTGAAGAGAAAGAAGTATTTACGAGCCGCCACAACTTCCTGGCAGCGTACCTGCCTCTCAGTGACTCTCCTTCTCCAGATGAATGCTACATTCTGCAAAAGCAGAAACACTTCCCAGGAGTACAGACAGGTTAAAGTTAAATTCATTTATGGCTTGTTAGAGGATCCTTCTAAAACATACTTAAGAGTCTGCGACTCTTCAGTGCAAAAATGCAAGTTAAAATTACAGACTTCTATCCTTTTTTTTTTTTTAAAATAAAGCCTTAAGATGCTTTCTAAGTATTCCAGGGCCTGTTTCTTGTAAGCTTCTGAGTACATAGCCAGCCTATGTTGTGATTATAGCTGTACAGGGCTCATCCATAAAATAAAGCGTGACAAACCAACTTCGAATATTTTTAGACCATACCTAAAACACAAGGACAAACCCAGTCTTAAAAAAAAAAAGCTGATTTTGAAAAAATATAATGAAAAAGTACCAGAATTATGTAAGACTTTAAATTTCTGAACTGCGATTCCTCATTATTTTTCATTATTTAAGTGCTAATTGACATTAGCAAAGAATTTTCAGAGTTAGATACTATTCCACAGTGGAAAAGATAAATTACAGACTCTGAGATCCCTACCACACTATTGCAAACACAATCACTAGGTAAAATTAAGAAAGCAGTAAATGTACCTATCATGGCTTCCCACCCTATTAATATTCCACACATTTAATTTAAACCTCTTCAATAATTCTGTTCTCCATGAAGGTCATCAAAAATGAATTAGACCAGTTATGCACTCTCTCATTTAAGTACATGAACTTCAGTCACATTCCCATATTGTAAAAACTTTGGCTTAATATATATTGTAAATTTTGTTCAAATATCAGAAACTGAAATAACATGTCATTTTTCAATTAAAAGCAACTCCTTTTGGAAGTGACAGACTTGATACCACAACATTTTAAAAGAGAGCTACCTCAAATTGGCAGTCTAAGCTCAGACTGCAAATGTTGCTGAGACCTGGCCCAAGTCCCAGACATGGGATGGTCCCCTCCATCTCATACCTTCCTTGCAGTTTCTCAGAGAACAGTTGTATGCAGAGTTCCAAAAGAGGACAGCAATGTTTAGTGCCTCAACAGCCTGGTAAAACAAGCAACAGGGTATGGCTTCCTGTTATTCTGGTCTCATAAAAAAAAATAAGAGTACTTTTACCGAAAATGAGTCTACTCAACCTTCAGCTAATGTATATAGCTTTGCTCACAATTCCTACATCTGACTTGGTAAGATTCAAAAGTTATCCTGACCAGCAGCATTACTTCACTTTCATCTAAAGCGGCAATAGCAAAACACTCAAATTAATTTTAGTCTCAACACATATTACCACTGCTGCAGATTGGGAAAATAGAGGAGATTTACATCATTACACAATAATCTGATGCCAAATTCTTTCAAGTCTTCTCAGGGTCAGCCAAGTCCTGGAAGAAGTTTTTCTTGCTCCTTCGGTGATGCAATCCTTTCCCCGCTCCCTGCCCCTGCCTCCCCCTGCACAGTTTTGAAGCAGAATCTTAGAGGTTTGCTTTTAAAAAGATACATTGTTCCAGAATAAAATCTTATTCATGAAAGACAGAGGAAGTCTAATTTCTTTACCACATTTTCAAAATCTAAGTGAATACACTAAAAGCATGGATGTGTCTTTCTCTGAGTATCAGGCTGCTAAGAATATGAAGCGTGATACATTCCATTATGAACTTATATACTGGATAACTGTATGCAGTTACATGTTGCATAAATTTATAACTATTCTTAATTTAAATAAAAGACCACCCAGATACTGACTTTCTCTTTCAGTGACTGAAGTGTGCAATAACTAGCTCTCAAAAACTACAAATGTCAATAGCATTTACAAATACTGAAATATTCTTTGCGTTTGATCTCCTTCATTACTGCCATTTTTTAAAAATTGTTTCTGTATCTTTGTGGTCCCATAAGCTTTTTTTACTGAGGTGTTAAACAAACATTCTTTACAACTTCTGTTAAGCCTTCCCCCCTTTTTAAAAGGGAACTTACCAAATGCTTACTGCTACAAAGAAAAATGTTCCTGGAGGCAGTGTACGGGAACAGCCCATAGAGTAGTGCTGTGCACAACTTGTAATTCCCAAAACCTAGCCAAAAAGCTATGTTTTCATAGTTCTGACCAGAACTTATCTTCAACAAACCAGTTCAGAAACAATACTATTAATATATACAGTATAAAAGTATAAAAGAACAGAAAAATATATTTCATACAGTAACTGGATATATATCCGACAGCAAAAGCTTTTTGCTTATTAACAGAAAAAAAAACTTGACAAGACTCCTGTATCACCCACATCTAAGTGAAACACAGAAAAAAAATCAGTCACAATCAAACAATTTTTTTAAAGAATCTGAACTTAAACTGTTATCAAGCAAATTATATTGCAGACAAACTATTTGCTTCCAAAATTGGAGATTCCGGGAAGAGGATCCACTGCTTCTAAAGTACTGACCAGTTACAAAAATTTAATGGTAAGCAAGTTTTTTGGATTTTGAAGTGACAGAGAAACCACCTACACATTCACTAGACAATTCTTACATTAAGGATGTAATTTCTGCATTAAGAGTCTGAACAGCAAGATTTTTTTTTTTTCATTTTTGTTTTATAAATAAAGATTCACTACAGTGTGATTCATCACTGAGCAAGATTTTCACAAGGCATGTTTCACAGCAGTGAAGTCCACTGTCACAGTCCTGCTCCTTGCTGGCTCCCTACATTTTCAGTCGGCTGGGTCCTTGGTCCAGTTGTGCTATGATCAGGTCACTACAACCATGTGGTTACACCATGCTATGGCAAGTGGGACAATGAAATACCCATAGCCCCAGTGTACAGTATCTTAACAGCCAGGAAACCATATCTGAATATCAAGGCAAGCACCCTGTTGCAAAATGCACCTTTTTAGAAGGATGAATCCCTGTATGATGGACAACACTATAAAGCAAATACAATATGTATGATCACATGCGGTGGTGAAACTGAACTAAGGGCAACCAATAAAGTTGCCATTCTAAATTTTTTCATCATGCCCTTCCACAGGGGCTGCCAACAAGATACAGAACACAAGTAGCAACTGAGGTACCACTGCTGAAATTCATACAGAATTTACTACATACCATATCCTACCATGTCTACAGCAGGTACAGGCACCTCTGGGGCAGAAGCACAGGATCAACTAGGTTGGAAAAGACCTCTGAGATCATCAAGTCCAACCTTTGACCAAATACCACCTTACCTACTAGACCATGGCACTAAGTGCCACGTCCAGTCTCCTCTTAAACACCTCCAGGGATACTGAATTCACCACCTCCCTGGACAGCCCATTCCAATGCCCAATCACTGTTTCTGTGAAGAACTTCTTCTTAATGTCCAACCTAAACCTTCCTCGGCACAGCTTAAGACTGTGCCCTCTTGTCCTACTGCTGGTTGCTGAGGAGAAGAAACTGACCCCCACATGGCTACACCCTCCTTTCAGGTAACTGTAGAAAGTGATAAGGTCTCCCCTGAGCATCCTTTTCTCCAGGCTAAACAAACCCAGCGCCCTCAGCCTCTTCTCACAGGACTTGTGCTCTAGACCCTTCACCAGCCTCATTGCCCTTCTTTGGACGCACTCCAGCACCTCAATGTCCTTCCTAAATTGAGGGGCCCAGAACCGGACACAGAATTCAAGGTGAGGCCATTCCAGTGCCGAGTATAGGGGAAGAATCACTGTCCTGGTCCTGCTAGCAGGAACACAGCCGAAAGGAGTAACCACCACCCCACTCTCACTCCACAGGGTGCCAAACAACATCCAGCACCTTCATGCGATTTTATTTGCTCAGTTGTCTTTTCACTGGGAAAGAATGACAACTAATGACAAGAAACCCATGGATACTAAAATAGCTTTACTACTGTTACCTCTGTGCTTCTCATGTCACATCAAGCATTAACCCTCAGTCTAAAATTTCAACTGAAAAAAATAAACCAAAATATTGACCAATGCCTCTTAATTCATGACTCAAAAACAACACTACAGGAAAATAATCTATCAGTAGGCCATGAAGAACAGACAGAGAAAATATGGATGATCTGAAGCACCTTTTATGATTGCTGTTTTTAAGGATAAATTTGCTAAACTTTAGATTAAATGCTTTGATAGCTGTTTTGGACACGCATAGCCCTAGTTCAGTGGATAAAGCAAAGGAGCTGTACATTTTCTTTTAAACTATAAAACTTTAAAAAAGGACTTCCAAGTTTCTACATTTCAGGCTATTTATTAAAGAATTAATTCTATGAAGACTTTCAGGATGCTATGGCTCTGTGCAGTTGGAAAGTATTCTCTGACTCTTCTGTGTATTCATTTTTCTGGGCTTCGTGTGAAGTCTCCAGTTCATATTAACTGACAAAAGACTGAAATGAAAACATTTAGGTTTTCTACTTTCTAGGTAGTTCTAGGTCAGTTTTGTTATCCTCCTTTCATTAGTGTTTTTCAGTTTAACAGCCTTCTTTCTTAAAATGCTGATAAATTTCAGGGGGAAAATTATTTCAAATCTCAATTATTTATAGTGATCCAACACATAGGAAAGAAAAGCTGTGGCTTAGCTCAATTAGCAGAAAGACCAGATCCCCTCCGGGAACTGGGTGACTTACAGTATTTATCTGAACTTCTACTCTGTACTGATGTTTCCAAATTTCTTCTCATCAAGAGCAGAGCATGCATGCTGTTCTCTATAGGAATTCTCCAGTCCCTTTCTGTAAAGACTACTAACTTTTATAATTGGCCTTGTACTTACATTAAAATTTTACATTTTGCTACCTCATCCTACTTATATTAAAGTAGAATTTTATACTTTGCTCCTTCCTCCCATATGCGTTCACAGGAGTAGACATGCTCTCAATCAGGGGCTCTGAAATATAACTGCTTCATTCTTGTTCAAAGCAACAAATCTGTTCGTAGGATTTAATACAAACAAAAATCTGTTTCTGAAAACATTCTCACAGAAGCATCTCTCAGTTCTAAGATCTGTTCTAACACACCTATTTTTAAAGGAAATAAAACATACAAAGTATAGCCTTGCGTAAAAGGTTTCTATGAAACTCCCCGATAACAAAAGTAGTAGAAACTGGAAACAAGAGACAACAGAGATACAGAAGTGCACAACCGAAGTAGGCTTCTTTTACAAGACAAACCCATTTTAATACTTCAAAATGAACAGAGCTGAAGATTACTCTCAATAAATGAATGACTTTTCATCTGCGGATCCTATATTTCAAAACAGGTCTGTCTGGTACTGCTTCACCAAGTATCAGATCTAGCCCAAATTTAAATAAGGAGGGCTGCACTGCACTGACACTCCTGAATCACAGGCCTAGGGGCTCTCAAGCAATACATCTTTATTCTTCCTACCCTGGCGTCTGCATCTTTCTCAAGCATTTCTGGCTTTAGGAAGTGATCCTACTGTCTAGTTCAGAACATAAACACAAGAACAAGAACAGTCATCTGCCTTATCACAGCAATTAAGTCAGGACAACTTTTGTCTTCCTAGATACCAAGGGTATCTTGAACTACAGCTTCTCAAACTCCTGGTTACCAGTCTGCATACTCTGTTACTGAACTTAAAACACTGGCTCTCAAAGCAGCACAGGGAACTACAATTCCACACCACAGACTGCTCAGATCTCAGCTTTTTTCCAAGCACTACATGGGAGACTGAAGAGAAACATACTTTGCTGCAAAAATAATTCTCAGAAACTACTGGTAAAAAGCTGCAGTCTCTAATGGTAAATTACCTACCCAGTCTTGCTCTAGCAAAGCCAAAACAGTCTGGAGACTGCCCTGGAAGGAAAAGCAACACATTGATAAATTACTCTGAGGAACAAGAAACCAACCTGTGCCAAGCATAGCTTTTTCCCAACCAATTTGGGATTCTGGGACAAGAGCTAGGATCCCATAGGAGAATGTTCACATTCGCATTTAAGTCCTCAAACTGAATTTTCACTAAACATAACAAACAATACGTGACAAAAGAAAGGAAAACTCTTAAAATTACTTCTGGGACTTTCCGCAGTGTATCATTAAATTCAAACACATATTGCCAAAATGTAAAACAGCGTAAGCACAAAAGCAAGCTTTCTTGAGGTTTACTGACTCTAATGCTCATCTTAATTTAACGAATCCTAAGCATGTCATGACATGTTCCTGGGAACGTGACCATGCTACTTTAAGATGCTATTTGGCAAAACCCCAAAGCTAACTCATATGTTTTTAACTTCATGCCTTCTTATCACATTCACTTTTTTTTCCCCACCAATAATTTGTAGGCTCTCATTAACACAGTTTGTAGTCCACTCAAATACCTCCCTAATTCACAGGAATGTAACAAATTGTATATTTAAAACGGCATAACAACCAATCTAGAAATATCACCTCCTTCCTACTCTATGTTCAGGCCATAAATATAAAAACTGGCTACACCTACATAGCACCACACTTTGAGACTTGCAATAAAACACAAAAGCACTGAATTTTTACTTATTGATGTAAAGATAAAACAAAATAGTCCTGAAATTGAACCTTCCATCTTCAAAGATCATTTTATTGAATTAAATGTAATGCTATCCTGAAATATCCCATATAATTATTAACATACATGTCTGTATGAGCAAAACTAAGGGCTTTTTTCGCAGATCTTTTTAGACTTTGTCATTTGAGCTGAAGGAACGCTAAGGATTCCAAAGAACATTTATGTGTAAAGCAGATTCTGTTAATATGAAAATTTTAATGAAGGATTTATTTTATTTCTTTTTTAAGGGGATAAATAAAATGCAATTGTTACTCATATGCCAAAATGCAGAACTAACCCCTTGTGTGATGCAACTGGTGCAAAGTTACAATCACAGAACCCTGACCAAATTCTGTTATGATTAGAGACTACAGTAAATGATACTGAAGTGCAACAATTATTGCATTACATTTCAACGCACCAAAAGTAGTAAAACACCATCAACAAACAAATAAAGATGCCTGCTTCAAATAACTTTATAAATCATATCACGTAAGTTATGTTCAAATTTGGGAAGACTATCAGAAAGAACATTTTGTTTACAAATCTTAAAGAAAAGCATTTGCAAAAATTTTTAAAGCACATGTAAAAATAAACATATTTGTTTTAATTTCTCTCAACCATTCAAGCCCACATATGCATCATTCCAAGTCACTTTTTAATAAAAACTCACAAAGGGACCATATTAATATACTTCAAAGCCAGTTCCTTCAACATCTCATTGATGAATGTACTACCTAAATATTTTAAAGATGAAAATCTTGCATTTTGATAGCTATTCCCACTCCTTGTTAGAAGGTTCCCTTCGAAGAACCTTAAGTGCACTGAAAATAGCAACCTACCTACACACTGTACTTTTGCCCATTAATTTTTTGTCTCTGCTGAGGTAAGCAAATTTTGCCTGATGACCGCTTCCTGTAAATGAAGTAGATTAATAAAACATTATTAGTAAAAATGTATTGTTATCTTCCAAGCTTCTTACAGTTCCTACTGTTCCATAAACATGAAAAAAATCCATTTGAAAACATTTTATGTACTTAAAATAATATGAAAATAAAATAAAAATCTTTTGAGTAGTTTCAAAGGAAAAAAAAGGACATAAAATTCAATAATCACACTCAAACTGAAACGAGTCATTAACTAGAGAAATTTCATTTTAAAAATGAAATTATTACTTGCTTGGACTTGGGAAAAAGACATATCAGCAGTGTTGGGGGTTTTTTCTCTGAAAGTTCACAAAAAGAACTAAAAGACTACAGAGATCTAACATATCTGCAGACTCTTTCTCCAAACAGAAAGGCACAGATGCCTTAATCCTGCAAGGCTAAATTATTGTAATAATACAGATTTGTCTCAAGAAAACCACATAAGAAATCACAAATGCTCCAAAAGTTATTTTTAACTGTGTGTAATCTATTCTCTACTAACCCCAACAGAACCTGAATACTGACAACTCCTTATCATCCATCTCAAAGGGAACTTTTCTTCCTTACAAAAGGACAGAAATGCGTCCAAACCCAGTGATTGGGACAGTAAGGGAACAAGCCCAAATTCATGGCCCAACAGTTTTCATAGATGACTAAAAAATCAAAACCATAAGCTGAAAGCACAGAATCCCTGTTTCCAAATCCAAAGAAGAAGAAAGCAAAAAACCTTCCCCAACAGAAATCTTAGTTTATTTAGAAAATAACGAGAAGGAAGAAATAATTTAAAAAAACCCCAACCAACAAACAGACACCCCCCAACCCCCCCCCCAAAAAAAAAAAAAAACAAACCAAAAACACACAAAACCTCGAACAAAAAACAAACACTGAAAAAACACCAAAAACCAACTGGGAAAGCAGAGATTGACCTTCCAGGATCTGGTGAAGGAACCAGCTGTTGCATATAATCTTAAAGTTATCCTTTTCTTTCACCAAAAAGCCAGAGCATATCCACACTGTAAGTGATTCCCAGAAGAGGTAAAACACAACCAGGTGCAGCTACTTCAGCTACATGGTAAAACCCCACCAAGCACTTTGTAGCATCCCTTCCCACAATACTTTCTTATGGTTCCGTAACTCAGAAATGCGGCAAAAGTACAAAGTAGTTTTACTAACTAATTTGTATATGCTTATTCTGCAAAATTTTTTCCTCAGCTTTAAGCAATGCAACAAAAGCACTTTACTGAAATTATTATGAAGCACTGACAATGTAGGGGACCTATGCAAGGAGGCCATGGCCTTGAGTGCCTGAAGAAAGCAACCAAGTTGCCCAGGCCCACAGCAGTTAGTTATAAAAATACAAATTATACCACTTAAATCTTACTGACAGAATCCTGCCTGATAAAAGATTAGATCCTTCAAGGACTCCAATGCTGTACGACACAAAACTTTACCATTTCCAAAACTCCCTTCTGGGTAGATTCTAAATTCACCCCATATTCAGTAATGCTGCTTTCTTTACTTGTCTTAAAATGTTATGATTTCAATTCTAGCATCCCTACACTTGACAATATTAAGTATTTCTTCTAACACTGTAATCATTCGGACACTAATAAATTTATTTTATTTCATTAAATTCAGACTTGCTACACATGGAATGACTCATTCTGTCTTATAAACCTATTGGTGGAAGCATGCACCATAGCTGACATGAAAATGTAATAAAATCATAAGAGAAATTAGAAAGGGTTACATTTTTAGCCAAATAGATATTCCAATCAATCACAGCATAAAAAACTGGTACTAGGGTATAATCACTAAAAAAATGTCATCATTTCAACACCAAACTAGATTCCCCCTTTGTCTTGCAAGAAGGGAAAGGGTTGCGTTGCAAAGCCTCTCTATGCAGTATCACAGAGCAGGATTTCTTTCTGCTCCTATGAATACATCTTGGAATAGTGTCAGCTTCCCTCTCTCCCTCAACAACATACAGCAGGTATGTTACTGCTCACTACAAACACTACATCTTTTCCTGCTAATTGATCAGTACTCCTCATCATATTTGTACTGTTTGGCATTTCCATATTTGCATTTTTATGCAAAATAGGTGCATTTACTTTCTATTCTGTCAGCCCGTTATGGACAAGTACTAGGCTCAAGGAAATGCGTATGAAACCTGAAGTTTCCCTTCAGTTTCCTCATAGGGCAGTTTCCCAGACAAGTGACAGAAGCTTCAGTCTATGACACACCTCCTTAGCTAAGTTAGGTAGATCACATTCAGTGTATGCCAAAAGCTCTTCTTAAAATACATTGCATCTACTGCTTCTAGTCTAGTCAAATATTCTACTCCACCACCAGAGAACATGATTGCTTCAGCACAATTCAGTTTTGGACAAAGTTTCTTTCAAAATATGCTTTAAGACTAAAATCCAATCAAATTACCTCTACAACATAAGAATAGGCTTTAGCTTCACAAACCTCAACCAAGTGACCAACCCTCCATCATTTTAACAAACAGAGAAAACCTTTCATAAGTACTTAAAAAGCTTAATAACAACAAAAGGAGAAAAAAGACAATACACTCTAAGAGCTATCTTATTTTAAAAGAAAGCGAGACACAGAGTAGAGGTCACAAAAAAACTACATAGCAATCTATGGGGTGGGGGGGAAAGAGAGAAAATGGCTATTAACTTAAGATTTGACAAAAAAATTCAAAATTTTCTCAAACAACAGCTTCCCTTTCCTCTCCCCTCTTTGATTTGCAGTATTCACATTGACACAGTTCCACTTGGAATTTCAGACAAGACAGCTTGAACAACCATCTCCATACAAAAAAATCCTAGGGAAAAAACACCCAAACCACACACAGTAAGAGTCAAAAAAATTGAAAAATATTTCTTCAAGCATTCCAAGCTTTAATACAGATTAATAGAAAAGTGAAACAAAGATGCCTCTGACATTAAGACCTGAGGTCACATTCCGCAAGGACAACAGGAATTATTTCACTATTGGAAGGATTTCGTTATTTAATTTACAAATTCCAGTAAAAATGTCAAAAGAGTGTTTATACTAAACAACATTAAAAGATGCATGTCATTTCGCAAAATTTCCTCTACGCTAAGCTTGAATATAGCTTTTTATATTCTGCTTCTATTTGTGATACACAAGTTTAGTATTTGCATTTTGAATACAGGACAAAGTTTCCTGCATTTTTCCCTGTAGAAGAATTCCTTTGAAAATTATTTTCTCTGTAGTCTCATATTCATTGGTCTTGACTGATGGACAACTAAATTATTTTTAATTTTCATTTGCTTTTGTCATAGTTGAAAATTAAATTTATTCCAACATCTTTCTTCAAATTCAAATATTCTTATACTACTTTGATTGTACATACTTGAAAAACCTTCATCTGATCAGTGACCCTATTCCCAACCATTTTTGGTCATTTTCAGGAACAAACTATTGAGAGAATTATTTTTTCTTCCAGAGATAAAACACTCTCATCCTGTGTGTACTAATGCATAAATAAAAATAAAAGGTTTCTCTAGGTAACGAGGCCCTTTCGTATGCTCCACCAAACCAAGCAAGTCTGCAGCACAAGTTCTTTGCCAGGAACTGAAAAGCTAAGAAGCAGCTGCATGAAGAATCCTGCTTTGAAAAACAACACTTAGGCTTGCCTTACAGACAGGCAAAAAGTGTCAGGGGAGGAATTGCTCCTGGAGTGATCTCAAGCCACTCGCTGTAAGAGAAGTCTAAAGAGGTAGATTTCAACCTTGTTAGAAGTAGTTAAATATAAGTGAGGCAGACCTACTCACTGAATCTATTGCATATTTCCTCTGATCTTACTGATTGCAACAAAGCAAATAATCCCAAAATTGTCACACCAGAATTCCAAAGGCTCATGCTACAGAGAATGCCAGCATTTCATTTGTCACACAGAAAAACAACCACCATCTAAAATGAATGACTAATTAACCATGCACAATAAATTAAACTAGAATTTACCACTTACTGTATTTATCTGCAGCTCATTTATTTATGCTCTCACATACTCTATTTCAACTGCATCTTGCACTCATCTAAGACAGCTCTAAATTGACCCTGGTATCTCAGGATGCAGCACTTGAAGCCTAAAGTAGAACAGGCACCAATGAACCGCACTTAGGACAATCAAAAATTATTTACAAACTGCTCAAACATGCAGAGCTTTGGCAGGAGCACAAAACAACTACACAAAAGGCAGTTAACAGAAAACAAACACTGAATACAAAGGACCAGTAATCTTGAATGATCTTTTACCACAGACACTACAGCTATTAACTTGAGTGGGAGATTGCTCTCGAAGCGGTGTCACACTTGGTAAGTACAGATGCACAGAAATATCCAAGTTAGGCTTCTAAACTTCCTACTATCCAGGCAAAATTAAGTAAGGAAAAAGAAATACTTGGAGCTTGTTCTAGTATCAGTTTCTCCTTCAACCATGTCATGAAATAAAATTAAAAACATAGTCTTTTTTTTCATACCTAAGTCCAAAATACAGTAACATCTTCCATTCAGAAAAAAGTCACCATCTGACTATCACGATGAAAAATAATGCAGGATTATTAATTACTAGCTTTAACATATTAATGGAGAGATATTCCTAAAACAGTCACATTTCTGTATATTATTCTGTCCAGTTTACTTGTAAAACCAAAATAAACCTCCCTAGTTGGCACCTTAAAAGCACATTCTTGTTCACTTTTATCATCCAGATGACTTAACAATCCTAGCAGAATAAAGATTATTATTTCACCAAACTTAGGGGAAAGGGTTATAACAATCCACAGATCAAGATATAAACACACACAAGTATGTGTGTACATGCAAATCTCAATAAAAAGGTCTCCCGCCAAACTACAGTATTCAAAAGTTTTACAGACAGGTAGCACTTTTTTTTTTTTTTTGAATTTGATAATATGAAAATTCCTATTACATAAGATTCCTTTCATCCCTCTTGCCCTGAAAAGATCACAAAAGAGCAATGCAAGAGTATTCAAAGTCATAAAGCCTAAGATGATATTCAATTTCTGGCTAACATTATTCACACATTCAATCATATTTCTCAACTTGCTTCTTTCAAATTTCTTCATTAGCTTGTATGATTTGACAAGTCCTTTTCAACTTTCACTTTTATTTCTTCCTCATACTGGACCTCTGACAACATTACTTTAAACTCCGCATCTCTTATCTGTGTACAAACTCATGTCTTCCTCAGTATTGGGGATGGCCATATACACAGAAGACTTCATCTGGGGAGTGAATTTGCAATGGGAAGACTACCTACTTTTAATAAAGATGACTACAAATTATGAAACATTCATTTAATTAGATTTCAGATTGCCAACAGATAAAAAGCAGCAAGTAAATGTCACCACAAAAATGCACAAAATTGCAGCATTCCAAAGACATTGACTTTGTCCACATTGCACAGATGCATCACAGGCTTCCCACTACGAGCAGCAGGAGTCTCTTTAGACAATACGCTAGCAAGAAAACAATCTTAATGTGGTATACAGGGTAAAGTGTGAAAAGTGGCTAAATCGACATCACCGTAACAATATTGAGCCATTCTCAGTGCTGAAATAGCTTAAAATGAGAATATGCAGATAAAAGGAACTTCAAATGAATATGTGATCAACAAAAAGAAAAAAAAAGTAGTAACTGCCTGGTTTAGGCCAGTATAGGTAAGTGTTTATAATGTCAATTAAATTACAAAACTCCCTGTTCATACTAACTGCTTTTATGGTACCATATATCTCTTCTGTTATGTGGAAATTAAAGCTACCCAAATAAGCTGTTTTTCATTGGTTCTCTTATCAATAAAGGATATTTCAAAATATCCACTGCAGGTGATCGCCACTTTAATCCCAAATTTTAATTCAAGAAATATTAAATTAATATTATCCTAAAAACTGGAAGATATTACTGCTGGAAAAAGGTAACGAAAAAGTATCCTCATGTTTCCAATAATAGGTAGACGCAGGTCCAATCAGGAGCATGGACAGGACTTAAAAGAGCAACCAACTTTCCCACTGGTCTAAGACAAATTTTGACCTTGCTGTGCTAAGGGTCAAATTTGACCCTGTTGCACCCAAGTGTTCAAATCCAACACATACCACTGCAGCCCTAACATCCCTCTCTGTTATTCTCTATTGGTATTTCAAGAATTATTCCCTGAATGCATAACAGAGATGACAGAGACCTATCTGTAGATGTTTACCTTATAGGTCCAAATATCCCACTCACCATCAAAGTCATGAAGTGACTCATTTTGCTACAGGACTCAAAACACCCAGAGAACAACCAAAGGCAGACTCAACCCCTGACATGGTAAATTATTTTTTCCTAGTGAGCATGATGTGACTTCACAGCATTTTCTTCAATATTGCTATTCTGTAACAATATACACCATCATTGTCACCCAAAGACAGCAACCTATTAGCCACTCCACTTCACTGACCAGCTCCAGAAAGATGATGTGACGTTTCTGTTTCACTGGGATGAGCAACTCTGAAGTGCAAGATCTGTGCATCCCATCCTTGATTAAGTAAAGCTCATCCAAATTAAACTTTACATCGGAAGGAGTAATCCATTATGAAGACAAACCTAAGGGCCTTACTCTAGGCAGCAGGACAGCCATCTAGATCAAGACTTAATGGTTCTGAGGATGCCAAGGCAAAAAAGTTTTCACAGATACTGTGCCCAAAACCACCCCAGTCACCTGCTTCCAACTGAACAGGATATATGCAAAATTTCTGGGCACTGAGCCTGAAGTTTAGTCTTCCAATGAGAAAAAACACCAATGATGCTTCAAGTCAACACTACAGTTTCTTGAGTCTCAATCAAGAGATCTCAATTCCGTTATTAAATGAGACAAGATCCCCATACCTTGGTGCCATAAAGAAGCCAACCAATCATGTATTTTACTGTTAGCAGATCTGCATCATTTAAAAAGATACAGATACTTCCTCTGGGACACTCATTTCCATACTTCCATTGCATTGTCTTGAAATCAAGAGACACTAATTTCTTTCCTGAATGGCCAAGAGAAAGGCCAGTCCCAAAGCCTGAAGGAAAAGGGAGAGAAGATGAATGCTTCAGACTAACATTACTCCATCTTTCTCTCCCTTTTTGACATTAGAAAAACAGACTGTAAAAAATACTTTCTCTCTGCAGTGCAATGAAAGTTTTTTTACTTTAGAGATGGAAACTGTAGGCAGGGGGGACAAAGCAGGCAATATGAACCCACTGGGATACCTACAGTAGCAGGAACAGAGTGAATATAGATGGGTCATTGGAACTGGAGATAACACTTGTGAAGCCTTCAACTCAGACTATTTTTCTTGAGAGAAAGGAAAAACTAAAGCCAAGGTCTCCAAGCAAGGTACAAGCCATCTTAATTAGGAAAAAGTAAAAAAAAAAGGTTTAGTGAACATCACTGTCAGCTAGAAACCCTGACAAAATGAAAGACCATCTGTTTTCAGGTCAAACAGTACAGGTTTATTAAAAGGCAGACCCTCTACAACAAGCACAAGCATTTTGACAAAACACAGGTATATTCCTGCCTATCCCTAAACTCTGACTTTTAGAACTTCTCTGACTGTGTCAAGACAGCCAGACAAGAAAGAAACACCAAAAATATCCTCGTAGAAGCCTGGAACTCCTGACCTTTCTTTCCCCACAGCGGAGGAAGCAGAAGTCAGCAGTGAAACACAGCTGCGCTTTGGCCACACCCACAGGTAAGAACAATTTAGCTACTGCAGAACATCTGTGGGGCTGTGGGATGCTTTCCTTCCCTCTCCTGTTTCTAATACACAGGACATTGCAGTACAGGCAGCTAAATGCTAGAAGAAAAGCCACTGTCCTACTAGAACCTGGGGATGGTGTTCTCTCTGATGGACAAAGATGGCTAAAGACCTGTATTGTATTACAAAGTTATTTTATTCCTAGCTGATGTGGGAAAGTCACAGATCCACTAGAGTACGCTACAAATTCACAGCCTGGAGCACGTGCCCAGACAGGTTAAGTTAACAAGCATCCATCTCATGTGCTGTTTAATAGAGGTAAAAAGAAGCTTTAGCACCTAGTGACCATCTTTTAGCCCTGCCCTGACTATACATGGCTTGAAGAGACCATGAAGCCACTACCACAGATATCAATGACAAGTAGGGCAAGTAGATTTAAAGTCCAGAAACTGAGTAAAAAATTGTGCAGCTCAGGGAAAAACAAAAATAGCCAAGTGTTGTCAGCAAACAGGGGAAGGCATCAAGAATACTCCAGCTAAATACCACTTACAAACAGAAGAGGTCTCTAATTCAAATAGCTGTGTGCACACAAGGATCTCTGTGTGAACACACATATGACTCAAGCCTCAAAGATAAAACAATCCTCACATCTGACAGAAACCTGCAAAAATATTTTTTTTTTAAAAATATCGTTAAAGGAGTACTACATTCAATAAGGTGTTTGGGCAAGTAAGTTAATAAAAGTTAACCAAGTATTTCTCCAACTGTTGGATGCAAGATCCAAGCCTCAGCTTTAGAGAAAAAGCAGCATTTGGCACAGTGTGTGCAGAAACAGAATGGAGACAGTGCCAACAGGGACAACTCAGCCTCTGGACACTGGGAGTTCAGCACATACCAACACCACTCATCTGAGCACATCTGCATTATTCCTGCTTTTTCGCCTGAGGTTAGTCAGTACACATCATCAAAGTCAAGTCAATTAATACACAAACTGAGTTTCCTTCTATTTTATCCTAATGGATTTTGAGTTCTCTAAGTTTTCTTCTACTTAATTCTTCAAGGATTATATGTTTATGTGGATCTATAAACACACACCTGTGCTAGTCTAGCACAATCAGGCACTGATGCAGAGCTATTTTGTTTAATTTACTCAAACAAAAGAGCTCAGACATCGACATCTTTTTCTCCAATCACTCCATTTAACTTAGCACCACAGTACAATATCCCATGAATGTTTCAAGCATTTTATCTACTGCTATTTAAGTGGATATTGGATAACTCCAAAATGCCCTTATTTTTAGGTTGTCAGTAGAGCATTTTTACAGTAATGCAGCAAGAAAAAACAGAGCAAAAAAAGGTGTAATTCATGATAAACAGCCACATATATCCTAAGTACAACTTACTGTTACAAGGAGAAGGAGACATGCCTTCACCGTCAATATACACACGCTCCTTAGAGAGGACATGACTTCAATAAATACCCACTGTGGACTTTATTAAAACTACAAAATAGTGGCTTATGCACTTATCACCTCTGCTTGTAAACAAATGCTGAATCATGGAGGAAAGTTAACTCAAAATATCGTTAGCCTTTTTGCTTATTTGGTTTGTGAGCACTTTGCAGATCACTGATTTCACTCTTATTGGCCCTACGTGTTCATCCACGGATGCTGTGAGCTGCTCATGCAAGGAACTGGGGGAATGTTTGGAGTAGGGGAAGTAAAGTAAAACGTTTTTTTGTTTGCCATGGGGCTTGCTTTCTAGGCTGGGAAATGGAATGTGCTGGTTGCAGCTGGGGTAGAGTAAATTTTCTAAAAAGGACTGTTGTGGTTTAACCCCAGCCAGCAGCCAAGTACCATGCAGCCACTCGCTCATCAGCAGCTCCTCTCTCAATGCTACAGATAATGGTATTTACGTAGATTTAAATATAAAAGTATACAGTATTTTTAATAAGTTTAATAAATTTTCCTAATAGTTTTATCCCCAGGCTGCTTCATACTCCAATACTTCTTGCTGTCTGTTGGTGTTTCGTCTCTTGAAAATAGCTTCCGCAACAATACAGTAACAAAAGAAGGATTTGAAATCCTTTCATAACAAATCAATTAAAAAATAGTGCTGGTATAGTCTCTGTTCTTTTACATATCTGGACTTTTATGTCTTAAGTTGCAATATCAATACACAAAACGTTTTTTGAAACTTCAATAAACTCTTAAAACAAATCATTTGAAAAAAGCCGAACAGAACAGTTTATGTTTAGATAAGAAGATAAATAATAGGTCTCTTTTAAAGTTTGTTTGAGCTGAATTGGGCATGCCTATATCCACTCACTTCCAACAAGTGCATAAAAAGCAACCTAGACAATGGAAAAAAACACAAAGGTCTCAAACAGTACCACCTAAAACACCAAAAGTAACAGATTGATAATACTGTAAGCCCCATTTTTCCCAAGACTGGCAATGAGAATTAATGTGACATGAGTTATTTTACTTTTTCTTCCTTTGTATACTATCAAAGAGTCTCTAAAGCTAAAATTCTGCACTGAGTATTTTTTAGTACTGGACAGGCCTTAACCAGTTGAGAGCAGTAACACAAACGTTACGGAGAACTGTTAGCATATTTTGCTACTGCACAGAAGAGCAAATCCCAGTTTATACTCTTTACTGGAAGGCACCAAGTTTCCTCCTTCATTCCCTCACTATGGACAGAATGCAAGGAATGCAGCTTCTGTCTCTTTATCTAAAGTTTTAGAAGTGAAAAAAACAGATTATAAAAACTGTTATTCTTAGAGAAATAAACTTTTAAAAGTCTATTATAATGGATACTCAGCCTACAGCAGTTAACAGCTAGACTTAGGACTTGCTATTATAAAGGTGGAAGGATCTGGCTCCTAGAAACAGACACACTGAAAGAAGATGAGAAGTGATTTGACCATTAGGAAAACATCAGAAAACTACCTTTGGGTAAGACAGGCATATAGATAAAAACCGAACAAAAACAAAACTAAAAAAAACATGAGAGGCATGCAAGATAGCAGATTAGAAGTTTCTCCTCCACAAAATTCATTTTACCATTAACTCATTTTGCAGATTCATCTCAACTGAACTGGTTAGTAGCTTATCAAGGGACTTTTGTAAAAAAGTAATACTGACGCAGAAAACAGAGCAGAGTCACAGAATCAGCTAGGCTGGAAGAGACCTCTGAGATCATCAAGTCCAACTTTTGACCTAACACCACCTTGAGTACTAAACCATGGCACTCAGTGCCACATCCAGTTTTGTCTTAAACACCTCCAGGGACAGTGAATCCACCACCTCCCTGGACAGCCCATTCCACTGTCAGAGCACTCTCTCTGTAAAGAATTTAACATCTAACCTAAACCTGCCCTGGTGCAGTTTAAGACTGTGCCCTCTTGTCCTACTGCTGGTTGCTGGGGAAGAAGAAACTGATACTCACCTGGCTACATCCTCCTTCCAGGTAACTGTAGAGAGTGATAAGGTCTCCCCTGAGCCTCCCTTTCTCCAGTCTGAGCAAGCCCAGCTCCCTCAGCCTCTCCTCACAGGACTTGCGCTCCAGTCCCTTCACCAGCCTCATTGCCTTTCTTTGGACATTCTCCAGCACCTCAATGTCCTTCCTAAACTGAGGGGCCCAGAACTGGACACAGCACTCAAAGTATGACCTAACTAGTGCTGAGTACAGGGGAAAAATCACTTCCCTGGTCCTGCCTGGCCACACTATTCCTGACATAGGCCAGGATGCCACTGGCCTTCTTGGCCACCTGGCCACACTGCTGGCTCATGCTCAGTTTCCTGTCAATCAGAACCTCCAGGTCCCTTTCTGCCTGGCTGCTCTCCAGCCACTCTGTCCTCAGAGCACTGCATGGGGTTGTTGCGGCCAAAGCGCAGGACCTGATACTTGGTCTTGTTAAAGATCATACCGTTGGATTCATATGATCCATCCACCCTGTCCACATCCCTCTGCAGAGCCCTCCTACCCTCCAGAAGATTGACACTCCCCCCTGCAACTTGGTATTATCTGCAAATTTGCTAATTTGCTTACTGGCATGATAATTAAGCAGGCATCAAAGCAAAACTAAAAAAAAAGCAGAAATCATTCTGGAATGTTGCGCAAAAGAAGTACACTTGCTATAGACAGTTACTGAAAGAGGAATCCTATATAGAAAGAACCTTGGAATTCATCTCGACTCTGTCAATTTCAAATGGATACCCTGTGAAACATCGCATCAGTCACACCACAAAGAGATTCACATGTTACTTCAATTATATGTTTAAATTAGCTGGCAAGCCAAGATCTTGCCCCATCTATGAAACAGTCCACCCATCACCTCCAAGATCTAGTTTTGTGAGAAGAATCAAGAACACTAACAGCTTTCTACGTGACACTTAGGCTGGAGAAAAACCCAGCAAACTACCTGAAATATCCTTCTAGAAACTTTTTCCTGTCTTTTCCTATGCAGCAATTCTCTTTAATTCAGCTGCCTTGCTGGAAATCAGAGATAATTGTTAGAGCCTAAGGCAGCGCTTGCAAGCCTGTCTAGCAATGAGCAGTGAAAAAACAACTTTCCACGTTTATCAGAGCAGGCTCTGCCAACTAACTTCTCCATTGGTTCTCACAGAAACTTTCTAGCCAGTTTATGGACTGGCAGGATCTCCTGGGTTTATGTTTAGTTGCTCACTTCCCTGTTATACAGGTACCTGTGCTGGCAGGCTGTTGTTTGCCAGGAGGCATTTATGAATGAAGGGGAAAAAAGGAAGTGTAAAGCTCTTTGTGGTAGTGATGATCATAAATAGTTTGCTCAGACATAGCTGTATCAAAGCTGTTGCACTGTAGCTGACCTTCCACTCAGAAGACTGACACCACAGAATAGGTTTAGATCATTCTTCCATATTCTCTTTCTGGGGGAAACCAGCATCTTGCATAAATGATTTGTGTCTCTTGCTTCCAAGACAGAAAAACATGACACTGTTCTGAACAGCCCACATTGTCCAAAAACTTAATTCCCACGCTTTTTCTAAAATCTTTCCATCTAATGCTTTTCAATTCTGTGATGGGTTGACTTTGGCTGGATGCCAGGTGCCCACCAAGCTGCTCTATCACACTCTCTTCCCAGCTGCACAGCAGAGAGAAGATAAGATGGAAAACAGCTCACAGGCTTAGATAACGCAGTTTACTAAAGCAAAAGTGAAAGTCTGCACGTGCACAAGCAAAGGGGAAAAAAAATAAAATTATTCTCTACTTCCCATCAGTGATGTCCAGCCACTTCACAAAAAGCAGGGCTTCAGCACGTGTAGCGGCTGCTCTGGAAGGCATAGATTGTAAATAATGAATAACCCTTTGGTTAGTTTGGGTCAGCTGGCCTACTTGTGTCCCCTCCCAGGACCTTGACCACCCCCAACCCTTTGATAAGGGAGGAATGTTGGAGAGACAGAGCTGATGCTGTACCAGCTCTGCTCAGCAGTAGCCAAAACACTGGTGTGTTATCAACACCTTTCCAGCTACCAGTGCAAAGCACAGCACTGTGAGGGCTGCTATAGGAAAATGAACTCCATCTCAGCCAGACCCAATACAACCTGCTATAGAAAACATATTTTGCAGGCTATGAATGGTAACACCAGCATTTTCAAGAAATGGAGGCTAAGGAGAAATAATTCAATGAGGCAGAGCTTATTCCTCTATGCCGTTGGAATGGTGAGCTGTAAAACCAATTGCAAGGAATCAGAGAAATCACACAAAGAACAGCTTAATGGCTTCCATTTTATAAACCCTTAAACAGCATTTCAGGGGATTCCCTCCTTCCAGTCTTGTATGATATCTGTTTATCAAATACTTAGTACCTTCCACGACACTGATCTCAAAGACAGGAGATTCAGAATCTGCTCTCCCTCTCCTAATTCGGCTACAGCAGTGGAATCCTTGGATCTATACATTTACTTTCCATAACAACCCTATGGCAAGATCCTTGGAGCTAGCTGAGGGAAGTTAGACTTCATGCCTAAGTAACATCTGCATGAACCCTTTAACAGACATATTATTTACTTAAAGGGCTAACAGAGACGTTTGAGACATTACTTATAAAGCCCATCAGGTAGTTTTAAGCACCCCAATAATCCGAAGTGTTCACTTAACAAAGGTGTACTTTGAAAAAATAGAAGATGGTACTCTCAGTCTCCTATATGGACACAAGTTATTTTTAAGTGGGTATTATGCTCTTAATTTGGTGTATTTCCCATGAGAATATATACAAAGAAGAAGTTCACTTGAGAACTGCTTACTAAATTCTGAAAAAATGCAAAATATATCATAGCCACAATCTCAGGTTACACGATCTCAAAACAAATCTATACATTAAAAAAACCCTCAAACAAACAAAAAAAACCTCAACTGACCAATTTTGAATACACACATGATGGCATATCAGTTTGGAGATTGCAGCTCTTGTTTGCAAATCAAGAATAAACACACGCTTTTCACTACAGAATTAACAAATACAGAAAAAAAAATCCAGGAATCTCCAGACTTCTCTGTAACACAATGAAGACACACACACAAAAGGAATCTTCACAACTGAATCTATTAACTGCAATACTGAGAAACTGTAAGTTTTAATAGTGAAATTAAATCCAGTGTCCACAAGGTCAACATTTAATACAAAAGGAATTTCACCTTTTAAAAGAACTGGCCCTTCAAGAATCTTCAAACCCACATGAAACGTAAATTAAAAGTTTTAACTAAAGTATGAAAGAGTGTCATGATCCTTTCTAATTGGCATAGTTACTATTTAATGTTATTTAGTAAAGCTCCAATGTGAAAAATACTTTAAGAAAAAGTTTTCATTTAAATAAAACTAACCCACTCATACTTTTCTTTCAGCGTAAAGAGTTCCTAAATTATGACCAAACATCCCAAGATAAAAGCCTAAATAAAAGAAATTGCTTTGGTAGTTTACTCCTTTGAAGTGTACCATGGCTAACGTGTCAGTTGCATGATGTAGATGGGAGCAATACAAGCCTGCTGCCCTAATGGATGCTCCTTTAACCATGTTCATAGCTATCTCTTTTCAGAGAAATTAGACTTTTACCATTACTTTTCTTACTGATCCAGAAATTAAAAAAAAAAATAAAAAAATTGCAAGTAAATGTTTATAACAAGTCCATCCATTTATTTAAGTCCATCAGCATCAAGCACATTTCTAGAGTTATAAACTCTAATAGACAATTTAAAGAACAAACCATAAATTTTAATGCTACTAAAACTCAGTGATTCTTGAGTATGTTACATACTTGACACAAACAAAAATTTATTAAAAAAAAAATTAAAGAAACTGAAAGGCAACCTATCCTGATTAGAACTTTGTTAGGACACAGAAATTTGTGACAAGAACTATACCTCATATTTTAAGGAGGTTTTTATAAGCTAGGTCTGTACCTTGGGTTAACTTCATGCTGTCAGCATGGTGGCCCACTAAGGGCTTTCTGACAATAGATCTCAAGAGAAGTGCACAATTAGAGGACACCAAGTCATTTACTAAATAAAAATTACACAGCTTGCAAACTTTTTATTCTGCATATTCCACACCTAATCCATTTTATACTGTTCTGATTCGCTAAAAATAACCACAAAACTTTAACTTAACCCCATTTTTTAGTAAAAACTGTCAATTATTTATATATGCATCTGAAGGAGGAAGTACACATTAAGAGACTGCAAAACTAACAAAACTGCAGTAAGACTACATATCATTATAAGAGGATACACTAAAAAATTATCACACTTCTCAGCCAAAATAACCTAAATAAAATTCATAAACTACAAACTCTAGCTTTCCCAGACAAAGAAGGTTTAAGAGGAAAGATCTCAGAGGCACTGTGCCTAAAGAGGAAGCAGTAAGCAGACAGGAAAGAGCCAGTAAACAAACCATAATTCAATCCAGGCCCTTCACCAAGAAGGACAAGCACCACAACACAGGAATGACAGAGAGGGAGAGAAGAAAATATGAGTCCAGAACCAATCCCTAACAGGAAAATACGCTAACCACATTCTCATTTGAGATCTCAATAATCACTACTCACACAGGCAGTCTTCAGAAACCGTATAATCCCATAGGCATTCTCCTAACTATACATTGTTGCATGAGTTTCAGTTTTGGTTTTTTGTATTTTTTTTTTCATTATTTCAAGGTTTCCTCAATCATTAATATATTATATTGTAATTGCTATAGTGATACGACACTTACTCAGGTTCTTATGCTTTAACACAAGTCTAGCATCACTACTGCCTATTTTCATAGGAAGACTTTTACCAAACCTTGGTTTACAGGAAAAAAACGAGACCTGCATAATAAGAAAAAACACCCCTATCTGGAAATTGAAGCATAAAGAAGAAAAGCTTTAGTCTAGCAACTCACAATGTCATAATTACACATATAAGTCCATACTACTGAAAATTACTGAATGTTCATTATCCACAGCCTGTTTGCACAACATATAGATTTGCTGTATGTGTATTGCCAAAAGCACAGTGTGAAAAGGAGGAATAGGTTACACCAGCACTTAAAATGACTCTGTGATCTGTTATACACATTACAGTAACACACATACTCTTATTCATTCAGAGAGCAAATGCTCATACCTGGTCTATTCATGTGTTTTCAAGGACACTTATGTTCCTGTATTTCTCTTCCTGGACTTCAGAGGCCTACATGCCTAACTCTTAGCCAACTGACGTCAGAAGACAGAAATTTCACCTCAAGCATTAAAATTAAGTGGAAAAAGATATGTGGGATAAATCTGGATCTTAAATAGACACCCAAAGATTTATAGCCGAGTCTGGGTATTAACTGCCTCACTTGTAAAATACAAAGAAATGGAAAAAATTAATCATATATTACTTAAATAAGCATCTTTACTATTCTCACAGTAGTTTTACTGTAGGTGAATACACAAAACTAAAACCTTCACCTCACCTGAGAACATTCACTCCTCTTGTAACACTTTCACTTTAAATTGCTTCACCCTTTTCCTCATTACATAATCCTCCTATACCTTTACACCTAAAGCATCTTCATTTACCACACAATGGTAGTCATTCCTTAACTATGAAGTTACAGCTAACCCGTTTTCCAATCCTTTTTTATAAGTGTCAATAATCTTCCTGTGAATACAACTTACCTCTTCAAGCAAGGCTTCTTTTCAGAAAAGAAAAAAAATAAAATTCAAGAGCACAAAAATACTTTTTCTAAGCATTCAACTTGAGCCATTCTCAAAGAAACTGTATTATGTTTTAAAACTAGGAATTCTGAAAAAAATCCTGTAACTTGAGGTTTACCTAACACTTCTAAATTAAGGATTTTCCAGAAATTTTCTATAGCTCTTCTTTATACGCCATGTTCAGAGAACTGCACAACAATGCCCATGCAATGCACTTTAATCTCGGCCTTGTTTAAAATTGCCTTAAAATGCACTACTTTGGAAGAAGAAAAAGCCATGGAAACATACAGATTCAGGTTTACTTTTAAGAACTTACATTGTTTACAGAAAGCACAGGCGGTAATACTGTGTTGGATAATCTTAGTCATTGCTTTAAGACCCCATATTCATTCACTTGGCTAAATTACAGAACGCACAAGCTTTTTATGTCCAAATACAACCCTTAACTACCTTTCAGGACAAACTGATCAATTTTTTTTTTTATTTTTTTAAGTACCTAAAATAGTTCAATCTTTTCTGTTTTCAACAGAAAAATTGCTCCCCCTTCAGCTGAAAACATTTTAAAATCTAGTCTGTTGGGATGCTCTAGGACTTGAACACTGTGCAACATTGACAAGTAGGATATGTCCTTGTCTTAGGAAAGCACTGTGCACTGTAACAATGAAGACCTACTCAAATCTGCTTTAGCTGTAAGGTTCTGCAACACCACCCTGCTCAGATGCTACATGGAGATCGTAGGCTCTCCACTGATCTACAACACGTTTCACATCCTTGCATGAGACCTCTGCACAACAGTATGGATGTAAGCCTAGCCACAGAAAAGCTAAGGACACTTCATCCTAGGACTGAGAAGTACTTTTAATTCCCCCAAATACTAGTTGGGTGCTATCAGGAGAATAGCTAGGACACAGGAGAGGAGGAAATCAGAAGAGGAATTAGAGTTCAGAACAGGAACAGAAAAAGAAATTGCAAAAAGAAAGATACAGATGTGTAAGATGCTGATGAAGTAAAGAGTCCCAAAGACTTGGCCACTACAGCATGCAGAACTTCAGATCTTGGACCCATCCCTTCTGGATTTTCTTGTTCTTTTGGCCAATGTACCAGGGACCACTTTAAAGATGCACCTCTATCCTCTTCTAATTAATGACACAGAGACTATAGAAAGAAAACATCGTGACTAGCTAAGATGTTTCAATGCCACATATGTAAACTGATTTTATGCCTGTTTCTTTTAAGGTTTGTATTTTCATTTTTTTTAATAATGCTGGGGGAGCCACACAAAGACTTAGACAAGTGTCTTCTACTTGAAATATTTCAAGTCTGTGCAGAAGCATTAACTATTATAAAGTACTTCTATGAAACTGTAACGAAGAAATTTAACAGAGACCATTAATGCTGGATTTACTTACAATTTTGGATAGCATGAACTGACCAAGGGAATTAAGAAAGAAAAACCTCAGTGAGAGAACACCATGTATCCACTCTAACCCACGAGATCAGAGTGCTCTGGGGAAAACACATATGATCAAGAAAACTGTGTAACAGTGACATGAAGATGGAACCTGACTTAAGATAGGAAAGAAAACCTTCATTCCAGCATTTCTTGAATTCAGATTCCCTAGAGTTTGCAGTCACCGAAGAAGGGTTTTATGTACTGAGGGAGGGGTTTATTTGTAACAAAACTTCAAAGGCTCATATAAACAGTGACCTACATCCCTCTTAGTTTATGAACTGAAAATGAGACAACTTTACTACATAGCAATACAAAGACTAAGCATTAGAAAGAACAGTGGGGTAATCCAAAACTTCAGTTTTCAATCTTAAATTGTTGGGGAAGAAATGAAACTCGGTGAAAAGAAGGGATGAAAGAGTAAGAAAACCACGGGGGGTGGGGGGCAGAAACAAACCACCCAACAAATCATAGAATATATGAGGTAAAGAGAGACATTCTGGGGGTAGTGGAGACAAAATAGGCCAGTTTAAGTGTCTTGCATTTATCTAAACCCCTGTCTTCAGATAAAACTGAAGTTCTCAGCATCATATGCCTATATTAACACTGGGAAAGCCGTCAGCACCTGATGGAACATAGCCACTCTTCCCTAGGTTTACGTACTAACCCAACTCAAAGCTTCTCACACTAAGTGAAAAAAAATAAAACTTTCAATAGCTAAAATTTTAAAGCCTTTTTGATATTATGGAAGAATGAATATGTGAATATGACCAACTAACCAGTGCTGCATAATTTTCTATCACTTTCACTTCATCTATCAACCTCAAATTTAAATTAGTTTCTCATAAGAGATGTGTAATTACAAGGTATCACTAGGAGTCTCATTCTTACTCAAGGGACATATTTCCATTAGTAATCTAGCCATTTGTAATTCTGATTTTTTGCTGATTTTATTTTACCAGTTTGACAGTTTCCAGAGAGGTCAGACTGCTGACAGGAGCAGGACCCGGCGAGGTTTCCAGTGAATGACAAGGCCTTGTGTGGAACCCAAACCAAACCCACTCTATCAGCAGCTGTCTATCTTGTTCCAAGACAGTACCCTTACCTTGACACCACTGGAGTCTTACCTCTGAGAGGAAAAACACAGAGGAGAGAGAGAGGAAAAAAAGAAAAAAGTATAATGTGGGCAGAACTGTGGTTGCTGCATTCAGAGAAAAGAAACACACCACCAAAGGGAACTGTCTTCTGTAAACCAAGGCAGAATTTGGTGTGTCTTCTGGGTTTGACACTACAAAGCATACAAGCAACTGATTAAGCAAGACCATTTTCAATTTTTTTTTCCTGTTTCAGTATTAGTTTAACCCTGACAACTGGATTATTTTAAATACTCTTCATGCATAACAATTTCAGAAACTTACCTTCTAAGCAAAAATCTGTCATTCTCTTGTGGTTTTGCACACTTTTGCCTTTCCCATAAAAACAGTAACAGATAAGTGTCACTACAATTATAAGTGACTAAATGTTTTCACAGAAAGTATGTTCACAACCAAAATATCCATACCTCATAAGGATCAAAACATACCCACATGGTTTTAGAGTGTACCATGTCAAGGGCAACATTAAGAGGGATGTGAGCTCATTCTGACCCTGTGTTAGTCAATAAAAAACACCATCCATTCATTCTATAAGCTGCAAGTCAAAAAGGCAGATTTTGAATAAACCTCACATAAAATTTCAAAGTTTTGCTTGATTAGACAAGAAAGGGGGGAGTTCCATCATCTTCCCCAAAAACCTAAAACTTTTCATAAATAGCAAGTTTTACCGTGAGTGCAGGATAAACACTACACAAAGTTAAATTATATTAACAGGACAACTAAGTGTTTAAAATAAAAAGTGTGCACTGATTACTCACACAAAAATACATGGGAAATTCTTCTCACAAAGCTTCCCTGTCTTAACAACCCCCCATGAACCTAGTGATACCTGACACAGCCCTGCTCAAACCAGGCCAGGAAGGCTCAGTGATAAAATGCCAACTGCCAGGGCCTCCTTCACATTAGCAGTCTTCTCTTACCAGTGGACAGACAGACAACAGACAGCTGTGGTGAGGAAATTGTGGAATACACTCATAAAAAAGAAGGGCACACAAATGCTGAAATATACAACCGATGTATTATCCTTGTGTTTGGCTTCCTGGACTCCTACCTCAGAAAAAGAGGAAATAATACCAAAGAGAATAGAAGATATTTGCTATAAAAACATTGCATTTCTTCTCTACAAACACAGTATTAGATGATAGGCTAGACCCGGACTAACATACCAGGCACCAAACAACATGGCCTGGCCTGCACAGGCTCTTCTTCTCTGGGATGCTTCCCCCACCCTTGCCCTCCTGCTCCCTGACTTGCCTACCAAAGGTGCATGCCATCCACGGTGGCTGGAGCACAGGCTTGGCCATTCTACACAAAGAACACGTCACTCAGGAGGCCCTCAGTGCCAGCAAATGAATGTCCTTGCTTCCTCCTGAGCCACAGGGCTCCAGCTGTGTCCCAGGGCTCTTTCTGGAGAGGCCAGAATTGAGGAAAATGAAAACGCTCCTAGTCACAAGGCAAATCCTAGAAACAATGATTTTGTGTCAGACATCCCGCTCCCTCCCCTCACAGGCATACTCAGCAGTTCTCCAAGAACCAGAGGGATTGTGTCCGCATCACCAGCATAAGGGGATGGTATCCACAAGCCTCCAGGAAGTGTGGTGCACGGCTTCGTGGTTTCCCCTCCCCATATATAAGCTGGGTCTAAAGGGTTTCTTAACATGCACAACGACAGGAAAAAGGCACACGATGACAGGCCTTAGAGCAGTCTGTCACCTCCTGTTGTTGCCCACTCTCCCACAGAACCCAAATCCAACCCAGAAACAAAACCTATCCATGCATAAATGGCACATATCTAACTACCTGAATATGTATATATGCTCTTTGGCCTCAGAAAGGACAAAGGCAACCTATACTTTGCCAAGGGTAACCCTCACACTGAGGCATGGGCTTCTGATGCCATAAATACCAAGTTTTACAACTTTTTCAGACTTTCCAGATTACCTTCATGGTGGATAATGAAGCCTGATGGCTGACAGTATTTCCTCTGCCCCAAAGTTATGGATACCTGAACTAGACACTGCTAGAAAATTAAATCACTTGAATTGTTCAGATAAAACAATCATTAAAAGCATCTACAAAAACCTTATTTATGGTTAAAGCTGCAACCTAATGAAGGGAATATATGTCTGTTTACTTTTACAAGTATCTATTTCTTCAGACCACAGATCCCTTTGAAATCATTCTTCACTGAACTACTGGATCCCTCAGAGAAAGAGAATTACCCTGTAAAATGAAGCCTGTGGGATGTCAGTAAGCAACACTACAGAAAATTAACTTTCAGAAGGACAGTAATAAACTAAAGAACAGTTGCCTCTGTTTTGGCCTAGGACTTTGAGACAAACTTTCAATCCTCTACTCTGAAATTTCAGCTGTGCTCCTAACACAAAAATATAGCACTTACTTCAAGAAGTGGCAGAAAATGAGAACCAAGTTAGTCTGTAATAAAGCCATAATTCTTGATAAATTCAATTTCTGACCCTTCAATTATGTATATATGACAAGTTTGTTCTGTACAGGTGTCATCCTATCAGCAAGACATGATGATGACATGATCACTTAACATGTTATTTGCAGTCTGAATACAAAAAGCATGAAAAAAGCCACATTAAAGAGATCAAAACATTGCTAAGACTACAGCAAGTGGTGTACAACAACTAGCAGAACAGAATAATTTGATCATAAATGTCACCTAAAGTGCTGAAAAAATAGTGAGGTTTATTTTCGAGGAGGAGTTTGCCCTCAAAGCTGCATTAATATGATTAACATCTCATTTTCATGTCTGCATGCAGCTTCCATGGACTTACAGAACTCTTACAGTTACAGTACAGAGCTAAATTAAGTGAGAGGTCTCTGAGAAAGTGCACTTACCTCTGAGCACAAGTCCCCAGGGCTTCTTTAGGGAAACAAATGTCTGCTGAACTATATAGTACCTTACAAACTGTTGTTTAGCTCAGATATGCAGAGGAGTAACATACCTAACTGTGTAAACAAGATATTTGATATTCCTAAAACACAAGCAAAGTTACTCTTTGGCCACAGACATTGACAGGGAAAATATTCCAGATGTAAATACCCACAACCAAAAATTATGTAGGATGTGTTTCACTTCACACCAGTGGGGATGAAGCCTCTAGGTGCTAACAATACAAGATATGTTACATAAGACTATGCATTTATTTTTAGAAGCACATTACAAAATTAAGTGCTGCACTGGAATCTGTTGCAGAGCCATGGACAGTTATATCAGTATGCACAAAGAACAACTGCTCTGTTGGAGCAGAGTATCAGATTTGATTCAGACTGGAGTTCTCTCCTGACAGTCCCAAAAATACTGAACCATCTGAGACTATGGAAGTTAAGTTTACATTCACAAAAAAAACCAAACCGAACCACAAACTACTAATCATAAAGACATATTCTTTTCTATGGGCAGCAGAACTAACAAAAACTAGTTTCTTACACATTTGTTCTTCTGTTTCTTAATACTTAAACCATGATAACCCTCAACGTCCTTCTTTTCCTCATCTCTTCATGACTTTCCCCCTACTCCAGGGAAAGAGAGCTGTGATGCAGACACTGGAAATCTGCATGTGCCCACAGGATGCCTGACCAGCTGCCATTCTACAGAATACAGACTTACTCGAAATGTGCATCCACATCTAGAAAATAAGCCAACAAATTAAGATTTCAACATAAGGTACCTTTCTACTTTATTATGGTGCTTTTGACATGTTGGAAAAGGTACACCACACAGTGAAGTATCAAGCACAGTACCAACACTGCAATAAAGTAATCCAACTTCTCATATAAAAGATTTTTTATGTCAAGCAGTTTAACAGGTGGACATAGCACTGCAAGGTACTTTAACATTCAGAATTGCTCATCATCTCGTCAGTATTTCAAAAGTTGACACTGTGTACAGTCGATTTCTTTCCAAAAACTCTTCAGATTTCCACTTCTCCACACCGTAACACATAGTACAACACTCAAGAAGACAGAAGACCTTCTTCCATACAATTTTTTAGCCTTAGTCATTACATATAATACCTGCTTCACAGCCATTTTCCTGCTTCATACCTTTTCCAAAAAATAAATATTTATATGCAACAAGTACTTTCTCACAAACTTCATCTCTATTGAATGATGAAAGACTCCAAGCACATATGCAGAAAAGTCCTCTATGCAGCACAGCAACAGAAGGAAGGTTGGAAGACCTTTTTTCCATCATTATAACTCTCTGGCAGCATTTAAATTGCAAGAATATAGTTTTCACAATTAGAAGAGAAAATGCATTCAAAATACTTACAAGAAATAGTCATTCTACCTCAAACAGTGCAAGGTTTTAGCAGGCTGGAAGGGGCAAAGTACTATCCTCGTGAAGCTCAAAGCAAAAACTCACACAGTCATAAAGACTGCATGACAAGTACACATTCCACTGACAGACACATTAGTTATTTATTTTATACCAGGACAAGCATCTTCCTACAACCTTTGGATGGAAAATATAATATAATATATAATATATAATATAATATATTACATTATCATTGCCTGTGTTACAAAGACTGCCTTAGAAAAATTTGTTTGCTAACAAGTGGCCTACAAATCTAAATATTACGATTTTATAATTCAAAATAGTTTGTCGTAATTAGTCCTACTGCTTCTTTTTAGTGCCTGGAAAATCCTTACTATTGTTTCCAAATGCATCCATATTTAGATTCTAATGAAAATGTTGTGGACATGCAATTCTGAAACATGTGAGCACAAACAACACAACTGCCACCTACTGAACTTAGTATAGGGCCATTTTGGAGTTTAATATTGTTTGCTCTAACTATATACACATTAACTGCTACTGGTACTAGTTCCACACAAGTCCTGAACCACACAAGTAAAACACCAGAAACCATTATTCTCTTCCTACAGACCAAACCGTGGCTATAAATTGGTTAAATGACTTACCCAGAGTCACCCATCACTTCAGTAGTAACTCAGAAAGACAGAAAGCATGGTCCAACTGAACCCATTGGATTACTGTAGCCTGTTCAGCGTGAGTAACATACAGTTCGAGTTTCCATTTTATGGACCACAAACACAGCAACATTTTATACTAGTTTTCAGTTTAAATAAACTATACCTTTAGACAAATAACTTGACCTCAGACAACTATATTCAAAAATCATTGATCCATCTCGTGCATAAAAAATCTGAAGGCAGGATTTTAAAAATGCTTCTGAAGTTCATTACACTACTCAATGAAAAAAAACCAAAAAAAAAACCCAACCAAAAAACCAGCAAAAAATGAGTGACATGGGGTAAAAAGTGATACTTAGAAATAACCCCCATAAAAATTAACCCAAATCAAAAGGAAAACAGGAAGAGAAATGATTTACTTACTACCAAATTTCTGATCAACAACTCTTGCACTGCAATTCAACAAGAGAAGGATGTCTTCATTATAATCAATTTTTAACCTACCAGCCTAATATGAAAGGAGTCCTACCAGGAAATGTAGAGAGTTGTGAAATTAAACATACTACCTCAGCAAAGAACAATCAGATGGAAGAGCAACCCAGCCAGAGGGTACCAATAAAGCACATTTTCTGTAATGCTACTGATAAGTAATGTTACCTCAAGACAAATTACGGGGTCTCAGTAACCTCTCTGGGAAAGGACCACTTGCACCTTGATTCGGAGTCTATTATACCACCAGACCAGAAGATGAGCTAGTACACACCACCACAATACAAATATTCTGTTTTCATTAGAATATTACAAATGAAAGACAAAATATAAATCAAAAGCAATCTGAACATTTTATGGTTGGGATTTTGGTTTTTTGTGCTTTTCATTTTTATGGATACAAACACAAATATTTTCAATCCTATGTAAAAATCTCTTGCTGATTAGCACAGACCATGTTTGGTGTACACACACCTGCCCCAAAACCAAAGTAATTCCATAAGGACAATTTAAAATATCCTAATGTGCAGTATTTTCATTTGACATGATTCTTCCTACGCTGTTGTAATGCTCAATAAAAGCATAGTTAGCTGTCAACGTACAGCATCTATCATGCAAAAACTCTCGTCAACATACAGCATCTATCATGCAAAAACTCTCCAGCAAAAAGTTAACATGGAAGTAGGTGATTTTAAGTCAATGAAACTACACACAAAATTTCAAGTGTTCAGATGCTTTTACAGGAACCTGAGTCAGGAGGTCAATGCAACACAGAAACACAGCACCTATGTGCTAAAGCATATCTGCAAAGGGAAACAAGAAAGGCCAACTATGCAGGCAATCCAACTGAAACAGGTTGTATTGAATTGCTCAGCATAGTGCATCTGAGACATCAGGATGAATGTCAAGCAAAAATATTAGCTGGTATAGAAGAATGTTTATATGCAATTTTTTATTTATTTATATCTCAAAAGCACAGATGAAGCAAAGTTAACCTAATTTGAACTTCTGAGCTTTTGACAACAAGCACTTAAATTCACATATACTCTGTATTAATAATTTTTAAAATTAAAAGAGCTGTATAATTTAGAGAACAATCATTTAAACCTGTGGTAAAAAATGTTGATTTGGCTTACTAAGGTACTGCACTTCTACAGAAACTGGCACAGGGCTTTCTACTTAAGCTAACATTTAGTAACACACAAACAAATACAGCAAGTATTCTGGCTAGAAGTTAAGAATTTTTCACTTTTTTTTTCAAAGAACCTATTTTTTTAAGTTGCCTTTTAAAAACCACTATTCAGTCAAATTACAGCTTTAAGAGAGGACATAATTTTAAAAAGTTTAAGGGTCTACTTCCTTTAGAACAAAATTCTGCACTCGGCACACTTTCTACACTACCTCATAGCAAAACAAGCCATTCGATGTTTCTCTTCAGTTTCCAGATCAAGTCAGAAAGCCAGGTGCAAGAAACCTCTGTTTTAATTCAACTAGGGTGTATTTTTAAGTTATATTCACTTCTTGAGTCAATAAAAAGGAGGTGGAAGACATTTTTGAATAAACAAAGTTATGACAAGGCTGCTTTAAAACTATAATGAGGTTACAACTTTGCAACTACTACATGACAGACCTTGCACCAATATGAAAATTAGTGTAATTTTAAAGAAAGCTACAGCAAAGGCTAAAAAAAACTGTAACACTCCTAATTTCGAATCTAATCTCTATCTAGACTGAAATGCGTTCAAAAATATAGCAAATATAGCAGAAATATTTCTTGAGACCTACCAGCCCCCTGTGGGCACATGGCATTTTCATATGAAGCGAGCGAGGTAAAGACCACGATTTCCAGGTGAAAACAGCCATTTATGGGACTATTTTCTAGCACTGAGCTTCAGGACACATTAACGTCCCTATTTTTTCCACTGAATAATAACTCTCTAAAATTAGATTCTGCTAGGAGAATTCAAATCAATTTTCTTTTTTTATATAAATTTCTGGAGGTTTTGTTTTGTTTTTTTTTTTTTCAGTTCTTAGCCAAGGGCTTTTCTTTCATTTGTTGATAGAACTGACACTTGAACAGGTTGCAATAACAATGACTATTTTGACAGCAATATTAAGTTTCTAGAAGAGATGCATAGACAAGGTTTATCTACTGCTACACTCTTAGCTTTATCAACAGCTTCCTGAAAGTGAAACGGAAATACACTTGCAAGTCAAGTCAGTCAGCTCTTGATAGTGAGTATTCAAATCCCTTTCTAAAATCAGAAGCAGTCAACGCCTTGAAGTTTAGCATGCCAGCTGAATTCTCAACATAAACAACAGTGGAAGTTGGGGGCAAAAAGAAAAGAAAAAAAAGCACTGCACACATAACATCATGTTCAAGATCATAAAACTCGATCTCGCAAGTTGTGTTCTATTAAGGTGTCACTACAAGAGAAAAACTACATCAATGCACACACAACTAATCTCCCAGGTCCAAACAAATGTGCCTTTGCAATATGAACTTCAACAATTATTTTGCTCTTGCAGGTCTTCACAAGTCTTAAGAGTCTGAAACATATCCAAGTTTCCAGAAACATAAAGGTTTTGACTAACTGATGTGACAGCAGGTTTGATCATCTTAAACTCCCTTCCCCCACCTGAAGAGCTAAGACTAGGAGCCAGTCACCAGGACCAGATGTGGCCACCGTACAGGCATACAGGAATGTCTCCTTCACACACTCAAGTTACACACGCACACACATATACATATATATATATACACGTGTGAAAGAGACACAGAAAGTTCTTATCTTCCCCTGGGGATACAGGAGTGCAAAGTTGGAAACAACTTTTTCCCTGATAAAACAAGACAGCAGAAATGAAAACGTGCTTCTGTTAGATGTGGACCAGCAGCAGAAGCTACTAACACTTAACACAAGCATTTTTCTTTTTCCCACATTACAGGGTCTCCAAAACAAAGTTAATTGTAACTTCACAAGAACAAACCCACCCCAAACCCGAGAATACCCATCAGCTGGTACCTCATTTTCACCAGGAGCACGCATACACTAACTCGATGGCCAACACCGACTCCTGCATCTTTTCGCCCCACTCTAGTGTCCCCCTCTTATCCCTAACCTGTCACCCTGTGTCACCTCCTCCCCAGCACGGGCCAGGTTCACGCCAGAGCCTGTCACCGCCGCCCCGGCGGGCAGGGGAAGGCCGGCTCCTTCCTCCGGCGACCGCGCTCGGTCCCTTTCAAGTTTGTTTTACAAACACGTCCGAGGGAAAACCAGAACCTGTTTACACACCGCCTTAACCGCCGCCAGGAAGAGAGTGGAACAGGCACAGGCAATTAAAAAAAAAAAGGAAAAGAAAAGAAAAAAAAAATGTCAGCAGAAAGCCCGCTCGCGGCAGCCGGTCCCAGCCCCGCTGCCGGCCCGGGCCCGCGGCGCAGGCCGCACGGCGAGGCGCGGGGCCGGGCCGTGGGCGGCAGGTTCGGCTGCCCCGGCGCGGGGCCCGGGCCAGGCAG